>CANTUT010000465.1:370000-380000 GCA_947687605.1 Reutealis trisperma
TTTGGCAACTACAATTATATGTGACACCTTTATTCTTATTAGTGTTGATGAAATGATTCTAGCTCTCTTGCTACATTCAGTATAGACACTTGAATCAAGATTCAATCTCTTCTTCTTGGAAGTTGCAACACCAATTATTGTATTTGTTGAAGCTCCAGCTGAAGCACTAATATTTGTACCTCCTTTGGATTGAACCTACACAAATAGAAAAAAGGAAATATTAAACATCTAAAAACTGGTTGGACAAACTAAATAAATAACTTATAAATGTTGCAATTTAATAAATACAACCTCAACCTTATTCTTAATGTTCTTGCAACCCTTTTTATTATGTCCAAGTTGTTTGCATTGGTTGCATTTAATGATGGTCCCTCTTCTTGACAACTTGCCCATTTTCTTCTTCAGCTGATCTTCATCAGGTTGTTTCTTTCTATTCTTTTTTCTTCTGCCTTGCTGAATAGTTATAGATGGATGTTGGATTGGCTCATATTGATTGAATTTCCAGAACTTCCTTCCCCTAATAGGTTGCAAATGATGACTATAAGCAACAACATATGTGTCCTTGTGATACCAAAGTGAAATATAGTTCTCAGGGTCTAGTTTCTCATGCAACATTGCACAAATTGCATGTGCAGGTGGGATGCCAATTAAATCCCAATACTTGCATGTGCAAACCCTCTTATCTAGAAATAAACAATACATGTCTTCTCTGTGTCCAATCTCATATCCTTGATCACCATTAAACAAAACTCTGCATTACTGAACTCCATTTACTGACCATTTTACCATATGTCTATAACCTAGTCATCACTTTTGTTCTAATTGACTCTAACATTGAAATTATATGCAGCTCCTTTGCTTTAAGAATCCATGAATTAAAAGCTAATGTGATATTGTTATCTACCATGTCACTTTTACATCTTGTACTCATATAAGCCTTATACTATTTATGAGTTGGCTAGCAAAGTGCATCTTTTTCAACTTTAACACCATACTCAACTGCTAAGATTTGAAGATTGTCTTTAAATTCTTCTTCATAAGTGCTCTAAGTACAACTCTAAAATTTTATTCTTAAATCTTCTTCTCTCCATTTCTTCATCCAATTAACGAACACATGTGTGGCACACCATCTATGTTCTGCTAATGGTGACACCTCATCAATTGCAGAAAGTAATCCCTAACCATCATGACATATTCAATATTACACATAGTTATAAAAATTAGAATAAACACTACCAGCAATATTTTCTTACTTTTTGCAAGTCAAAAATAATTGTATAACCTTCTCCATCCTTTAAGTCAAGCTGTATGACCAACCATTACAAGAACCATTTCTAGTTATACTTGTTTTCCCTAAACACAACAACCCAAGCAATAGGAAACATTTGATTGTTTCCATCTACAACAACAGCAACTAACATTTGCCCTTCACATATTGTCTTTAAAAAACAACCATCTAAACCAAGGATTGGTCTACAAACACCTTTTCAACCCTTCTTGCATGCATTAAAGCAAGCAAAACATCTTTCAAAAATTCTTTTCCCTCTTTCCAACCCTTTTTTATCAAAGTCAATATGGAATTCACTTCCAGGGTTGGACTTCCTAATTTTAGAGGCATATGCCTCAAGCTCAGCATACTTCACCTTATAACTTCCCTCAATTTCTGCTCTTACCATATTTCTTTCCCTTTTACACATGGACATAGAAGCATGGATCCTGAGTTTTTTCTTGGCCATCTTCTTCAATTCTTTCCCTAAAAAAAAAAATTGATAAATATTTTGCACTAAATCTTAGGTTATGGAAGACTTTTGAGCATTTATGTTTTGGTTGATAAGTCTTCATAATGAGATTAGTGGTGTCGTGGTTGTCTCTTGATGCAAAAATTAGGAATGGATAGTTGCCTTTGCATTTTGCTCTAATTCTGTTATTATCATTCCTAACCATTCTCAATCCAACTCCATGTGCAACTGCGTACCTAGATAATGCCTTTCTAAACTCATTTACAGAAGCAAAATTCATGCATATTTCAAATGTAGGGCATTGGGAATCAGGATTGTAAGTGCTTCTGCCTCTTATGTTTAGCTCATCACTTGATTCATTAGAATTAGAAGATTCATCATCTTGATCATCATTAGAATTAGGCATATCTGAATTAGATATTGGACTGCTTGGTTGTGCATCATAAGAGTTGTCTTTTGAAGAATCACCACCTTCATATCCACTCATGTCAGGCCTCCTCTTCATGGAACTCATATAGTTAGAGCTATCAGAATCATAACTATAGCATTCATCATCTGATTACTAGAAATCTGAAATGTCTTTAATTGAATTGCCATCATCCAATTAGGTTGGTTAATGACTTGTAATTCCAGGTAATGGGCCATTAGGATTATAGGTCTTAGCAGCCACTCTTTTCTTCTTTTTCCTCTTTTGAACAACTGGTTGTTTTCCCTTTCCTTGTTGTTTATCCAGCTCTGCTATTTTTCCCTTACATTTTCTCTTATGAATTACACTAACACTAACCTTCTCAGCTGGTACTGGTGATTGAGATTCATAATTTTGCCATAAATTAACATCATGCTCTAACTAAACATTATGCAAACCTTCAGTTGTTACATTAGGGCTCAAGTATCTGCATATGACATCTGTCCATCATCATCAATAGCAAAAGATCTACCAGTAGCATTTTTAACAAAATCTCCATAACAACCATTTTGTACACAGCTACTTTGAGTTGGGTACCTAAGACTAGCTTCAACAATCTCTATATCTCGTACACCATCATTCTCTACCACTATCTGTCCTACACCATTATCACTTGGTTGTGGTTCATGAATATTAACCTCTGGCTCTTGTACAGTAGGTGGGAGGAGAAGTAAAGCTAGTTGTTCTACAGGGACATCAATAACATGGACCACATAAAACTCTATTGCACATGTTGAAGGTGTGATTGTTGCTAAAAGGTTCCTAATACCTTCATCTCCTTCCAAGACATATAATCCTATTGACAAAGGTTTACCATGTCCCCTAAACAAGATGCTTTCTATGTTATGGAACCCTAAATCATCAGTGATGAAATTTCTAATATCGATACTGTTTAGTTTATCTGGATCCCAATTTCTAACTATTTCTTCTTGCCCATTCACATACTACATCTCACCATTTTCAGTAATAAAATTACCACCAATGTTATATATTAGATCAACTAGGAGATCAGCCATGCTATCACCATCACATAAAATAGGAAGAGAAAACAAAATAAAATATTTAATAAACAACTCATATTAAGTAATATAAACTAATAAAAACAAATATTTTTTAACATGTGGTGCACTATCCACTTCTGTAATATGATTAATTTATGAGAATCTAAAGGCATGCAAACCCCACCTGTCATTATGTAAACATTAATTTATAGAAACTCAAATAATGGTGGACAAGAGTTGTCGCCTTCATACTTTGAAAAATACACACACCATATCAGTCAACTACCCACTAAAAAACAAATACATACTTACTCCCTAAGCTTCTAATCAAAACTCCTAATATGAATCATCACAAATATAACATTAATTAATCCTAAAACCCACTTAATAATCAAAGATTTCAAATCATAACCACTAATTGCAAAAAATTAAACAAATAGAAACTTAGATTACCACAAACATAAATTCCTCCATCAAGTATACTTGTAATGAAATTTGCGTTAGTTTAAGCCCAAGTGAAGTTTAAACCCCATGGGTAAGGGGGAAAGAGGATTAAGGGTTTCTTTAATCTATTTTGGGTATTTTCATTATTTATATTTAGTTACTTAGTGTCTCTCTCTTCCTATAATTGGCGGTAAACTTCCCGCCTTACATGCTCACATCCTTCCTGACAATAGGTCCCATCATACATATTTTACCAATAACATTAACAGCTCTATTATCTACCGTATATGTATGCCTCTATTTGAATCAGATTCAAATTTCAACACCCTAATTGGATGCAAAATTTTTCCAGACCCTCGATTGAGCTTTTAGAAAAAATATAGGCCCCAAATTGGTCATTCTCCCTGTTCCCACTTTCTTAGGGATTAGTTGACCGCAAGGTAATTCACTCCTTGAATCCATTAAGCTCTAGAATTCCTAAAAATCCCTGATCTTTCTTGCAACTGCAGTTTCTTATCTCAAGTCACTGATTCACAAGTATAATATTTGATCCACAAGCACAATGGAACTTAGAACTTAGTTCATTAATGAGCTCTTACTGAACCTAACCCATTTTTCTTTTACGATTTAAACTAGTTTATAAAATATCGATTATTCATTTAAAATTCCATTAGTAAAAATAATTTATAGTTTTTCCGCACACGACAAGATACACATCCATCGCCTTGATGTGGAGCAAAGAAATAACCTTGCCAATTGCCACGGAATCACCCTACCACTACATGACTTTCACAGCACCCAAATGGTCAAAAAATTAACTTCCGTTATTACGAAAAATATATAATACTACCAAATTAGTGTAAATTTTGAAATTCTTGAATTGAAAATTCCCCACACATTTACTGCAACAATGAAAAACATGCTATTAAGTTGATGACAACAAACAACAAAACCACGACTACATAACCTGCATCAACAGAAAAACATAATCCAAAACACAAAGTAACATCACATTCATCCCCTCCTAGTAATTCACTGACTAGGTGACCTATCTCCATGTGATTCTCTAGGGTATTCATCATGATTTGGACTCTGGCTTCGGCTTCTTCTCGGGCTGTGACTTCTGCTTCTGTTTGGGCTTGGGCTTCTGCTTCTTGGGCTCTGGCTTTGACCCCTGTTTGGAGTTTGACTGCGGCTCCTTGAGCGTGAGTATGACCTCTCTTGACTATACCTCTTCTCTTGGGGTGAAACAGATCTAACTCAGAGAACCACCACATGAGTATATCAGTAAAGAGAGAGATGGAGTATGAAGCAGCTCAGAAGCAAAACCACCACACACTAAAAAGAGCATCCAACCACTTTGTGAAAGCAAAATTTATAAACAAAAAACAGTACCTTCTTGAAGCAAACTCGATAATGCATTGCATATAATATATAGAGGAGACAAATAATTAAAACTGTAATCAGGATTTGAGATGATTTGGCCCCAGTGAAGATGACAACTAAAGAAAAAACAGCAAGGAAAAGGAAAACAGAAGAACAGTACAGTGATAGAACTTAATTCAAGACAGAAACCAGTCCAAAGGAACCACATTTTGAAATTAAATTTGGTATAACTAAACTTAGTTACTAAAAGGCATCACATCAGTATTTCTACCCGTTAGTTACCAAAAGGCATCACATCAGTATTTCCACCTGTTTTTTCCAAGAGTTAAAACTCAAAATAGTTCTCTTTTTATGATGTATTTACAAAGATCCAGTGTTATGGTTGCTAGTAAGAAAATTCAGCATAATGAAATGCAGTAACTGCCATCCTACATTACATACCTTGAGTGATGCCGTCTTTTAGGAAGTGAATAATACTCACGACTGGGGGACCTAGATCTGGCATAGCGTGGAGGTGGAGAACGAGAAAAGCGAGGTGAACGAGAATAGCGAGGTGGAGATCGCCTTCGATCACGAAATCGGCCCCTATAACAGAATGAGAACAATTGAAAAACAATGCATAAAGTTATCAAAGTTGTGCAATTAAAAATAAGAATTTAAGAATTAAAAGGAAAGTCGAAAATAGCAAAAACTATTCTGCCATGCTTTACATGATGTAAATCTGTCAAAATCTTCAGTACTCTTGCTCCAAAAACTAGTTAGAGCATATTAACTACAAGACTTCTAAAAATAATTAATTAAAGGTGACTTCTTTCCAATACTGAGCTTCACACAAGCTCCATGTTCCTATAGATTCAAGCATAGAACTGAAAATATTTTTCATGAAAATATTCAATCATAGAACTGAAAACTAGAGTCTCAACTCTCAAGGATTTCATTCAACAGAAGAGACGATAGCAACAGAAGAGATGATAGCTATTTAGAAGAAAGTTGATGCCGATAAAAATAAAGTAATATGCATGGCATGCCAACAAAGAAAAAGTGAAGTCTACCTCCCTCGCTCCCTTTGCCTCATATCAGCTGGCTTCTTCCTGTTCTCCTCTGCGAAAACAACTGTCAACTCCCGACCAAGAAGAACCCTACCATCCATATGATGTTTTGCCTCAGCAGCATCATGAGGATCTGCATATTGGACAAAACCGAAACCGCGAGGTTCCCTGCAACAAGTAGATTAAAAGGAAACAAGAAAATATAAGATTCATAATGGCAACTATTAGAAGCAGGGATAGCGCATGCCATAACCTTTTGCGAATGAAATTTACCAACATAATCCCAAGGTCATGATAAGCATGAGAAAGCAAGCACGTGGCTGCTGACCTTGCAAGTGAGTTTAAAGATGACTTGAAATTCTTCAAGACTTGAACATCTTCACAATGTATTCAAACCCAACTTCCTTCCAATCTTCACTACCACTAACATCATCTTCAAAAGAACTCTAATTACTTGATTGATGTCTTCAAAACTTTAATTTCACTGTTAAATCTCAACAACTTAATTAACACACCTAACTTTTGATTACAAGAGAGTAAATCATGAAGAGGATCCCCCAACATAATAACAGATATTGGAAGGGCCAAGTAACCTTGGTAGAGACTTCAGAACAATGCTTTAATTTTCGAAAAAATTGTAAGAATGATAACACTGAAAAGTTGCAAGAAACTGACACATCAAACTTACAAGTTTCTCATGTGATGGAAGGTAGGAAAAGACACATTATAACAGGGGAAAAAGAATAGGGAGAAACCATCATTCTTTAAATGGCACTCCTCTGTAAATGGTGCCCAAATAAGGTTATTGACTCCATGAAGCTCCACAAGAATATCACAAAATAAATGAAAATTTTCATTCATGGTAAAAACAGAATTAAAAGAGAGAGAGAGAGAGAGAGAGAGAACATATCGCATTTTTGAACTGTTGTATACATCTATACACATAAAACAGAGCCATGCTCACCCAGTATAATAATCCCTAGGCAAGTAAATGTCCTTCAGAGCACCGAACTGCTCAAAAGGCCTGCGGAGGTCTTCTGGCCTGCAAATTGAAACAAATATAAATCGCCTTTCTGATTGAAAAAAAAAAAAAAAAGGTGATATGAAAACATGCTGACCCTAGAGAAGACAGGGACAACTAAAACATTGACTACTAAATAGCTTCTTCAGAATATATTATGAAAAATTAAAGTGGCCTCTATCCTATTTGGTCCAGAAATGCCTCACACGGGAGAAAAAACTAAAATAGTGAATTCAAATCCTAAAAGATACCTGAATTTTTTCATGTCAATTATATATTTTATCAATCAATCATTACACGTTAAACAGGATACAGCTTGAGCACTTCAAACAATTGCCCTACAACACATTTTGCTATATTAAGAACAATATCATACCCTAAACCCATTATTTTTTTTTTCTTTAAAAAGTATGGGTATCATGACAAGATCTTAAAAACTACAAAAACCTAAATATATTAGATTAATCCAAACATTCTTACAAAAAAGTTAATTTCACAATAGAACATGTTCAATGAATTGTTGAAGATAAAAAAATTAAAAAAAAAAGGGAGTAAAAATGTGTAATAAAAACCTGCAATCATGGCGAAGGTTACGCACTAAAAGGCTAGTAGGAAGATCTCTGCCACCACCACGGCTACCACCACCACTACCGTAACGTCCCCGAGGACTAGGGCTCCGGCCCCTTCTACCATAACCTCTTGGTGGCGATGGGCTGTAACTCCTTCCTCTCATTTTATCTGCTAACAAATAATATTAAATCAGAAAAGACAATACATTTATAAATGTATTTATAGACAGAGCGAGAGTAGAAACAATAACAAGAAGAGACCAGAAAGACAGAGAGACGGCGAATTAGGGTTTTAGTGGGAGCTTGAAGAAGCAAGCGACGATGTGCAGTGAACTAGGGTTGAGGCGTTGGATAAATTGGATAAAGTATTAACCCACCAACGCTAGTCGAGTACTAATAATTAAGTAATATAATAGGTTCAATATCCCCTTAAACTTGCATTCAATATCCAAGTAGCCCAAAATAGCCTTTTGGACTAATTAGGTACAATAATTTGATTTTTTATCCATTCAAGCTCAATTTTTGCTTTTTTAAAATGCGTATATCACATATCCAACTCTTGTAAAGCAAAGTCAACATAAATTTAAAAAAAAAAAAATTAAATGTGCATTGCACTTAGTTGAGCTTAGAGAGAAAAAAAAAAAATCCTGCCGTTCTCTTCTCTTCTTTTAGATCTTAGATTACAAACTTGCATTCACGTATCACTGTGGATTTAACAATTTTAGCACTTAAGATTTTGCTTGTGATTGAAAATTTGTGGTTCATTAGGGTTTTATTGGTGATTGAGAAATCAAATATCGAATGCATTGGTATTAGTAGTTTTATAACATAATAGGTACTTTCTTTGTTAGTTTTTGTTTGTCTTTTGACAGCATTATTTGGTAGTATTATGTGAAAGTTATTATAATAATGGTTGTTTGGTAATGGGGTTAAAAGTCTATAATATAAAAAGAGGAAAGAGATCTATATAGAGACTTATATTTGCCATTACCTTAAAATAAAAAAAAAAAAAAAGTAATTTTGAGGGTATATGTTAGGGAAATTTGTTTCTGTCACTTTATGTGATGGATTGTGGTCACTGTATTTACTGATGTGTTTGTGCATAACAAAATTAGCCAATTTTATTTTTAATTCTTTATTATGTTGACTGTGATTTATAATTTTTTTAATGAACATATACATATATCTATCTATATCTATATCTATCTATACTTTATATAAATGTATGGTAGGAGGAGGAAAAGTATATTTACTTATGTGCCCCTTATTATGCTCTTATTAATTATATATTTAATTTAATAGTAATATGGTCTTTAATTATTATTTATTAAAATTATTTTATTTTTTTAAGATTTTAAAATAAATGTATGGAAGAGGGGGATAAGCAAAATTATTTAAGAGTCTCTCACTAAATTCTTTTTAATTTTATATTTATGGTGAGTAATATGGTTATTTATTAATTAAATAATATAATTATCTAATTATATTTAATTTAAATAAGGAATTCTGAATTCAATTAGAGTAAGAAAAAACTAAAATAATTGTTATTTAATATATAGTTAATTATATTTAATATTTAATTATATTTAATTTAAATTAGAAAATAATGAATTTAATTAAAATAAGAAAATAATTATTATTAGATATATAATTAATTATATTATAAATTTATAATTAAATAATTATTATAATTTAATAACTTAATTATCTAATTTTATTAATTTAATTTAAATAAATAAAGAATAAATTCAACTAGAATAAGAAAAGAATAAATTAATTATTATTTAATATATAATTAATCAATAACTAATTTAATGACTAATTTTTATACTTAAATTAAAATCGTAAAACTAATTTAATATCATAACTAATTTTATTTTAAAAAAAAAAATTGTATATTCATAATATCAATCCACCACAAATCAATGAAATGGTCCAAAAAATAATAAAATGCCATGTAGGAAACAGAAAGCAAGTTTGAGACGTTGCTTTCATATATATTATAGATAGCAAAGAAGAAAATAATTTTTTATAATATTTCTAACTTAATAGATTATTAAGGAAAATATATATTAAAATTCAAAAGATAATTTAAAAACAAATTAAAAAAAGAAATGATAAATTTTATCAAAATACATTAAAAACGTGTTAAGAAGCTTTTCACTTTTTTTCAGTTTACTGTAAAAAAATATGCAAAACAAATATCTTAAACTTTAATTAGATTTTATTTTATAGTATTATTTGTCAATAAAAAATTTTGAAAAATTATAAATTGGTATAATGCATAATATTATACAAACAAAAACCAATGTGATAATAAGATAC
>CANTUT010000465.1:395000-447318 GCA_947687605.1 Reutealis trisperma
ACATCCTCTCCCACTATACTCATAAGGCTACAACTCCCCAAACCTCTAGCATTGAGGAAATTAATAAGGAAGTGAAAACACACAATCAACCTCTAAGTCCCAAAAGAACTCAAAAGGTTACACTAGACTCAAGAGCTAAGTCTCAAAGAGTTAACCATGCATTTATGTATCAAAAAGGGCGTGCTCAAAGGCTCTCACAATCACAACATAACACTTGTTCATGTATGTATTCATGTCATAATGTTGTGAAAAGACCAAAATTTTTTGACAAAATGGCTAAGAAAACCTTTAAGTCAAAACTCAAATGCCATTATTGTATGAAAGATGGTCATATAAATGTATTTTGTTATATAAGGAACACTCAACTTAAGCTTAAGAACCCTTCCAAGGCTAACCCTTAAGGACCCAAATGTATTTAGGTACCTAAAATAAGATGACTAGTTTTTTCTTATAGGTGTGTCTCACATCCACTACTAAGAAAAACAAATGGCATGTAATAGTGGATGTTCAAGACACATGACCGAAAATTCAAAATTCTTCACAAACTTGAAAGAAAAGAGAGGTGGGAACATCACATTTGGTAACAATGCTAAAGTAAGATAGTAGGCATTGGTACCATTCATAAGGACAATCATTCTCTTATTGAAAATGTTCTTTTAGTTGATGGTTTAAAATTCAACTTGCTAAGTGTAAGCCAATTATGTGACAAAGGTAATAAGATCATCTTTGACTCTAAAGCATGCATTGTCACCACTTTGGCAAATGATAATGCAGTGTTTAAGGGTGAAAGGGAAGGCAATACCTACATGATTGACTTTGATGATTTGGCTAACCAAGATGTTAAGTGTTTCATGTCTATTAGTAATGAATCTTGGCTTTGGCATAGAAGGTTTGGACATGCAAGCATGGAACTTCTTCATAGTCTTTGCAAGGATGAGCTTGTTGAAGGACTTCCAAATATCAAATTCTTAAAAGACAAGACATGTGGACCTTGTCAAATGGGAAAGCAACACAAATCGTCCTACAAATTAAAAAATATTGTAAGTACTTCTAGACGCCTTCAACTTATTCATATGGATTTGTTTGGACCTAGTAGAGTTGCTAGTTTAGGTGGAAAAATGTATGCCTATGTGCTTGTTGATGACTACTCTATATTTACTTGGGTTGGTTTCTTAACTCATAAAAGTGATGCTTTTAATGCATTTAAAAGTTTTGCAAAAAGAGTTCAAAATGAGCAAGGCTATTTCGTATCCAAAATTAGAAGTGATTATGGAAAAGAATTTGAAAATGAACTTTTTGAAAATTTTTGCATTGAACATGGAATTTTACATAATTTTTCCTCTCCTAGAACACCTAAAAAAAATGGAGTTGTAGAAAGGAAAAATAGAACCTTGATTGAATTGCTAGAACCATGCTTAATGAATATGGTATACTAACTTATTTTTGGACAAAAGCGATTAATACTTCATGTTACATTTCAAATAGAGTTTTTAAAAGACCCATATTGAATAAAACTTCTTATGAGTTATGGAATGAAAGAAAGCCCAAGATTTCATATCTAAGAGTATTTGGTTGTAAGTGATATATATTAAATACCAAGGATAATATTAGAAAATTTGCTTCTAAAACCAATAAAGGTATTTTTCTAGGATATTCTATCACTAGTAAAGCTTATAGAGTATTTAACAAAAAGACTATGGTAATTGAAGAATCAATGTATGTTGTATTTGATGAATCTAGTAAACTTGATCTTAGGAAAGGTAGTGTTCTTGATGATCTTGTAGGTGAATTTAAAAAGCTTGGATTGGATAAAGATGAGATTCTAAAGAAAGTTGAAGATCAAATGGAAAACCAAGAAGATCATGAGGATTAATCAAATTCACAAGAGGAAGATGTTTAAGAACTATCTAAGGAGTGGAGATACCCCAAGAATCACCCCAAGGAGCAAATCATAGGTGATCCATCTAAAGGTGTAAGTACTAGAGGCTCAATTTAAAGCCTTACATAATAATCTTGCATTTGTTTCTCAAATTGAGCTAAGGACTATTATGAGACTCTTAATGATGAGAGTTTTGTGATTGTTATGTAAGAGGAACTCAACCAATTTGAAAGAAACAAAGTTTGGGAACTTGTTCCTAAACCAAAAATTCATCCCATTATTGGATGTAAGTGGGTTTATAGAAACAAGTTAGATGAGCAAGGCTAAATAAGGCTAAATTGGTTGCTAAAGGATACAACTAAGAGGAAGGCATTGGTTATGATGCAACTTTTGCTCCAGTAGCAAGATTAGAGGCTACTAGAATTTTGCTTGCATATACATGTCATATGGATTTTAAACTTTTTCAAATGGATGTTAAAAGTGCTTTCTTAAATGGATTTATTGGGGAAGAAGTTTATGTTGAGCAAACTCTAAGTTTTGAACATCATGAACTTCTTAATCATATTTTTAAATAAACCAAAGTCTTGTATGGTTTGAAACAAGCTCCTAGAGCTTGGTATAAAAGGCTAAGTACATTTCTTTTAAAAAATGATTTTGTTAGGGGCAAGGTTGACACAACACTTTTTGTAAAACGGCACAAAAATGACACTTTAATTGTTCAAATTTATGTTGATGATATTATATTTGGTGCTACTAATGAATATCTTTGTGAAGAATTTGCCAAGTGTGACTAAGGAATTTGAGATGAGTATGATGGGTGAGCTCAAGTTCTTGGACTACAAATCAAAAAATACAAAGATGGTATCTTCATCAACCGATCTAAATATACAAAGGAGTTTCTTAAGAAGTTTGGCATGGATGGTTGCAAAAGTAGCAAAAATCCAATGACCACATCAACTAAGCTTGATAAAGATGAAAAGAGTAAGCCAATAGATGAGAAGAAATATAGAGGTATGATTGGTTCTCTTCTTTACCTTATGACATCTAGACCTGATATAATGTATAGTGTTTGTCTAAGTGCACGTTTTCAATCCTATCCAAAGGAATCTCATTTGTATGCCATTAAAAGAATTTTAAAATATTTACAAGGCACATTGCATTTAGGGCTATGGTATCCTAAAAACTCATCTTTTACAATAATTGGTTTTTTGGATGCCGATTATGCTGGTAGTTTGGTTGATAGAAAAAGCACTTCTGGAACTTGCCATTTTCTCGATGAATGTTTAATTTCATGGTTTAGCAAGAAATAAGTTTTAGTTGCCTTGTCCACCACCAAAGTGGAATATATGGTGCGGGTTACAATTACACTCAAGTTCTTTGGATGAAACAATAACTTAAGGACTACAGTCAAGTGATTGATCTCATTCCCATCAAATGTGATAACACAAGTACCATAAATCTTTCCAAAAATCCCATCCAGCATTCTAGAAGTAAGCATATAGACATTAGGCATCATTTTTTGAGAGATCATGTGCAAAATGGTGATGTCGTATTGGAATTTATTGATACAACTAACCAACTTGCTGATATTTTCACAAAACCCCTAAATGAAGAAAGATTAAATTTCATAACAAGGGAAATTGGCATGCTTGATAGGAGATCATTGCCTTAGATTTTCAAAATTACATAAAAATTTTTATTTACATAAAAATTTTATACATTTTATGACATTATTATTCATATTTTATTTTAATATTTAATCTTGAATTGAGGTGATTCTTAATTCAATTAAAATCAACTTTTTAACTTTGTGCAATGTTCTTGAATTTTTGGTTGCATATTGGTTGCTTTATGGTTGATTTTTGGTTAACTTAATTAAATTTGCCTGAATTTCTTTCTCATGATCAATTGATATCTTAATTTATAAAATATACTTGCTTTATTGCATTTATTTTTATCTTGAGTTATAATGCTAATTGTATTGCATACATCTTTCCTCCAATGTTTTAAAAAAATTTTGATTTTACAAATTTCATGGTCGTTACTAGTGAAGCATGGTCGTAAAATTCAAAAAGTAGATACCCCACATGTGATAGATGGACATTTGCTCACAGATGCTATTAGTGATGTGAATAGTGGTATTAATGTGGAGGTTGAGGGAGTTAGAGGTAATTTGAAAGTTGAGGGAGTTAGAGTTAATGTAGGTGGTAAGGGAGTTGAATTTAATGTAGATAGTGAGGGAGTCAAAGTTAATGTTCAAGTGGTAGGTGTAATAATAAGCTTTTGTTTCAATATGGGTGACTTAAAATGTGGTGAGGCTAAGGTTCATACCAGGAAAAGAAAATAAAAAAGAGGAGGTAAGAGTACTGTTACTATTGGGACTGAATATGATGAAGATGACCAACATGAAGAATTTGAGGTTAGTGTTGATTGTCATTCTGATATTGAGAATGAGGAGTTAAGGAAGGCTAAAGAAAATGTGAGGTACTATTATGCAAATTTAGAGGCAAAAACTTATGCACTAGGTGAAGATGATAATTCATCTGAAAATGAGGTAGAAGTTGATGGTGATGAATCTGATGTGTAGCCAATGAAGTATCCAGTGATGATATTGAATAAAATTATGCTGAGTTAGGAGTGCGTGTGTGTGAAGAGCATGACAATGATGATGCTATTAGTATAAAGGAGTTGAGTGGAGATGAGGAGCATAAGGAATGTTATGAGGAAGTTAAAGAGAATGGTTGCATGTGATCCAAAATATAAAGTATCTCCTTTTATATTCGGCATGGTGTTTGAGAATGCAACTCAGTTTAGGAAAGCATGTACTATGTATTCCATATTCAGAGGTGTCGAAATTGATTTCCAAAAGCATGAAAAACAAAGAGTTAAAGCTATTTGCACATTTCTTGGGTATCCATTGATGGTATATGCCAGCTTAGACCGTAGTTCTAATGACTTCATGATCAAGACTGACAAGCACAAACATAGATGTCATAGGGTGTTTAAGAATAAAAAGGTGACATGTAAATGGCTTATTGGGTATTTTAAGGAAATTTTAAGGGAAAGTCCAAAGAAAAAAATAAAGAGATTTAAACAAACTTGAGAACACATGTAGCCTTTAGTATGTGTAACAAGGTTAAGAAAGCATTGGGGTTAAGTTTAAAGGAGATTACAAGGAGGAAAAATGCTACATTACATAGTTATGTTAAGGAGTTAAAGAGCACTAATCCTGGCAGTACCATCATACCTATAGTTAATAATGATAGTGGCAAATTTGAAGCTTTTTCTATCTATTTTGATACACTTAAAAAGGGTTGGAAAATAGGTTGTAGGCCAGTTATAGGAGTTGATTTGTTTCTGAAAAACATTTCTGAAGGGAAATTGCTAACTGTTATAGGAAGAGATGCTAATGATCAACAATTTCCAACTTGGGCTATAGTTAGGATGGAGAATATAGCAAATTGGACTTGATTCCTTGATTTACTATTCAAAGATCTTTGACTCACAAATGGCAAAGACTTGGTTATTATCTCAAATATGCAAAAGGTTGGTGCTTTATTACTTTGGTGATTTTAAAATTCCTAATTATTTTTATGGTGCATTAATCTTGTACATCATTTGCTTTCTTATAGGGTCTACTTGAGGCTATAAAGGATTTTCTGCCTTAGGCAAAACATAAGCAGTGTGCAATGCACATTTTCAATAGGTGACAAAAGAAATGGAAGGGTTCTGAATTAAGAAACAGTTTTGGACATGTGTCAAAACTACATATTGGTAAGCATTTTATGATTAGTTGAAGGAGTTAGATAACATAGTTCCTGAATGCGTTCAAGACTTATTGCAATGGCCTCATCCTAAATGGAGGCAGGGTTTACTTCTCATTTGCAAGTGAGTGTGATAGTGTAGATAATAATATATGTGAAAGTTTTAATGTAATTAACTTAGAAGCTAGGACAAAACACATTATAAGCATGTTAGAACAAATTAGAGTAGATATGATGAATAGGATTCATATTAAGAGGGCTAAAGCATTAAAATGGGCAACAAATGTAAGTCTTGTAGCCATTCAAAGGATGGAGCAGAATATGGTTAGGGCATTTCAATGGCATGTTTAATTTAATGGGAATGATGGTTTTAAAATATTTGAAGGAAAAGACAGACATGTGGTTGATATGGAGAAAAAGTCATGCATATGCAAGGCTTGGGACTTGTCTAGAATCCATGCCCTTATGCCATTTGTGTTGTTTATCATAAAAAAAGGCAATATACTTGAATATGTGGACAAATGTTATAGCAAACAAACTTAATTCTCAAGTTATAAGTATGCAATGCAATTTGTGAAAGGTAAGAATATATGGCCCCAAATTGGAAAACCTAATATACTACCGTTTTAGGGGAAGAAGATGCCTAGTAGGCCAAAGAGAGGAAGAAGAAAAGATCTTGATAAACCTCAAAAGCCCAATAGCAGTGGCAAGCTTCCAAGGAGAGGAGTTCAAATGACATGTTCAATATTCAAGTGCAAAGGTCACAATAAAGCAGGTTAGGATCCATCACAAGCTGTAAATGTGACTTAATTACATTAATTATATGTTGAGTTAATTATATGTAATTTTTAAATTATTGATTGCTTGTTATATAATATTCTTGTTATTGATGTGACAAAGTAATATCCAAGAAGCACAATCCCCACTGACTTAGGAGACAATAATTGACTTTGCACCATTTTTGAATAAATGTCCAAACATAACAAGTGCAAATAATGATAGAAGGAATTTAAATGATCAAAATACCTATTATGGAATCATGGTAATATTCTATAATGCTCACTATGCTATCTCAGTTATATATTTTATGGTGATGTAATGATATAAAATAATCTATATATCATAACATAAGAAGACCAAGTAGTAGTATAAGGATTTTTGAACTAGAACTTAATGATGCAAGGGGTAGTAGGATAGTTAAAGCATTAAGTGTAGATAAGAGTAAGGAGAAGGTTTTAAATAAAAGCACATGCAGCAAAGGGAAGAAACTAGGACCCAAGTCTAGACCATTTGGTCTTGGATTGTACTATGTTGATAATTCCAATTAGGTTACATGGAGTATATGTACATCTATGACTTCTACACATTTTTCAATTTACAATGCAAATACATAGTCACAACTAATGTTTTTATTTGTCTTTTGTTAGCTTGGAATGTGGAATGAAAGGGTTATGCAATCCAAGAACTATGTACCAATTGAACAACAAAGGCTAATCACTAGAGACCCTCCAATGAACATGTATGATAGAAGGCCAAAATATGGTGAATTTTAGGCTGTAAGTTTAGAATGGATGGGAAGTCCATATGTCACAATAAGGCAACTCTATGAGGAACAATAATAGAAGATTGGCAACTTTAAGAAGCAAGTAATCAAAAAGACTCACTCCAACCTACAGTAAACTCTAAATTCAGTTCAATCAACCTAACTTGCATCATCTAACTTTCAGACTATTTCATATTTAGTGCTAATCCAGCCTGTAGCCTATAACTTATAGCAAAATTTGCATATGCAAGATTCACTCCAATTAGATCCTACTAGTATATAGCAGATACATCATACCATGGCAGTACCGGCTACAATAGCATAATTGTTCCCAACTAATCCTATTCTATCATAGAATAACACCATCACCAACAATCAACTGATTAAAAATTAAACAATCTTAATTACCAATTCCTTAAGCAAAAGGCACCAAAAAAGAGAGGAAGACCCCCTCTGCAAAACTACCAGTGAAGAAAAATCCTATTTGGAAACCTTGAGGATTTCAACATCTAATTTAGGATATTTGGGTTTTGGACAAGTTAATTATGATTTTGTTTTCTTGTATTAGGATTTTTTTATTTTGGTCTACACTCAATGACAAAATTATGAAGGTCAGTGCTATGTTTAGCATTGCTCTCTATAAATTTGGACACATGATTTATATTTGTCTTAGACTAGGGAAGCCTCTTTTTATATGTCTTTAGCTATTAGTTGGCTTCATATTTATATAATTTAAAGTTATTTGATATGGATTATAATGAATGCATATTGCAGGATTTTGTAACTAGACAAGCATCTTTTTTGCTTAGATATATCAATTTCATTACTTAAACAAAATGTGTCTATTTATTTTATATTTATTTTGTTGTTCTCTCTATATTCATATATAATCAATCAATTCCAATTGAAGATAAATGCAAAGAGACATGATAATTGCATTATGTATAGGATATATAACAATTGTAGAGACATTTGAAAGCTTAAAATTGTCACATCATGACAAAATATCAGTTCCATTCAATTACAATACAATAGCAAAATAAACATTTCCTATTAAATGCATTCTACACTAATTCACCAATACAATGCCTAGTTTCCAATCACATTAGCAAATAACAACAACTAAGTCAAAACCAATGCTAACACTAACAAATATACTCTTTTCACTAATTTCTAAAATTGCTTCCTTGCTTCACCAGCATCCATTTTTTACTCAACCAGTTGCAATTGAAATCACAGATTGTTTACATTAAATCTTTCACTTCCAATATATCTCAAACCTTCATTACTTTCCTTCAACTCATTAATTTATTGCATTGTTCTAGTACTCATCATCTAATCATGCCATTTAAAAAACTCACAATCATTCTCTTGCAAAGAAATTCGAGCACACAACACATTGATTACAAAATCAAAAACTTTCATTATTAAATTAACAAAGAACACAACACAACTAGAAATTACAAATTTAACAAACACAAATTCCTACATGAATAAAATCTCCTCCTAGGATTTTTCTTAGTATAAGATACCCGTTGAGGCGCCTTTAGTCAACAATAGCAATAGATTGTTGGTCCCTTATAGTTGAACTTAGATCTACTTGACACACGTCCATAATTCACAAAATACCAACTAGAAGCAGTAGAAGAAGAATGCACATGTAATTGAGGATGAGATTATGAAATTAGAGAGGTGAATTGAAGCATTAACCATTTGATTGAGGACTTCAATTTGAAAAGAAAGGGAGGATCAAATAATTTAGAGTTAAGGATTTGGTATTCTAAGTTGGGAAGGATTTTATTACTATTGGTATAATAAATATAAGTTATTAATATTACAATTGATACAAATATTTTTTTCAAAGTTGACCACGTGTGATACACGCATTTCAGGAAAGCCAAAATTAGGCTTAGATGGACAAAAAATC
Source organism: Reutealis trisperma (assembly GCA_947687605.1). Lineage (NCBI taxonomy): Eukaryota > Viridiplantae > Streptophyta > Magnoliopsida > Malpighiales > Euphorbiaceae > Reutealis > Reutealis trisperma. Next base: position 404,114 of record CANTUT010000465.1, read on the forward strand.
AAATTACTGTAACTAATTGGCCCAAAAGGCCATTTTGGGCCCCATTAGACATCAAATGGAAGTTTAAGGGGCAAATTGAACCTTTTTCCATTAAGTAATGAATTTCCAACAAATGAATTCCACTTTATTTTACAGAACTAACCTTCTAGCCCGCCCTTCACTGGTATTAATATATTTTTGTTTTAGTTTATTTTTTTTAAAAACAAATTATTATTTTATCCCCTAAAATTTATCCTAACTAATAAGGAATTTGTTTTCCTTTTGAGAAACTACTTATTCTTCACTTTTACCTTTGTTAAACTTATTAGCCATTCCATTTATTATCTTTACTTTTTATCTATTAGTCAACTTAGAAAATTTTATTTTAATATTAAATAGGCTTACTTTTTTTTTTTTTTTTTCGTTTGTTCTGAATTTATTCCACTTTTCTCTTTCAAAGGGTATTTGATTTGTTAATGTATTAATATATCCTTATGTAATATATTTCACTATTAATATAGCACATTTTTATCAATAAATAATCAATTTTATTAAACTATTAACCAAAACACACATGCATTTGTCCACATTCCTCATCAAATAAAAGGATTGACTTGTTGGTATATTAATCAATAATGAAAATTTAATTCTTTTTATTAGAAAATGGAACTTTATTTTCAAACTTAGCATTAAAAAAATTAGACAATAGTTCTATAACACCCTGGACATTATAGACTAATAGAGACCTAGAAATGGCATCAAAATAAGAGAATACAATAAAAATGTAGAAGAAATAAAGGATTAGGAATCTAAATCCTATGTCATATGTGATTATAGAAATCAGTACGTTATGTGCGTAATCGATGAATCACGGTTTTCAAAATTTCTAAAATTCAAGTTTGGAGAAAGTGGATAGAAAAATGAATAAAAATAATATTAGGACCTAAATTAGTGATTATAAATATTATTAGACAATATTAGAATAATTAAGGGTTGAAAATAGCAATTTTGTAATAAATAGAAAAATTGTCATCATTATGTGATGACTCACCATCCAACTAATCAATAAATAAAAAAATAAAAAAATCTATAAAAGTTACTATCCTAGGCATGGAAAAGGAAGGATAGAGGTTTTGCCAAAATTCCAAGTGAATAAAATAAAAGAAAAAGAGAATAAAAACTATATAAAATCTTATGAAGAGATAAACATTATTTTTATGTTTTATTTGCCTAAGTTAATAAAGAATAGAGAGAGGATAGCCAAAGAAAAGAGAAAACATGAGGGAGAAATCCAAAGAAAAGAGAAAACATGAGGGAGAAGAGGAAAGAAGAAAAAAATCCAAGAAAAATCCTAAATTTAGCTCCAACCAAGATAAGAACAATGTTATACTTGCTAGTTTTGAGCATGATGTGATTATGTTGGATTGTTTGTTATTTTTGTTAGTTTGATTGTGATAGATGAAGTTGGGAAAGAGGAGAAAATGAAGGGAAGGTATTGATTTGGGAAAGAAATGGTCATTTGAAGATGGAGTAGTGAGGAAACATGTAAGATAAAGTGAAAGGAAGGAGATGGCTAGGGTTTGGTGGACAACCAAACTGCTGGAACTTGAGATTCAGTTTTGAGAATACTAGAATCTGAATTTGATAGTGGTCAAAACATTAAAATTGAAGTTTGGGATTTCAATTTAGTGATGTAAAAAGAGCTTGATTTAATTCCGAATGTGTTGGGAGGTATAGGAGTAGAAATAAGGCTGCCCTACATGTAGGTTAGACTATATTATTGGAATTTAGGACTCAAATTAAGGACCCTAGGATGGGATTTGGACTTGACTCAAAATAGGTGAAATGAATCTTAGGGTGTTAACTAAGTGATATAAAAAATTTATAGCTAAATTCTAAGAGGATAGAGAGTTATTAAATAGTCATAAGGGCTGTCTTAGTTAGAAGGATAGTCAGGATTTTAGAGGTTTTAGCCTAAGTTTTGGGAACATTATGGATAGAATTAGTTAAAGACCAAAACTAATGAGTTGTTCTTTATGAGTCTAATTTCATTTGAAAAAATAATCAAGTCAATTGGATTTGTATATACTTAGATACAGTAGAAAGAGTAAAGTGAGCTTAGTGAACTAGGCAGCAGAGTTAAGGCATAATTTGATAAGGCACCCTAGGAGCTACAGAAGTCCACATATGTTGACTTTTGGATATGTTGGAGAAAAATGTGTTAGGATTTGAATATCTTAAGAGTCATGATAATTGGATAGTGTAACTCAAATTACAACAGTAATTAATAGGCTAAGTTAATATAAAAATCAATAGATCGATTTCCAATTTTAATATTCTAATAAATTTGCCTATATAAAAAGTAGAAGTGTAAAACTTTAAGGGGGGAGACAATCCTCATATTGAGTAGTAGAAAGATATTAAAGAAAACAAAGAAAACATAAGTGTATTCTACACTTTTGTGTATATGGAATTGCATTATAGTTTTTCTTTGATTAAATTGTCCATATTAATGTTGATACCAAAACTATTACTTTGTGAAATCAATTCTACATCTTCACTTGAAATTGCATTGAAACCATATCACATTTTCTTTGATAGTGATATTATAACTTGCTCGGATTTCAAGAGAATCCTAATGTTGTAATGTTCTAATGATTTTTCCTATTAATATTTTCATATTTATTAGTAAATTAAATCTTTCTTAGTGTTAAGTGAACATTATTGAAGTACCAAAAATGGTACAATGCTATTGTCCTTAATTCAAAGATCCTCTTTTTTCGGTGTGGGGAACACTAGGTTTTGTGCACAATGAAGTGACCCTTGCTAGGAGAGATTTTGAATTCCCCAGCCATAAGGTCTAGCTAACCTTACATTGTGGAATTGCTCCGTAAGAAGAGCCCCTGCCACTAGTGTAATATTGATGAGTAACGATGAAATTTTTTTGCACTCATCTAGTGAATGCAGATTTCTACTGAACTCTAGTGCTAGTGTTTTAGTATTGCCTTCATTGCTATAGCTTTTAATATTATCATTCTTGCTATTGAATCCTAGTGCCAGTGTTATTGATTCCATTATGAAGCCAAATTGAGGTGAACTAACCTCATGTGCATAATTGTTTAGAATGCATTCACTGAGTTTTACTCATTCCCGCTTCCCATATTTTTTTTAGCAGGACTAGTGGTTAATCAGTGCAGCTCAAGTTTTGCTATCCGCTTGAAGCTAAAAGTCAATTTAAAGAAAAGATTTTTGCATTATGATGATTGTATAACTAGTTGTAAGAAAACATATATAATTAAAATTAGTATGATATCTAGATGCTTTATGGTACCTAAGTCTCCTAATTTATTAATGTAAATTATTTATATATAAAAACGCTAGTGGAAAATTTTAGTGTAATTATTTTTGTATAAAGTGCTATCAAGTACTAATGCGTGATATTGACCTTGTAAATAAATCATTATACGTGAAAAATATTGGGAGGATTTGTATTGGATATGAAGTTGAGGATATAAGGAAGGAAAATTATTGTAAGTGTTTTTGGCTTGCAGGTTTTGATATCCTAGGAATGCTGTGTGTACTGGATTCCCAATGTAATCGGGGTTCTATGGGTTTTTGAATATCTTAGACTTACCCATGCCCTAAGACCGTCATATCCTAAAAGTGGGATGTGAGCTTTTCCTCGTTCGAGAAGCCCTCCCTTCATCCACTCCATCCCGAAGAGTAACTAGGACTTGGATCGATAGAGATGGAGGGCAGAGCTTTTGGTTTTTTCATGTTGTCAAAGAGCTGAACAATAAAAATAGATGGCGAGTACCTAATTGAATTGATCGGGTCATGTAGGAATAAGGTTCAAGTTTACTGGTATGAAAGAGCTAGAATTCTAACCTTATGTCAGGACCTACGGGCCAAAGGACAGTTTCAGGTAGACAGTTTTTATGGGGCATAGGCCTCCCAAAAGGTAACGGAGGCGTGCAAAGGTTTCCTCGGGCCAGACAGAGATTGGCCCTCGAGTGCAAAGGCAAAAGGGAGCTTAACTGCAAGACCCACCTAAGCTGCGCAGGAAAGGCCCAAAGCCAATCCTAGGGAACAATGAAGCTTCATAGGGTCTTTCTGTCTAGGTGTAGGTAATTCGTATCTTCACAGACATGTCTATTTCACTAAGCCTCTCTTCGAGACAGTGCCCAGATCGTTACGCCTTTCGTGAGGGTCGGAACTTACTCGATAAGGAATTTCACTAAAGTTCTTTTTAAAATAATCATTTACAAATGCTATAAGTGAAGAGGCATTTGTGGAAAGTATTAAACAAAAATTACTTCATCCATTTCAAAATATTTGTCATTTAAGTGTTTGAGCAATAACATGAATTTTTATTTATTTTGAAAAACTTTATTTTATACAAAAATATTATTATAAAGGGCAGAGGTACTTTAAAATGCACAAGGTGAAGTGCACAATCTTGTGCATTTGTTCCAAATTTCACCAAAAAATGGTTGTGGTAGTTCAAAATGCATAAGGTTGTGCACTTCCAAATTTGGCAAAAAAATGGCAGAGGTAGTTTGCACTTGTATTTGTTCCAAATGAAGTCCACAATCTTGTGCATTTTTTCCAAATTTGTCAAAAAAAAAAAAAAAAAAAGACAAAGGTAGTTTAAAATGCACAAGGTTGTGCACTTGTGTATTTGTTTCAAATTTCCCCAAAAAATGGCAGTGGTAATTGAAAATCATAAATTGCAAGTATTATCATTGGAAGGAATCTAATTTTTTTTAGTAACAAGTATGAAAAATATTTTGATATTTTTATGATGTGAAATAATATTTTATCCTTAATAAATAATATTCTTCCTTATTTCTTAACCATTCAAGCAAGAAATATTGATTATTTTTTTTCTTATATCATAACATAGATTAAAAATTTATCTTTTCCTTTCTCATGTAAAAGCACTCCCAAAGAAGAGCTAAGGTTCATACAATAAGGAATCAACCTAATCCTACTATTCAAAAGGACAAACCTCCACATGAATATTTTATCCATGGGACTATGGTTACAAAACTTTGAAATTTTGATGCATTGCTCCTTTGCCATTGAGAACAACATAAAATCCATCAATGGAAAGAAACTCAATGGAACATAATAAATAAATAAATATATGTCCATGAATATGTGCATACCTTAATTTCAGGTTAGATGTCGCTTCTTTTGCTTTAGACTTTAGTTAGATGTACTGCAACCAGCTTAAATATATATAAAAAAAAAGTTCATTAGATATGAAATGTTCAGAATTTTACCTATTAGATAGAGAGAAAAAAAGAAAAAGAAGTATTAGCAAGCATCAGGAATAAGTTAATACCTACTTAATGCCAAATTTCACCAAGATACTAAGAATAATAGCACACAAGCCCTTTGAGTGCTATGACCACTTCATGGAGTAAACTTGCAATCCAATTTAGAACTCCAATATCATGACTGGCTAGTAACATCATGGAGTAATATAAGCATGAGAATAGACCAATACTGAAAAAATATAAATTTTCAGACAAACCAAATGTGTACATTTTGATATACTTGACAAAAATAATATTTATAAAATTGATGCCATCTCATAATCAAAAACCAAATGACAAGACCTAATAGTTTTAAGGTTCTTTGATAAGTGCTTAACTAACTACATTTTACCTATTGTTTTTAATGTATTTTATCCTTAAATTGAGTTTGATTTGTTTGTTTAGTGCTTTTCCATAATTCTTTTAGTTAACTCAGTGCCAAATGATGCCATAAACCAAATGTGACCCAGAATGGTGAAGAATCCAAGCCAAAATGCTTACTTTTGAAAGAATATGGGCAGCTATAGGTGACCACATGGCTGGGATTCCGGCCATGTGATAAGAGCAAATTGGAAATTCATCTAGTAGCCTCCCACGGGTGGAGGCACGGCTAAGGTTTCACCCATGAGAAGTTACATTCTTTGGCCCTATTGTTGGCATGGCTAGAACCCCAGCCGTGTGAGGTTAAATTTCAGCAGTATAAATCGGATCTAATAGCATTGCAGAGGAAGCTTTTGAAGGGGGAAGGCTTAGGAAATTCTTAGCTGAAAGGCTGGGAACTCTTAGGTTTCCCTTGGTTTGTAGATAGTTTAGGACTTTAATTTTCAAGGGATTGTAGGTACAAATCAAGATAAAGATCCATCTTTGTATAGATTTGGAGTGGAAATCAAGGATTTAAGAGTGGATGTCTTCAGCACCATTTATGGATGATTTGAGATTCTTTATTATCCCTTTCTTTTATTCATTACCTTTCAATTCTATTAGGAACTAATTGCTTTCTTTCTAGATATTGATGAACCCTAGTTCTTAATTGTATGAATTAAATAATTTGCTTTGAATCAATTTATCTTTGGATTGTTTTATTTCCATGATCTATAATATTTATTCTGATTGGCAATTACTGGTTTATTGATTAGATATTGTTTCTATATTAGACGAGTATAGATACCCCAATATAGATAGATCACTCATGGGAATAGAGAGTTGATTAGGGTGCTAGAGATAGACTTATAAGACTTCTTTGGATGTTAATCTTTTGAATTTAATGCTGCTCTTATTTGATTATAGGTTGAGAAGAGATTCTCCTATAATACTTAGGAAGTTAGGGATTTAATCACTTGAGAAAGGTTCTTATCTAATTTAGTGAGAGTCTAATTCAATTCACTATTTGAATGATTCATACCATTGTTCTTGACATGCGTGAGAGGCTAAGTGGATTCATATCTAGATAGCTTTATCCTTGTCTATATCTATCAATCTTCTCATGTTTTAGTTTATCTTTAATTTTAATTTTAATTTCCCTTGATTGATTATTCAGTAAACAATAGTTGAAGTTTATGCTAGTACTTATAAACTGTCCTCATGGAGATGATACTCATATTCACTACTTTATTACTTGATAATGACCTGTGCACTTATACTTTGTTAGTGTGTGTTTCGGCACATTAAGTTTTTAGCGCCGTTGCTAGGGACAGTTTTATAATATTAGCAATGTTAATAGAGATTCTTGATCTAGTTTTTATTTTCATTTTTGTTTTTGTTTTACTTTATTTAATTGTATTTTATTTTATTGTTCCTTTGAGTTTTTTATCTTTCAGGTAAATATTAGAAGAATGTATCCCATGGATCATTACAATTAATGGCAACCCACCCGAGACCAAGGAAGAATTAGAACTACTGGTTCTCTTTCGGATGATCTTGTCATTGCTTTGATGGAGCAGCTTGAAGCAATGAATAGAAAGATTGATATTTTAGCCTCATCGTCTAAGCCCGTTCAAGCTATGTTTTGTGAATGGTATGGGCAAGGACATCAGAGTCAATACTGCTATAATTGGAATGAGTATGCAAATCATGAGTAGTTGGACTATGTAGGTAATGGGCAAGAACTGTATTACAACCCTTATAGCAACACCTACAATCCTAGATGGGGGGAACATTCAAAATTTTCATGGAATGACCAATCTATTATGAGCCCTCCATCTAGATTTCAATCTCAACAATCTTATCAATCTCAGTAGCCAATAGAGAGTGACTTGGAAAAGATTTTTGAAAAATTCATGGCAGCTTCAGAGATGAGATTTCAGTCCATAAGGTAGCACTGAGGGATCAATAGGATTCTATTGACAATTTAGAATTCCAAGTTAGGCAAATTGTGAAATTGTTAAGTGAGGAACCTCAAGTCAGTTTGCCTAATAATAATGAAGCCTATCTAAAAGAGCAACTCGAGGCCAGTACCTTGAGAAGTGGTGAAAAGTGGGAAAACCCTAAATTTGAAGAAATAATGGAGGATGAAAGAGTTCAATACATTGAGGAGAGTACACCACTTTTTAGCTCAAACCAAGCATGCATCAGTTATGAGCCCAACAAGCTAGTAATTTTCAAAATGGTTGAACTATTCTATAATGATACGAGTGATGGAGATAGTGAAAGTATTGAAGAATGTGAGAGCATAGAAGAGGAAACTTTAGGAATACAGGAGTAAGAGAATGCCATAACTCTAACATTCCATTTTTCTTACCTTTTGAAGAAAAACTCTTAATACCAACACTTCCTCCACAAAAACCTCAACTGCTAGTACTTGAAAATCAACCCACAATTGAGCTTACACCCTTACCAACTTCCTCTAAATGCTTATTTAAAGGAGAAGGAAATACATGGCTATTGTTTGTGTCTTCTAAATTTCTGAAGAGAGGGAATCACTCATGTGGAGGTTTTACAAGAAAAGGCAAAAGAATTTGGGTGGACCATCTTGGATTTGCAAGTAGCGGATGAAGAAGTTTTGAATGTTTGGTTAATTGATGCTATGACAATTGATAGTCCATGGGTGAAGTTATTTGATGCTATGCCTAAAAACATCAACTTTAGTTGTGCAAACCACAAAGCAACAATGAAATATCTTTTAAGGTTTGGAATTCCAAGGAAGAGATGCAAGGGCCACAATCTTTGCATAAATCTCTTCATTCTAATTTATGGAGGTAGACAGCACAAAGAATCCTCCATGCCATTGGTAGAGGATGAATAACAATAACATCCAGCTAATACGACGTTAAAATGGGAGGCAACCCATTAATGGTTTATAATTTTTATTTTTATTATTTTTAATTTAATTTTATTTTCTTTATGTTTAAGAGGATAATAGACTTTGGTTGTATTTGATTAATATGCAAGTGAAGGAAGGCAAAAAGAAAAAAAAAAAAAGAAAGCAAAGTTTTCAGGGTGCTACGGCTGGAATATCAGCCGTGCATCCACTTGTGTGATAAGAGAAAATAATTTTTTTTAAGCAGTAGCATCACACAGGTGAGCCCATAGTTGAAACCCCAATAGTGTGAGGGATAAATCATGGCCACAGGAGAAATCCCAGCTGTGGGATCACCTGTAGGAATAGTAATAAATAGAAAAAAAAAACAAACATAGCAGCTCACAAATTCTCTAAATTTTCAATTTTCTCTCTTCTCCTTCTTCTTCCCTCATCTCTTACACTCTCAAAACTACACACACATTCTCTCCCAAGTAATTTTCACACTCAAGGAAGAAATTTTCAAGTGGTTTCATACACTCATACAAATTCTATCTCTCTCTCTTCGAATTCCTCTTTTTCACAGGTTTGGATTTTTACTTCTTCCTTAATTTTTGCTCATATTTCTTATTTTAAATCCATTTAATCTTATGCTCTTAATGCTATACATGATTTAGGATAGAACATTTTGATTTTTGTGAGTTTGGGTTGAGCAAAATACATGAAATCTATGTTCTAGTGAGAGAAAGAGTATGAACTAAGGGGCTGTAAGCATTTGGGTTTGTTTTTTACTATTAATCATGAAATTGTGTGCTTAATTCATTGTAAATGCATGAATTTTTGTTTAATTTGTCGTTTAAGGGGGTTAATCCTTGATTTTGTTTAAACCCCTAATGCTATTTTTCCCTTGTTATGCATTTTTGTTAATTATATTTTATGATTTCATAATTTCATGAACCCTGAGAGTTTTACTATTGATTGGGTGCGTGAATGATTAGGTGTGATCATGTTGAATGCTTGATCAAAATTAAGTGTAGTAAAGGAGAGTTTCTATTGCTTACATTGATTGAATTTGGCTTGTGTCGATTTTCTTTATTGAGCCTGACTTTGTGATTGAAATTTTTGGGACTCCAATTTCTATGGCCTTATAATGCCAATATTCTAACTCGACTAACAACAACTTTTGCCTTTATTTTTGTTGGTTTGTTTTGGAATTTGTGCTTTTGTAGAAATGGGTCCTAAGAAATTGTCGAAGATGGTAACCAAATTACCAGCCAAGAAGGCTAAGGGGAAAGCAGTTCTCGCAATCCCCCACCAGCAGCAGCTCCTACTATTTCCTTTTATCCTAACCATGTGTGTGTCCAGTTCACAGACTAGGACACTCGTGCTCACTTTGAGCACTTGGCCAATAATGATTTCGATCCTATAAGATAGATCGACTGGGGTTTTATGCAAAGGATTGGTATAGATAAGGAGCTTCGGGGATGGATGTCAGCTAGGCTGGAGAGGATTTTTTGAGATCTCCGAGCTCATATATAGAGAATTGAGACACTTAAGTTTTACTATTCCCTTCAAGTTGATTTGAAGGTAATATCAGTCTGAAAGAAGATGATGCGATTCAAATTGGGAACCAAGCAGTTTGAGATGAGTGTTAATGATTTGACTATGGCGATGGGTTTATATATAGAGGAAGAGCTGCAAACCAATGTGTATCATGAGTCACCTATTGGATATCTAGATGATAATGTCCTTAATTAGGTGTGGGACAAATTTGCTTTAGAGGGTAGGAGATTCGATCCCTCGGTTTCTAAGGCATCCTAGTTTACTTCCTTCAATTTGTGAGTTTTACATTTTCTTTTGATGAAGACTATTTCTAGAAGATGAGACAGTGGAGGGACTGTGACTAGACAGGAGTTATTTTTCTTGATGTGCATAGATGAAGATAAGAGGTGCAATGTGGCTCATTCTTTGATGATCAGTCCAGAAAAGGCGAGACTGAAGCCTTGTTTGGAGGGATGTATATCACCAAGCTAGCTAAGGGCTTAGGTGTTTTTAATGGCTTGCCTTTGATGACATTAGACGGGATGTCTATGCTAATCGATTATGCCACATTGCTGAGAATGGATAAAACAAAGACCTTCATGCTAGCTTTTGCCCCTCTGCCAAATCGAATAGCTCTTGAGCCAGTTTTGGTGCCCACTACCCAACCTTTTGCTGTTGTCAGTACTTTCGCTGCTATCAGGCCTTCTTCCTCATCAGTCGTCCCTATTTTCTCTAGCCTAACTCCATTATAAGATTGGATGTCTTATATGGGAGCTGATGATGTGGGCGACAGGAAGCCCATAGAGTTTGAGAGATAGATATGCAGGTTAAAGAGGACTATGACAGGTCTACAGGTTCAACAGAACAAACTCCTCACCAACCAGCATCATATCATGAGCATGTTGTAGCATCAGCAGGCAACACTTGAGTTCAAAGTGCAGAATAGAGCATGGCTTTAGCAATCCATGCTAGATTATTGGTGAACTCAAGGGTATGTGACTCCTAGTCTAGCACCACAGTCACAGCAAAGACATTAGCCGGTTCATGTCGAACTAGATGATGGCAAGGAGAGTGATGACTCTGATGATGCCATGGAGGATTGACCTCCCATTATTCCTCTTCATTCAATTTTTTTTATTTTTTATTTATTTTACATTTTGGATAACTGTACTCTTAAGATTTAGGATGATTTTAACTTCTATTTCTTTTTTATTTTATTAACGGTACTTCACTTTTATTTTATTTTGTTTTGTTTCCTCTTTCTTAGCCTATTTTGGGTTTGTAGAATAGATAATGCCATGGCATGGACTATGGAATAGATTGGAATAGCAATGTAATACAATGTGATAATAGGACAGTTTTCTATATCTTTCCTTTCTTCTATATGAATTTTCATTTCTCAAACACATTGGGGACAATGTGTTACTTAAGTGTGTGAGAGAGGTATTTTATTACACCCTATCTTTTATGAATATTGCGTTTAAGTGAATTGAGTTGTGGTGATAGTTTGATTTGAAATTAACTCTCTCTATTGATAAATTGGTCTAATTTTGCTATGACAATGACTTGTTAAAGTGTGGCTTGATTGAATTGATCATGAGTTAATGATTGAATGTGGTGGTCATGATTAGGGAATCTAATTTTTGTAAATCTTTTTGCCTGAAATTTGATTCTTTAGTTACACTTTTTGAGCCAATTTATTCCACTATTACTTTTGTTCTAGTTTAGTAGAAATGCTTAATACCTTAGGTAGCTTAACTATTTTTCTTGAAAAAAAAATAAAAATAAAAGATTGTGTAAATGAGCTTTGAAAATGTTTATATATTCTGCTATTCTTGACTCTTTTAAACAAAAGGGGTTGAGAATATGAATAGTGCTAGTAGCCATTTGAATGTGTGATTCTAGTTGAGTAATTGAGGGCTGGCACCACAAGTGTTTGCATTCATGTAAAAACGCTAGAATGACAATTCAAACAAGTCATGCTCCTTAGTTAATTAAAAAGAAAACATGAATTGAAATGCATAGTCAATGAAAAGTCAAGTGAGTAGTCAGGCACCTAAAGGAAAAATCCTTATAAATCTACTTTGCTTAAACTTTGTCTCTGTGGAATTATTTGCTCAAACTTGTAACTTTAGAATTAAGGTTTCAAGTTTTTGAGATTTCTTGACTTGAATACCATATTTGAAAATTGACACTTGGTTGAGGATTTCAAGCTTTGCTAATTACAAGTTGTTATAATTTTTTTTTTTGAATTTCTTTGACTAGAGAGGTAAGTTTTATTTCTTACTGTTATTATGATTTAATTTGCTTAAAGACAAGCAAATATTTAAGTGTGGGGGAATTTGATAAGTGCTTAACTAACTACATTTTACCCATTGTTTTTAATGTATTTTATCCTTAAATTGAGTTTAATTTATTTGTTTAGTGCTTTTCTAGAATTCTTTTAGTTAATTTAGTGTTGAATGATGCCATGAACCAAATGTGACCCAGAATGGTGAGGAATCCAAGCCAAAATGTTGACTTTTAGAAGAATATGGGTAGCCATGGGTGACCACACAGCTGGGATTCTAGTCATGTGATAAGAGCAAATTAGAAATTCATCCAATAGCCTCCCATGGGTGGAGGCACGGCTGAGATTTCACCCATGGGAAGTTACACTCTTTAGCCCTATTGTTGACATGGTTAGAATCCCGGCCGTGTGAGGTTAAATTTCGGCAGTACAAATCAGATTTGACAGCATTGCAGAGGAAGCTTTTGAAGGGGGAAGGCTTAGGGAAATTCTTAGCCAAAAGGTTGGGAACTTTTAGGTTTTCCTTAGTTTGTAGATAGTTTAGGACTTTCATTTTTGAGAGATTATAGGTACAAATCAAGATAAAAATCCATCTTTGTATAGATTTGGAGTGGAAATCAAGGATTTAAGAGGGGATGTCTTTAGCACTATCCACAAATGATTTGAGATTCTTTATTATCCCTTTCTTTTATTCATTACCTTTTAATTCTATTAGGAACTAATTGCTTTCTGTCTAGATATTGATGAACCCTAGTTCTTAAATGTATGAATTGAATAATTTGCTTTGAATCAATTTATCTTTGGATTGTTTTATTTCTATGATCTATGATATTTATTTTGATTGGCAATTACCCGTTTGTTGATTAGATATTGTTTCTATATTGGACGAGTAGAGATACCCTGATATAGATAGATCACTCATGGGAATAGAGAGTTGATTGAGGTACTAGAGATAGACCTACAAGACTTCTTTGGATGTTAATCTCTTGAATTTAATGCTTCTCCTATTTGATTATAGGTTGAGAAGAGATTTCCCTATAATACTTAGGAAGTTAGGGATTTAATCACTTAAGAAAGGTTTTTATCTAATTTAGTGAGAGTCCAATTCAATTCACTATTTGAATGGTTCATCCCATTGTTCTTAACATGCATGAGAGCTAGGGGATTCATATCTAGATAGCTTTATCCTTGTCTATATCTATCAATCTTCTCATGTTTTAGTTTATCTTTAATTTTAATTTTAATTTCCCTTGATTGATTATTCACTAGACAATAGTTGAAGTTTATGCTAGTACTTATAAATTGTCCTCATGGAGATGATATTCATATTCACTACTTTATTACTTAATAACGAATTGTGCATTTGTAGTTTGTTAGTGTGTATTTTGGCACATCATTCTTAAAATTTGAAAGATGGAAATGATTATCACATATATTAAGCAAAAAAATGTGATTAAAGGCACAAAATTAATGGTTACAATGGAGCACCCACCCACATGCATGCATACCTCTAATTTACAATGCAAGGTATGCATACATCCAAATTATGGTTAAGACAAGAATTCTAGCATTGAACTTGATTCCAAGGGGGAAAACTTTTATTTTTAATGGATACATGCTGGTTTCTATTTGATATGACATATATATAGTTTTTATACAAACATTTGAATAAAAGAAGAATCAAAACCTAGTATACTTAAGCATGAACAAGTAAAAGTTAAATTAAATAGATGGATTTGAATTAATTTTTGTGCAAACATTACAAAAAGCAGAGTTTGGTCTCAACTCTACCTCATAAATGTAAACCTTATTTATCTCTAGCCTTGAGAATTAAAAACAATTGATAAAAAAAATCAAACTTTAGTCTTCATTCTAGGAAATTTTGGAGTTAAGTTGGGAGTTGGCCCCATCTTCTATAGGTGCTCAAGCTCAGGCTATTCTAAATGGCAACCTTCCTCTTCTTTAGAGTCCTGATACCATCTACCAAAAAGTTTAGGTAGGTTCCCCTACTTATTCAAGTGACAGAGCTAGTTCATAATTCATTATGTTGATTTAAAGATTTAAAACTCATTATATGATACATAAAACATAGTCAATTTGGTCACACAAGCCCTTTTTCTATATATTTAGTTTAATTAGAAACTTACATAGAAAAATAAATGAATCAAAAGTGAAACCTACTCACTCTTTAAGGGATTATTTTCTTAAGGGCCTTACCACAAAGGAAAACCATAGTCTACTTGCTAGTAAGCATCAACAATAACCCAGATTTCAGTGTGACAAGTTTGTAATGTCATCAAAAGCCCAAAAAAAAAAAAATTGTAGCTAAGAATGTAAGAATTTGCCAAGAACCAAAACCATGACGTTTTATGAAATTCCTAGTTCTAATCTTCCACTTTTGATTATAATACTTATTAACATCTTCAACAACTTTGTCTAAAAAAGGAACTTTGGTTAATCTAATAGATTTTCTCGTTCCATTCCACAAATCTGCAACTTCTTTATCACTTTTTAATCTGTTTATGATTATACCTTTTCCTCTAAGCAACTTTACATCTTCATTAGTATCAATAATTTGTTTAAGATTATGCTTGAAATGTTATCTTCCCATGGCAATTTAAGAATGAGTTTTACAAGTCTTGAAAAAATCAATCTTTCTAGAAGTGTAAAAGGTCCTTTATTTATCTTTGTAATTATCTTCCATATCTCACTAAAAAGATCTTTTATGTAACTTAAATTAATCATATAATAAATCCATTTTGATCCTTTTAATTAATCATATGATACTCCTCCAATATTCTGGATCTGGATTATTAATATAGTCTATATATATTATATTTAATCATGAGAGTATGCTCACACAAATTTGTCATTTTTTTTAAAAAATTAATATAATTGTTAAACATTATAATTACATTACTTTTGTTCACTAAATTAACAATTTTTGGCCTACTAATTTAATCAATTAAACCAAAAATTAATGGTAGTTAAAGGAAAATTTCACTAAGATTTAATCAGTTTCAATTTCTAATTCTAATTAACCCATAAAATAACAAAAGTTTCCAATTATTTCATGCCTAAATCTAATAATAAACAAAAGTACTCAAAGAAGATATTGCAAATCCCAAATCACCAATAACAAAACCTAGTTAACTAGAAATAGAATTAATTCAAATAATCAAAAGAGAAAACAAATAACAAAGATGAAATTTAAGAGAGAATTAGGATTTACAGGCAATAGGATTTGGAGAAGATAACAATCCATTGAGAGTTGATGATGTTTTGTACAAAAGACAAAAGCTGATTCAATACTTTGGTTGCATTTAGGGATTTGCTAGCTAAGAAAGATTGGATGTGGCTCCAATTAAGAGCTTCTAGACCTATCACAAAACTAATAAATATAATATATAGATACCTAAAATTAAAGAAGAAGAATGGCGGTGTGGTAGTAAGCGGAATGCTTTAATAATGGCAACGGCAAACAGAATGCTTTGATGAGTTGATAGAAGTAGTTAGGCAAAGAATCAGAGAAGCAGCTAGTATAACTAATCAATTTTAGAGAAATTTAAGGAAAAATTTTAGAAAAAACCTGAGAATCTCAAAGAACTCACTACTGATGCATGTCAAATCCAATCAAACCCACTGCCAGCTACAACCAAATCGAAGACCAACACCACCAAATTACTCTACTATTAGAATTGCAATGGTGACATAGAGTGATGAAGACAAAAACAGAAAAATAAAGAAACTCAAATCTCATTGCATGCTAATTCCATTCATTTCTATTGAATGGAAAAGAGTGATTTAGAGTTAATTAAGAGAAAATGAGGTTTCGCTAATTAGCTGAAGAAGTGAATTTCTCTTAATTCACTCTTTATTTAAATAATTTTTTTTTGTGAAAAGATACAACAATTTTTTAGTAAAATAAAGAATAGCTTGTTACTAGTTAAATAAGTAGCCAGTCATGAAAAACTCAAGTAACTTTTACTTGAAATTTTTTCAAGTCACCGTAGCACACACTATAAATGTAAGGAATTAATCATCTTAAAGATAGGAATTCCTAAACCAAGGATGCCTAATGCCTCCAATGACTCTGCCACATAGTATGCATGAGGCTAGCTTCTTCAAATGGAGGTTCTTTTTTATTTTTCTTAAATTACACATATTGTACCATCATATTGTCACTTTTCCTTTGTTTAAAATGCTTCCTTTGATATTGTATATCATTCACAGATGTTGTTAATCCTACTGGTTTCTTCAAAATTTGCAAAAAATATAATTCCAACTATTCTTGTTTAGTAATTTGGTTTTGTTTATCACTTCTAAGCACTATATTGGCGAGAATTTCTTGATTTTAGGTAAATAAAGACCTATTCTAGGAGTCGTTAGATAATGTGGTGTCAAAACAAGGGATATGAACCAATCAAAACCAAAGCATAATGGATAAAGGTGCATGGAGTGGGCATAGCACCCTCACGTGCCCCTCTTTGCCTTAGTTGTTGACTATGGGATTAACGTGCGCTACACTAGTCCTGCACCCCCTCCCTAGAGGGCAACCTCCTCCATGTGCTCTTACCTGGCAATTTTAGCCATTTTCTTTATTTTTATAATTTATTTGGTTTACTTGCTTGTGCTTTGTATTTTTCTATTCATATAGCCTGCTAGTGCTATGTAATATTTGATCAAACAATTAATATTTAATTTATTGCTTAGTAATTTAGGATAGAATTAGGTTTTAATTAATTAAATGAGAAAAGTTGATAAACTTGAATGTGCTAAATGGCATGAAAATTGTTAGGTTATCTAATTTAATTCCATTCTCAATAAATCCCATTTTGAATTATCTTACCTATAATTAACGAATTTCTTTTTTTAACTTGGCTTATTCTATGCATCAAATGTTAACACAAAAACTCACTTTGAAGAAGAATTTATTACAATAAAACACAACACTCTTTCTTTTATAACAAACTCATAACTCTTAAGAAGCTTTGCTTCTTATTTCTCTCTTATTTTTTTCTTGCTACTTACAAAGAGGGAGGGAGGTATTTATACTAATTCTAACTCAATACAAACCACATAAATATATCTAACTTTCACCTAACTTATACCAAACTTACACTTAACAAACATAATAACCATACACATACAAACATAACTTTCAATAATCTAACTGACCTTTGACCTGTGATTCATCATGTGAAAAATATTAGAAGGTTCTTTGAGTTGGGCTTCATCATTTGGATTGAGTTTTAATTAAACTTGGGTTTTTAAAATAAGTTTATATTTCAACACTCCCCCTAAACTTGTTTTATGAGACCAAGCAAATTCCTTATTCTCGCAAAGTCTTCATATTTCAATGGCTTGGTGAAAATGTCAGCAATTTGATCACGTGACTTGACATACTCAATTTGTACATCCTTTCTTGTAATGCATTCTCTAATACAATGGAATTGAGTATCTATGTGCTTTGATCGATCATAAAACACTGGATTCTTTACTAGAGAAATTACTGATTTGTTATCAACACCAATCTTTGTTGGTTCTTCTTGTGCCAAGTTTAACTCCTTTAATAAGTTTCTCAGCCAGATTGCATGACAAATAGTTAAAGTTGCAGCTACATACTTAGCTTCGTAAGTTGAGAGTGTGACGATTGGTTATTTCTTTGATAGCCATGTGAAAGCAGTATCTTCTATAAAGAATACAAATCCAGTAGTACTTCTTCGATTATCTATGTTTCCACCCTAATCATTATTGCTATATCTAACAAGCTTATAATCATTAGAAATTGAATATAACAAGCCACAATCAATTGTATCTTTCAGATAGCAAAGAATTCTCTTTGCAGCTTTGAAATGAGTAGTTGTTGGAGACTCCATATAGCAACAAACAAGTCCAACTGTATATAGTATGTCAGGCCTTATGTAAGTCAAGTAATGTAGACTTCTAACTAGACTTTTAAAAAGTGGTGGATCTACTCTTTCACCTTCTTCATGTTTGGTCAATTTGACTCCACATTCTGCTGGAGTGTTGATTGGCTTACAATCTCCCATTTTGAATTTCTTGAGTATTTCTTATGCATAACTTTGTTGGGAGATGAATATACCTTCATCCTTTTGCTTGACTTCAATACCAAGGTAATATGCCATGAGCCCAATGTCTATCATCTTGAATTCTTTCATCATCACTTTCTTGAATTAATCAAACATGCTTGGGTTGTTTCCGGTGAAGATCAAATCATCAACATAAAGGCACACTATCAAACTATCTGAATCTTTGATTTTGACATATAGGGCATGCTCATAGGGACATTTTCTGAAGCCATTTTCTTGAAAATACTTGTCAATTTGGCTATTCCAAGCCCTAGGTGCTTGCTTTAGTCTGTGAAGAGCTTTCTTCAATTTTAACACCTTGTCTTCAAGGCCTTTTACTTCATATCCTGATGATTGTTGAATGAAGACTTTTTCTTTAAGGACTCCATTTGGAAATGTAGATTTTACATCCATTTGATGTATTCTCCATCTGTGTTGAGCTGCTAGAGAAATGATTAGTCTAATTGTTTTCAATCGTGCAATAGAAGCAAATACCTCATCGTAGTCAATTCCAGCTTTTTGACTGTAACCTTTTGCAACAAGCCTCACTTTGTGGCTTTCAACCTCTCCTTTGGCATTCTTCTTTGTTTTGAACACGCACTTTACACCAATTGCCTTGTGACCTTTGGGAAGTGGAACAAGCTCCCATGTTTCATTCTTCTCGATTGCCTTGATTTCTTCGTCCATTGCATCTCTCCACTTCTTCTCCTTTGCAGCTTCTTGATAGCTTACTGGTTCACAATCAACAAATAGACAAAATAATGTAAGATTATCTTGTCATTCAATTTCTTCGTAAAGATCTTCAAGACTCTTTGTATGTTCCACAACTCTTTCTTCAAGACTATCATTTGATAAAGGTGAACTATATTCATGGGTAGTTGATGTTGGTGAAGTTAGTGGTGTAGCAATCTTTTGTTGAACTTCTTCTATTTGCTTAATTAGTGATTGCTTATTTTCATCAAACGGAAGGAAATTGAAGTCATCTATGGGAGAGTTGAATTCCCATTTGCCTTTTTCATCAAATATGACATCTCAATTGATTACGATCTTCCCATTGTTTGGATTGTATAGCTTATAGCCGTTCGAACTTGCATCATAGTCGATGAAGATAAATCTTTCACTTTATCATCAAGCTTGGTTCTTCTTTCATCCGGTACATGAACATGAGCTATGATTTCGAATACTCTGAGGTGAGAAATACCGAGCTTTCTTATGCTCCAGGCTTCGTATGGTATCTTTCCCTATACACTTTTTGTTGGAGATTGGTTGGATAGGTAGACTGCTGTAGCCACTGCTTCAGCCCAAAACTCTTTCGGCAATTTCTTGCGTTTGAGCATGCTTCATGCCATGTCAAGGATAGTTCTATTTTTCCTTTCTGCGACTCTATTTTGTTGGGGGAATCATGGGACTGTCAATGGTCTTCGAATTCCATTTTCTTCACAGAATTCTGAAACTCCTTAGAAGTGAATTCTCCTCCTCAATCAGATCTCATTGCTTTAATCTTTTGGCCACTTTCATTCTCCACTGTAGCTTTAAATTTCTTGAATATTTCGAAAACCTCTGATTTCTACTTCAAAAAATATACCCAAGTTTTCCTTGAAAAATCATCAATAAAGAGAAGGAAATAGTTATTTTTACCAAATGAACTTGGGTTAATCGGTCCACAAACATCTGCATGTATAAGCTCTAGTGGCTTTTTTGCTTTTGAGTCTGATAGCTTTGGAAAGCTTTTTCTGAATTGCTTCCCAAGTAAGCACCCTTCACAAAGTTGTTCAGGTTGATTGATGCTTGGTAGTCCTCTCACCATGTTCTTCTCGGATAGAAGCTCTAATCCTCCAAAATTGAGATGTCCAAATCGAAGATTGCATAGCTATGATGTATCCTTGTGGCAAGCTTTCAAGCATTTTGCAAAATCATTTTGTATGTTGATCATGAACATTCTATTCTTTGTTATTGGCACTTTAGCTATTAGATTATTCTTGTCATCTTTTATAAAAAGATTGTCATTTTTCATGTGAATATATCATAGCCTTTTTTCAATAATTGTCCAAGACTTAAGATGTTACTGCTCATGTTAGGCACATAGTAAACATTTGAAATAAATTGATGTCTCCCATCTTTTATATGGATGAGAATTTTACCTCTCCCTTTTACTTCAATTTTAGAATCATCTGCAAATAAGAGTTGCCACTTACAGATTCATCAAGTTCCATGAACATGCTTCTCTTTCCACACATGTGATTGCTTGCACCAATGTCAAGATACCAAGAATTCTCTTGGCCACCATCATTCTCCTTCTTTGCTAGGAAAAGAGTTGCCTTTTCTTCAATCTTCTCTTCCACGTAGTTGGACTTTTCTTCAACTTTTGAACTTTTACATTCTAAAGCATAATGGCCATACTTGTGACAACTATAGCATTGAATTTGAGATTTGTCATACCTCAAATTAGGATTTCCTCTTCCATGTCCTCTTGTAGAACTTTCTCCTCTTTTATAGTTGTTGGAATTATTATTGTAATTCCAACCTCATCCATGACCATGATTTCCTCCTCGTCTTTGAGCTCTACCTCTACCTCGGCCATGTTGATTGACTTGGATTTCATTGTTCTCTTCCTTGAGTTGCATTTTAGGGAGTTGTTCAGTGATCCCATGTTCCTTCTTGTGCTTTTCTTCATAGGCTTGTAATGAACCTAGAAGTTCTTCAATCTTCATCTCCTCTAAGTCTTTTGTCTCTTCTATTGTCATAACAATATGCTCGAACTTTGGATCAAGTGAGCGGAGTATCTTTTCCACAATTCTCACATTTTCTAACTTTCACCATTTCCTTTTAATTGATTTGAAATGGCCAAAACTCCAAAGAAGTAATCAGAAACTGACTCTCCTCCTTTCATGTGCAAGGATTCAAACTCACCTCTTAAAGTTTGAAGACACACCTTCTTCACTTTCTCTTCTCCTTTGTAGGATGTTTAAAGCTTTTCCCATGCTTGTTTGGCAGATTTTGCATCTAAAATCTTCTTAAAGCCATCATCATCTAAGGCTTGATAGATCAGGTAAAGTGCTTTCTTGTCCCTCTTTCTTAAATCTTTCAAAATTGTCTTTTGATCTTGTGTAAAACCGTCTTCATTTTTTGGCTCATTATAACCTTTCTTTATGATATCCAAAACATCATGTGCACTAAGGAGAGCTTTCATCTTGATACTCCAATTGTCGTAATTGTTATTGTTGAGTGTTAGTACTTAGAAGGATGCCACATTGTTTATCATATCTCCAAATCTAGAAAGAATTTGCAAAATCTGACTTCACGGATGGATTCAGAATGCTGAAAAATCTTAAGATGGACCTAGTTGCGAAAAGTCAAATTTTGGTCAAAGGTCAAAGTCAACTGTTGAAATGGTCAATAGTCAACGGTCAGTCACTAGCTTGACGGCTTGGTCAAATGGCTCAATCAATGGCTTAACTCGATATGACTCAGCTCAACTCAGTATCTTGACTCAGATTAGCTTAGTGAGTCAATTCAATTATCTGGGCAGCAAACTTCCGGCAGTGATTGACAACTCGTCCAATGTCCAATTGGGTTGATTCTAGTGGCTTTGGATTTGTTTCTTCGATAGCTTTGATTTGATATCTTATATGCCTATGTTTGGCTCTGATACCATTTTGTTAACATAAAAACTCACTTTAAAGAAGAATTTATTACAATAAAACATAACACTCTTTCTTCTACAACAAACTCATAACTCTCAAGAAGCATTGCTTCTTATTTCTCTCTTATTTTTTTTCTTGCTACTTGCAAAGAGGGAGGGGGGGTATTTATACTAATTCTAACTCAATACAAACCACATAAATATATCTAACTTTCACCTAACTTATACCAAATTTACACTTAACAAATATAAAAACCATACACGTACAAACACAACTTTCAACAATCTAACTGACTCTTGACTTGTAATTCATCATATGAAAAATATTAGAAGGTTCTTTGAGCTGGACTTCATCATTTGGATTGAGCTTTAATTAAATTGGGTTTTTAAAACAAGTTTATATTTCAACAACAAATTGGACTTTTTCATTGTTAAAATTAATAACCTTTTCTAATATGAATATTTATTAAATTAAACCCTTTTTTTAGTTCATTAAAAATAAAAAAAACCTACATCATTAAAAAGAAAACCTTTATTTTTAATAATCTAACATTATTCATTTTTTAGAATAATAAAATATATCTTTTGTGAAAATTAATTGAACTTTTTTTGGAACTAATCCATGTAAAATAATCCTTTTTAATGAAATTTGTCAACTTGGATTCTTTTCTAATAAACTTCACCTTTTTCTAATTCGAATTATTTTGTAAAATTGACAAAATCTTTTTTTTTTCCCTAAAATTGATTAATTTGTAAATAAAATTTTGATACAAACTTAAAGTCCATTTGAAGCAAGATAAGCTCAATTTTATTAAATTAGATTAATATTGCATTTCTTTTATCTCTTTTAGTTAAAATTAATACTGAAAAATAACTAGAATTAAAATAAAAATAGTTGATTTAAGCTGTGTTGTAATTAAGCCCACAAAGTCTTAATAAACTTTAAATTAATTTTAACCAGTTAGTAGAGGTCAGCTTCACAGTTGGGTGGGCTTGATGCCCAGTATCATTCCAAGCCTATACCTAACTTCCTTATTCAGGTCTTTGGGGCAAGGTGGTTACATATTTTGCAAGGAATCCTTGTCAACTTTCTTTTCCTAAGTTTTTGAAAACATAGATAGCGACTCATTTCTCCAACTAAAGGTTTGATATGAATTCGTTTTCCCCCAAAACAAATTGGAAAGTAGTGTACAGTCCATCTACTCATAGCCATTCAAAATTAGTCTTGACAATGAGCCATTTTGAAAGAAGTGGAATTAGTTAAAATGGAAGGATTTTACAAGAATCAATTCATTTAATTAATTCCACCATTTAAAACTAAAAATTCCTTATTTAAATTAAACATTACTCTTTTTATATAAAGATAAAATAAGAAAATAATTACATTCTATTTACTTTTCAATTATTCCAAATAATAGAATTCATATGAATTATATCACTTTAAAATTTATTTCAAACACATAAATTCTATCATTAATTAAATTTAATTCTATTAATAAAATTTAAATGAATAGAATTTATGTTGTGCCTAAGACAATTCTAATTAATCTAGGCTTGGGCAAGTACTCGCAAGTATACGAGGCTTTTGCAATAATGGGTAGACACCCTGAGGTCGTCTCTCAAGGAAGACTGTGTAAAGGTTATGTGATATTGAACAAAAACAAAATAATAAAAGACAAACAATTCTAAACACTCTAATCAAATTGAAAAGGTGAATATTGAAAAGAAATTAAATTGATTAAATCAAAGCAAAAATAAATAACTTAGTGTACAAGCAACAGTTTAAATGGTCTAGGGTTTAGAATCCACTAGTTAATAACTATGTTAAGGTAATTGACTAACTAATTTTCCATCAAGAATAATTAAATTAACTAGGACTAAATCATGTTTCAAATCTAATAACTTTTGTATTCATAGATTTTATCCCTAACTAGTATTTGCTAATTAATTACCAATTAATTAGGTATTATGCTTCCAATTCATATCTAATTTTCTTTTAAACTAGGTCTAGTATTAAATTAGTTTCTCAACCTAATTCAATACCTAAGGTTTGTGAGGCTTTGCCTGAGCACTGGCCTGGTCCCCTAGAGGGAACCAAGATGCTCATTCAGGTTTAGATTCACAATGAAACTCTCGGGTTTGGATTTGGTTGATTTTGAAAATGACTTTTAAGAGTCGCCACCTTAATTTTATTTGGTTGGGAAATATTAAGGAAAAAACCCAAATTGACTCCAATTCATTAATTTTTTAATTAATTTACCAAAGGATAAAAATTACTAGTCTTCGAACCAGATTGAGTTTGGGGACTAGGTTTTGGGTTTTAAATAATCTAAATTTGACTCTTAAGTTTAATTTGACTTTAAAATTGGATTTCATGAATGACATTTATAAGATGATATTAAAGAGAACGCATGAATATGGCATGATATGAATGCATAGTGAAAATAAAATATTCACAAATTAATAAAAAAAAAAAGGAAAAATGAGATTAATTGGGATTTGGATTTGAGGTTTGGATTTAAATTTTAAACGTGCCTACATACCCCATTGAATGGGAATCAAAACCCACGAAGTTCGTTCCACGATTAAGTAGAGCGGTTTAGGGGTTGTTCATATTTATTGATTTGATTTAGGTTTAAGAGGAAAGGCTGATCTCTTGACTTTTGATGGGCGAAGGGTTTTACCAGACTGAAATTCTATTTTATCGGGACCGGGTGATTGGATTGATTTGATGGATTAACTAATTAATTAAAATGATTAATTAACTAATTAATGTGATGAAATGGATAGATGGATTAATTAATTAAAAAGATTAATTAATTAATTTGGATAAAGGGTGGATTAAGAAAAATGATTAATTTGATTTAAAAAAAAAAAGAATGATTTTTGAAAAAAAGAATGATTAATTAATTAATTAAAAAGATTAATTAATTGAGTGATTAAAAAAGAATTGTAGTTAATTAAAAAGATCAATTAACTTTGTTAGGGTGAGGTCATTAATTAATTAAAAAGATTAATTATTAATTAGAGAGTGATTGGAGGGAGAAGAAGAGAGGAATTTGAGGATAACAATCTACTCAAATTCAAGAGGTGTAGAGAAATGAGGGAATGGGGAGCCTATTTATAGGCAAATGGGGTTGAGGGTAGTTTAGATAATGAAAATGTGAAAAGACCATGAGGAGTAGAGCTAAAAATGGCTGAAAATTGAATTGAAAGGGGTAAAAAGGTCATTTTTTATGTAGGTGGGGGCCCACAGGGATCAGAAGCTCGGAGAACCTGGTGTAGTGCCGCACAGGTCTGAAGCGACGCCGCACTCTTGTTTTGCGGCAGCCACGTGTCACCTGGCACGTTTTTCAAGTTTTTTTTTTTTTTTTTGAGATTGGTTGTTGGTATGAAGTTTAGGAAATTTGGATGTCTGCTGGCAATGTAAATGAAATCTAAAAAATTTTCTTTCGAGGCTGCTGCCCCTAAACCCCTGCCCACTAACTGGTTAGCGAGATCACCGTAATAGTTCCGCATAACGTGTTAAATTTAGCAAGTGCTAAGGCTGTAGTTGAATGCTAAGGGTGTAAAATTGAGGGTTCACTGGATTAAATAATTATTGGCCAGATAATTGAAAATACAATATTGCAGGTTAAAAGAATAAAGCAAATAATTCATATCAATTAACCTAACATAAATTAATTAATTAATTTCATCCTAGCCCCGGACAATGAAATTAAGATTAAAATAGAATTGAAAATATTGTACTTGATAGGTTACAATTTCTTCAAATTCTAATCTTAATCCTCAAAGAAAACCAATTACAAACTGAAATAATTTTGCAATTCACGTTGATTGATTGATCCAAAATAAGAAATTTAGCTAAAACTAATTGTTTTTTGTATTTTTTAGAGAAAAGGAATTAAAAAACCTCAAAAAATGTCTAAGTGTTTGCAAATGCTTACAGTGGCGGCTCAAAAGGTCACTTAAATATAAGAAGAAAAACCCCCTTTTTGAAATAGAAAATGTCTTTATTCAAGATTGGTTGGAGCTGAGAACACCCTTGTTCAATTTTAAAACACCCTATTTCAATTCCAAAATACCCTTTTTCATGCTCTCTCCTTCAACACCACCGATTTATTGACATTTTTAACAAAAATCCTAAGTCGGCCTAAACTCCGCACAAAAGCACACTACAACATAAAATTAACAAAATTATATAAAAATAAATATAAAAATAATCAAATTAAATTAAAAACTAAATAATAAATCCTAATAAAATGATAGCAAAATATGACACAACAAACTCCCCCACACTTACTCATTTGCTTGTCTTCAAGCAAAAAGAACTTAAAACACATAAACAAGAAAATTTTACATAAATCTAAAGATTCAATCATAGAGCTGCACTCTCCTTCTACTTGAAATATTTTTTAACACAAACTTATTCTCAACTAACATGTTAGATCCTAGTCAGAAAATAGAGAACATCAATAAGTATGTCGTCATCCATATGAATTCCTAAATCCATATTCTGAATTCATAACCATATTAAATATAAATAACTTTTATACATTCATTCATTTTACTAGCTAGAATATGTTTAATTGCTCTTTTCTTTACTTTTCTTTTCTCTTTTTTTTCTATCTTTTTTTTTTCAATACATATAACTCATCTTTTGGTTTCAATTCCGGAACATTCAATAAAAACTCATAGGGCAGTTTCACATACTCATAATTGGACCACTGTTTGACATAAAAGATACCCATAGGATTTATAGATTCTCCTAATTACTAAGCAGTCTAACTAAAGGAGTAGAGTTATTATGCCATTATTTGAAATTATTTCCTATTTTTTGTTATTGTTTCTTTTAAATTTTTTAGAGCAATCAAGCCTATGGTAATTAACAAAAAGAATAGAACGCATTAATTTTATCAATATAGATTGCAACAAAAGCCACAAATTCACAGCACTTCAATACAAAAAAATAAATAAATAAATAAATAAATAAAAAAAATAAAACACACTTCTGACCCCATAACTATAGTCAATATCTATATTCACCTCCCAAAATCTTCCAAGCTATATCAAGTCAAAACTTATGCTAAAATTCATTCAATAAGAAAAAGTGCAAAAAACTACAATATTACCTTAGAAATGATGCTAAATATACAAGTTGCAGTTCAATAAGTCAA
Source organism: Reutealis trisperma (assembly GCA_947687605.1). NCBI lineage: Eukaryota > Viridiplantae > Streptophyta > Magnoliopsida > Malpighiales > Euphorbiaceae > Reutealis > Reutealis trisperma. The sequence continues at coordinate 431,396 of CANTUT010000465.1, forward strand.
AAATTTCAAATTTAACCCCTCCCTCACACTTAAAACACACATTGTCTTTAGTATGTGAAAATAAAGTGATAAGGAAAGAAAAACTCCTTGTGACTAGAAGGCATTGTACAACAAATTAGAGATGCTTTGAAAAGATACTTAATGAACAGAAACTTGTATATAAATTAAGTGTGGAAAGCAAATATAAACTAATAGAAAATTATAGAAAACAAGAAAAATAAAAATAAAAATTAAAGAACTATAAACAAAATAGAAATAAAGAAAAAGGAGAAAACAAAGAGAAAAATACTCTATTGATGTGGTGGTGATATAATAATTGAAAAGGTGTTGCTCATATAGGTGTCAAGGGATCCATTTATTGTATGTCAGATCATGTGACCACGAGCTCCATCTCCTTTGGGAGCATTCTTTGTCCAGGGCAAAAGCACATAACACAAGCAAACCAAAATCCAATACACACACAAACAAAAAATACTAATAGGAAATGATTATTGAAATAAAAAGAAAATAAGTTATCCTAAATTTCTTTTATTTAAATTTGAAACCCAAAACACACAAGCACAAAACTCTAAACTAACCCTAAATTAATTTATCATCATATTGTTCAATAATTCAAGCTCAAGATGCAAACAATAAAAACTAAAAATAGAAAATAATTGACTCTGAAAATTTATTAAACATTTATTGTTATTATTATTGTTATTTTTTTTAATCCTAATTTGCTAAACTAAGACTTAAGAACTAAAGTGAACTAGAACTAAGTTAAACTAACTACTAAACTAAAATTTGAAATTAAGTGATTTCCATTTTTTTTTTTAATAAATAAACAAAAATAAAATGAAGAAAAATTAAAAAAATAAAAATAAAAATAAAATTAAAATTAAAATTAAACTTACTGGGATTCATCGGTGTTGAACTTGAAGTGACTAGGCTATGGCTAAATGACAATGAGCTGCTGGAATTGTGGTAATGAAGAATTGGAGGTGATAGGTTTGCGGTATTGAAACCCTCTACAAGTAGATCAGGCTTGCACTTACAATGCGCAAATGCAACACAAACAAATACAACAAAGTCAACATCTAAATGGCACAAGAGCGGCGGTTAGGGACTTTGATTCACGATTGGGCTGCATTGGACGTTCGATCATGAACAGGAGGTAAGGATAGTTGCTCGCAATGCTGAAAGGGAACAGCAGTTGCAGGAAAGTACAGTTAGTTGAGCAAGCGGCAGTAGCGCTATGGCTGTGACGTCAAGGGACTGTGTTTTCGATGGAAAAACAAGTGGAGCTCATTAAAACGGTGGCCGGGCTTTTGAGATTGAGCTGAGATAGATCTGTGAATGATGGCATAGGTCTTCTTTTGGTGGCTGGAAATGACTATAGTAACTACAAAGAAACTCAACAATGAGTGATTTGGTCGTTGGCGATAGAGACTGCACCGATCAATGGGACGACGTCAAGATGCTAGAATCAGCGACCGGCAAGGAATGGTTTCAATTGCTACACTTGCAATGAAGGAAACTACTGCGATCATGGATCGACGGAGCAGAGGTGACCCGTACTGGTTGCAGATTGATGGAATGGCATATGGCTTAGTGAATCGATGATGATTATGTGAAACTTGGTGAGCCGAGGCTATTCCGACAGAGGCGGCGACAATGGCAGGCTTCAAAGTTTGACAAAGTTTGACGACTGGAAACTTTATTAGCAGTGACCAGCTTCTGTATAAAAGAAGAAAGCAATCTGGAAATAGAGAGAGGCTAAGAAGATGCAACGAAAAGAACTTAAAACCCTCTCTAAAAAACGCTGCCTTTTGATTTTGTGTTTTTTCAAATTGTAAATACTGGTTTTTAAAATGAGAACACCCATTTTGGTGTTTGAAACAGCCACAAAATGCCTCTTTATGAAATGAAAACACATGTTTTCAACTTTAATTAAAATAACCCCAAGAGGCAGAAACTTCAATGCCTTTAGAAACAGGCGTTTCTTTTGGCATGCAAATTCCATAATCTTCGCTGTTTGACCAGCCCACTCCGCGCCTAATAACACAAGCGTTTTTCTAGCTGTTCCCTTGAGCTGCTATTAAACATGAAATTCTCTAAAACATTGGCAAGAAAATATCAAAAATTAACAAATTTAACAAAAACCTTAATACTAAACTATCTAATTAAAATTTGCTAAACAAAAATGCAATCAAAATTATTAAAATAAAAATAAAAATTAAGAAAACTAAATAAAAATTAAGAGGAATAGATTGGGTTGCCTCCAATAGTGCTTCTTTAATGTTGTGTAACTGGATGTTGATGCATTTTCTTCAACTAAGGGCATCATTGAGCATAATATGCTCTCTTTCATTCTTTCTTTAACTGCTTTTCTTCCAAATTCGGGGCATTGGCCTATGCTATCAAAAGAATGAGTTGGAAAACTCATTTCTTTGCTCCTTTGCACTAACTCAAGACTGGCAATTACACCAACACTACGAATGAATGCACAATTAGTAAAAAAAAAAATGAAATTGATGCATTGTCAAACATCGAAAATTCCATAGTTCTACCTAAGACTATCAGTAATAATTTTCTTTTATTCATATCAACCATGGTATTGGTGGTAGCCATGAAAGGCCTACCAAAGAGAACTTCAATTCTCCCTCATAAACATCCAAAACTATAAAATCGACAAAAACTTTTAGACCTTTTACCTTGACTAGCACGTCCTCAACTATCCCTCGAGGATATCTAATAGTCTTATCAGCCATCTGAATGCACATACTAGTGGGTTTTAGTTTATTAAGTCCTAATTTCTTAAACAAGGATGAGGGCATCATACTTATACCAACACCAAGATCTAACATACTTGAGAATTGCTTTCCATTCACTAAAGAAAGGTTTAGAATGAAACTACTTGGATCCTCCTCCTTAGGTGTTGTTTGATGTTCAGAATTTGCATCAGATGTCATTGACTCCTCTTTGCTTTCGTTTGGTGCATTATTTCTAGTAATTATTGCTTTGACAATCTTGGTATGCTCACTCAGAAGAAGACTATTGGAGATAATAGGCGGTTTATAGGGGTTAACTTCCTTGTAGAAGTACTTTGAAGGAAAGGCTTCCCTTTCTTCTTTAAGTTGAGATTCAACTGTCTTGATCTACCAACTTGCTTCTCCATAGGAACAATCATTTCCTTTTCCTTCTCATCACCTCTGCCTCTAAAAAGGTAGTGATAGCGATTGCTTGATTGGGTTGGCTAGGTAATTTTCCTTTTACTCTGGACTTTCACTTACTCTACCAATTGATCAACTTGAATTTCCACCCACTTTGTTGACGCTTTGAAAGAATCAAGCCTCATATTGGTAGCTTTTTGATTTTGAGCACTAATTTGAACAAAGGAAGCCAAGCTATCCCCCAATGATGGTTTATTGGGCTGATTCTATACTTGGTTGGAGGATTGCCCTTGGAATTAGTTTGGCCTTTGATATAGTTGGACTTATTACTGATGTTGCTGCTGAGTATTACCCTTCTAGGAAAAGTTAGGATGGTTCCTCCACCCAGGGTTATAAGTGTTACAGAATGGGTCATTTCTTTCTCCAGGCTAGAATCCTTGCAATGCATTAACTTCTTCATTTGCAAAAGAATCAACTGCAAAATTGCAAATGTTGGCTTCATGATTATAAACTCCACAGATACCACAAATCTCCTGAGTTGGTGTAGTTTGATTTTATCACATCCTAACTTTAGAGATATGACAGTCAAACATAGGGAGACATAATATCACCCATGCTTGTAGAACCCACTCATGAACATACAATCACTGCCTAGGATCGTTCCAAACCTTATGCATTAACTTAATAAAACCCTTTTTTTTTTTGTAAAGGAAAAACCTTAAGTTATGGAAGTTAAAAAAAAATACTATAATACAATTCATAAGAAAATAACAATTAGACTCCAAGTAAATTCTCCAACATAATATTCTAAAATAAAGTTCCCATAATAACTCCCGGAGCATCTAAGGACTCAATATAGTATGGTATTATTATAACTTTGATAAGGGAATTTCCCAAGTGGAGTAGGTAGCTTAAGCGAATCCTTGCCTCCTCATCATGCTCACCTGGAACCACACAAGGAAAAAGGACTGAGATAGATGATCTCAATGAGTAAATAATAAGACCTGAATAATAACACATATCCCTTTTATAAGGGTTCATCGATTATGGTTCTTAGTTTGCAAATTAAAAAGGTTCATAGATATTAAACTTATAACCCATAACATATAGAGTGAAGGCTACTGCCTTGTCCACTCATAATATAAATATAGAGTGAAAGCTGCTGTCTTGTCCACTTGTAACATAATATAGAGTGAAGGCTATTGTCTTGTCCACTCATAACATAATATAGAGTGAAGGCTGTTGCCTTGTCCACTCATAATATAATATAGAGTGAAGGCTGCTGCCTTGTCCATTCGTAACATAATATAAAGTGAACGTTGTTGCCTTGTCCACACCTAACTCATAACATATAAAATGGAGGTTGCTGCCATGTTCACATATAATTCATAACATGTAAAGTGAAGGCTGCTGCTATGTTCACACATAACTCATAACATAATTTATAACATTTAAAGGTAACAGTAACATTGAAGGATACAATCATATGTAACATAATAGTGATAAAAGTTTAGCTTATTTAACAAAAGATGAACAACAATTTTGTTCCAGAAAAAATATAAGTTAGGGCAATAATCATAAATGTATTTTCACTGGATAATCAAAAATGGTTTTAGATCAATTATCCTTTGGCAACCCAAGGTTACAAAGAAATAATTAAAATAGAAAAGAACTTGGGTTTCAAGATATCAAAGGTTCACAAAACATGGTAGCTTGCACTTGTAACTTGAAACATAATGTTTACTCACACTTGTAACATGAACATAGTGTTTACTTACCTTGTGGTTCCTTTGCTCATAGTACTTCTAGCTTTTAACTTCTAATAGTCCTTAAGCTCTATTATTCATTACAACTAATCACTTAGTATTTGCTTAACATCATGCTATCCTATCTTATCACTACCCCATGCACATACAACATTCTCATAAACTTGGAGTGGCACTAAAAGTGCACTTATCACCTGTACATATCATGTTGACTTTTAAAGTCTTACACACTTAGCCTTTATAGGCCCACATGAAAACATATTACGACCTATACCAAGACTTTTCTAAAGTCAAACACAATATATCACGATCAATAACATTCAACTTAGTATACTTTACACTTTCATACATGTCAACTTAACACGTAGACTTTCAAAGATCATGCTTAGCTCTTATAACCAATTCATTCAATCAATCTCTTCATCAATTCAAGGTCATTAATTCATTATCATGTCATTATACAACCTACTTCCATATTATCCAATCATATTCACATATTAATGATAATATAAGGTTAAGATACCTTAAGTATACCAAATCGCCTATAGCCTTGTCTAAAGTCATTCCTTTAATTAACATGCAATTTAACCATTTATCATTCATATATACAAGTCAATAATCAAAAAAATACATGACATATAAATTATAAACATTGGGATAAGAATTTCAATGTAGGCCGAATGCCCTTTAAAAGAGAAAACTGAATTTTCTTACTTCTCGCACTTTCCATCTATTATAGTAATATGTAGAAACATGGTTTGAATCAAGATTTTTCATGTAATAAAAAAAAAATCATTTTAGAACAAAAAGATATAGGAATCTAAACATATATAAATCCATATGCATGAGAATTTCCAATTTTAGATTTTAGAATGAAAAACCATAAGTTTGCTTGTTTTCGGTACTTTCCAGTCATTACAGCAATACATAACCATGTGATTCAAACCATTATTTTTCATTCAATCACAACAATTATTAGTTTAGAACACTAATGCACATCAATCAATAGCCATGGACAATTTTTATGCATGAAAATTTCAAGTTCAGGGTTTAGAGTGAAAATCATGAGTTTTCTAGCTGTCCAGTGTTTTCCGATCATTACAGTAATATGTAAACACATGATTTAAATCATTATTTTTCATCCAAACAAAACAAATATTAGTTTAGGATTTCTTCATGCACAAATTGGTAGCCATATGTATATATAATCATAGAATTTTCTAACTTTTAAGTTTTAGAATGAAAACCTTAAATTTCCTTGTTTTCTAAAACTTTTCGGTCATTATAGTAATATACAGAAATATGATTTAATTCAATATTTTTCATCTAAATACATCAAAAATCAGTTTAGAATAGAAGCTTGTAAAAATTTCCCCCCTTAGTAATGTTTATGCATGAAAATTTCAATTTTGAGTTGTAGGATTTACCTTTGGAAAAATTGCATAGAGAGGTTGGTGTTTTCAGCAAAAAAAAAAAAATAATTTTTCTCTCAAGAAATCACCTAGGCTGAATTTTATCAGTAAAATTCAGTTCAAAATAATTTTCTTATAATTTATTTCATAGAAATAAGATAAGAAATTGAAAGGAAAGAAAAACTTACGAATACGGTCAAGAAATCGCAAAATTGAAGGTGTTTTGTGAAGTTCAGTAGAGAAAAATATTTTGAGAGAATTTTTCTAGGAAAATAATGAAATAACAGGATGGTGGCTACTGGAATGAAGGGCTGGCCAAATTTTTGATATTTGTTTGTAGGGTTTTGGGCAATTTCCAATATTACTCTTCATGAGCTCAATTAGTAGTGTTTTAGTGTAGTGGGCTTTTAGGTATTTGGGATTTTTATTTAATTTTGGAGCTGATTATAGGTAATTTAAAATAAAATATTTTTTTATTATTTTCTTTAGAATTTCTCCCAAAATATTTATTTAAAAATACTCATAAAATCATTTTATGCTTAAAAATCGCCTTGTGCATGAAAATTTAATTTATGTGAAATAAATTATTTCATGCTAATGCACTTCATATAAATCATTTATTTTACAATAATAATTCATATTGGACATATTAAAATTAATTTAACATGCCTCATACTTATAAATCACATCAAACATGAATTTTCATGAAATCACACATTTATCTATAATAGCTCTAAATTCAAGTAATTGGTCAAGAAAACTCCTAAGGTAGGTGTGGGTTGTTACAAATTTCCTTTAGTTGCCAGCAACTTCACCTACTTGGTTAACTCTGCAATATGCATGGTCAACTTTTGATTGGAATTCACCTTATAGACTCTTGCTTTTTTTCCTTTTACAATCTTCTATTGGGAATTCACTCCCAACATCTCAAACAACTCTTGAGTTTCTATTGCTATTTTGTCTCCTATAGCCCCATTAGCTATATTATCAATTATATAATGACACTGTTGTGTCAACCTATCATAGAAAAACTGATTTAATAATTGGACAAGATAATGGTGATGGGACATTGTATCAATAGCAACTTAAACCACTCCCAGGCCTCATGGAAAGGCTCTCCTTCCTTCTGATTGAAAGTGGGAATATTGGTGTGAAGGTTTGTAGTCTTCTGGTGGGAACGAAACTTCTCCATAAACTTATTATAAACCTCCTCCCAAGTGTTTAAGAATTAGGAGGCAAAGTAATAAGCCATGCCTTTGCTTGATCCTTTAGAGCATAAAGAAAACACCACATCCTCAATTAGTCTTCAGTCAAACCTTGCAGTAGGAATGTATGAACAATGGAGTAGAACTCTCTAATGATGCTAGGAGTATCTTCATTAAGCATTCCATAGAAGGAAGGCAATTGTGAGGCCTCGCCCGAGCACTAGCCTGGTTCGCTAGAGGGAACTGGGATGCTCATTCAGATTTAGACTCATGATGGAACCTTCAGGTTTGGATTGGTTGATTTTGAAAAAGATTTTAGGAGTTGCCACCTTAATTTTATCTAGTTGGGAAAATATTAAGGAAAAACCCAAATTGACTCCAATTCATTAATTTTAATTAATTTGCTCATAGATAAAATCACTAGCCTTAAACTAGGTTAAGCTCGGAGACTATGTTTTTGGTTTTAAATAATCAAAATTTAGCTCTTAAGTTTAATTTGACTTTGAAAATTTGATTTCATGAATGATAAATATTATAAGATGATAATTGTAAATAAGATGCCTAAATATGACATAAGTGCAAGGAGAAAATTAAAATAAAATATCCACAAATTAAAAAGGAAAAAAGAGATTGATAGAGATTTGGATTTAGATTTCAAACGTGCCTACGTACCCCGTTGAATGGGGATCAAAACTCACGTAGTTTGTTCCATGATTAAGTTGAGGGGTTTAGGAGTTGATCAGATTGATTTTGGTTTAGGTGTTTTGAGAGTGAGGAAAAAGGCTAATACATTTGCTTTTGGTGGGCGGAGAGTTTTATCGGACCGAAATTTCATTTTATCGGGACCGGGTGATTGAATTGATTTGAGGGATTAATTAATTAATTAAAATGATTAATTAACTAATTAATATGATGAAATGGATGGATGGATAGATAGATTAATTAATTAAAAAGATTAATTAATTAATTTGGATGAGAGGTGGATTAAAAAAAAAGGATTAATTTGATTTTAGAGAAAAAAAGTGATTAATTAATTAATTAAAAAGATTAATTAATTAGCTAATTGGGTAATTAATTTTGATTTAAAAAAAAGGATTTTTAGTTAATTAAAAAGATTAATTAACTTTGTTAAGGTGAGAAAATTAATTAATTAAAAAGATTAATTAATTAATTAAAAAGTAGTTGGATGGAGAAGAAGAGAGAAATTAGTAGAAAACCATCAATACTAATTCAAGAGGTGAAGAGAAATAAGAAGTGGAGGGGGGTATTTATAAGAAAAGTGGGTGAGGGTAGTTTAGGAAATGGAAAAGTGAAAAGATCAAAAGGGTATAGCTAAAAAAAAGCTGAAAAATCATATTGGGGGGCATTTTGGGGACTGTAGGCTGGTAGTGGGGCCCGTACCATTGGAGGCCCCAGTGGCGCTGCCTGTGACTCTAACAGCTTGCTACCAGAAGGGTCGCTAGCTCTGCCCAGACTGACTCTGGCGCATCCTGCACCTTGGTGGGTGTGCTAGTTGGAATTTTACTTTTTTGCTTGGTCAGGTTTTGGAACTTTCGGATAAGTTTTTGGGAGTTATAGAGTTCAGAAAAATTATCAGTTAGTGTCCATATGTTTGAAATTAATTTTAGAACATTTTAATAGTCAATTAGGGAGAAAATTTGGTCAATTTAAAAAAAATATTGTCTAATATAGAAAGTCCAATCAGGGTAGGAAAAGTGCCAATGTTTGAAAATTAAACATCCTCATACAAATGTGACTGAAAGTCCATTTTTAGCTTCAGGGGCGCTGGCCCCTTGACCTCTACCCATTAACCTGCTAGCGGGATTGCCGTACTGGCTTTGCGTAGCGTACTAATCTTATTAGGTGTCAAGCTGCGGCCGAATGATGAGGTGGAAAATTAAGGGTTCACAACAGCTGGTTAAAGTGGATGGTCTTTAGCTCATAGTTTCATGCTGTATCCCCTAATCTAATTCAGGAAATTATTATGCCAATGATAGGCTTAGCAAACTCCTTCATTGCAGGTTATCTATTTCCCATGTCTTCTTTTTGCTCTTCTTCCTTTTCTAACCAAAATTCCCTGTCTTCTTCTTCTTCTTTTTCTTTTTTTGTTTTCAGAACTTCTTCTTGCTCTTGAAATTCCTCACTGTCTTCTGAACAATACTCAAAGTTTGTCTGGTCCTCTTGTTTACTTAGCAGATGTTATCATTGTAAGATAGTAGCTCTCCTCATTGAGATCTCCTACCCTACATAAATTAAGAAAAATACTAGAGAAAACAATTAAAAGCACCTATTCACTAAAACAAAAGAAAAAGAATAAAACAAAAATTTTAAATAACTATATTTTTTAATTTTCTTAAATTCAAAACACACCAACAAAATAAAATAAATAAACAAATAATAAATAACAAAAACAAATAACAAAAATAATCACACCACGCCTTTAGCCTTTCCCGATAGTGGCGCCAAAAACTTATTGTGCCTAAAGCAGTCCTAATTAGTCTAAGCTCGGGAAATTACAGGCTGCTGCAATAATGAATAGGCATCCCAAAGTTACTATTAAGGAAGACTATTTAAGAGTTGTGTGATATTGAACAAAAAAAAATAATAAAAACAAACAATTCCTAAACACTCTAATCAAATTGAGAGGGTGCATATTGAAAAGAAATTAAATTAATTAAATCAAAATGAAAACAATTAACTTAGTGTCCAAGCAACATTTTAAATGGTATAGGGTTTAGAATCCACCAATAAATAACTATGCTAAGGCAATTGACTAAATAATTTTCCATCAAGAATAATTAAATCAGCCAAGACTAAATCAAGTTTCAAATCTAATAACTTCTATATTCATAGATTTTATCCCTAACTAGTATTTGCTAATTAATTACAAATTAATTAGGTATTGTGTTTCTAATTCATACCTAATTTCCTTTTAAACTATGTCTAGTGTTAAATTAGTTTCTCAACCTAATTCAATACCTACGGTTAAAAAGTTATTGGCTAGATAATTGAAAAACACAATATTGCAAGTTAAAAGAATAAAGCAAATAATTCATATCAATTACCCTAACATAATTAATTAATTAATTAATTTCATCCTAGCCTTAGACAAGGAAAATTTAGCTGATAATTTGTTTAGCATTCATCAATTCAATTAAATATACAATTCTAATAATAAACATCATCATGATTTTTTAATTAAAACAACAAAATGATTGAATTGAAAGTAAGATTAAAATAGAATTGAAAATACTATACTTGATAGGTCATAATTTCTCCAAATTTTGACCTTAATTCGCAAAGGAAACCAATTACAAACTGAAATAATTCTGCAATCTATGTTGATTGATTGATCCAAAACAGGAAATTTTAGCTAGAACTAATTATTTTTGTGCTTTTCAAAGAAAAGGAATAAGAAAACCTAAACAAATGTTTAAGTGTATGCATATTCCTATAGTGGCGGCTCAAAAGATCACTTAAATATAAGAAGGAAATCCCCGTTTTTGAAATGGAAATGCCTTGTTCAAGACTGGTTGGAGATGACAACACCCTTGTTCAATTACAAAACACCCTTTTCAATTCCAAAAGACCCTTTTTCATGATTTCTCCTTCAACACAATCAATTCATTGCTATTTTGAACCAAAATCCATAAATTGGCCTAAACTCTGCATAAAAGCACACCACAACACAAAACTAACAAAATTATATAAAAACAAACATAAAAATAATCAAATTAAACTAAAAACTAAATAATAATCCTAATAAAATGATAGCAAAATACGACACAACAATTTTTACACGATTTATTCCAAATAGTAGAAATGGCAATGGAATAGGGCAAGTTTTAAGATTTCCATTCCCACCCCATGAATGGTTAGGCCAAAGGTTGAGTGTAGTAAATCGGGTTCAAGGCGGATGTAGGGCAAGGAAACAAAAGAAGCAATGAGCTTACATTCTTAATTTGAATGATTATCCAATCTAATTGGACAGTAAAAATAAATTGTACCTAATACAGATAAGGCTTTTCTATAAGTAGATTTTCGATTGTCTTTTAATAAGTCCTAACTATTAGCTATTCTCCACTATGAGGGGGGATAAATGTGTAGAAGAAGAGTATATTGATAAAGAATTTTTTTCCAAAATCAAAAGAGTGATTTGATTGAAAAAATAATGGATTTCTAATGATCTTTTTATCCTATCCTATAGTGCACATAAAATAAATAGATGTAAAATAAAAAAGAGAGGATGAGGAGTTTGTTAATGAGTTTACCTATTTTATTTCTGAGATATCTATTCTTTTCTTATTATACTATTTTATTTTTACCATATCGCACTATGTATCATTTTTATAATCAACATAATAAAAATCCTCTATTCTTACTTTAATCAAATCTAATAAAAAAATGGAGGAAAGATATTTAGAACTAGATAGATCTCAAAAAAATGACTTCCTATATCCATTTATCTTTCGAGAGTATATTTATACGTTTGCTCTTGATCATAGTTTAAATAGATCTATTTTGTTGGAAAATTTAGGTTATGACAATAAATCTAATTTATTAATTGTAAAGCATTTAATTACTCGAATGTATCAACAGAATCATTTGATTATTTCTGCTAACGATTCTAACCAAAATCCAATTTTTAGGTACAACATGTATTTGTATTATCAAATAATATCAAAGAGCTTTACAATTATTGTGGAAATTCCACTTTCTCTAAGATTAGTAAATATATATAAGAAATATATATATATATATATATATATATATATATATATATATATATATATATATATATATATATATATATATATATATAAAATAAATCGAATCATCGAATCTAAGTAGCGAATACATAAATAGATTAAAATAAAAAAATAGAAAGATTAAGAATGGTAGTTAAAGGAATAAGAGGTAATCTATAAAATTCTACTTTATCTATTATTTATATTTATCTATATTTTTTGATCTCTTCTTTTAGAATTGATATCAATTTTTGATATTTCATTTCTTTAAATTTCTTGCTAGTTTAATGTTTTAATTGTGTCATGTGTTTCAATCTCTTTATTTATTTTGATTCTAATTGTATCAACATAATCTTTTTTTTTTTTTTGGGGGGGGGGGGGGGGGGGGGGGGAAGGGCGCAGTTGCCAAATCAATGGTAGTACTCGGCTTTTAAGTGTAACTAACATCTTTTATGCATTTATATGAAGAAAGATATTGGTCTACACCATCAATATGGTTTGGAAGACCATGACTGATCCTGAAAGGAATGAATGGAAAAAACATGTCATATCAATGGAGAATTTTGTGAATATTTAGTTTTTGCCGAATCAGTCCAAACTTTATTTGAATTCTTGGTGCGAAACATAAAAAAATGAATTCAAAGTTGGGTCAAGTGAATAAATGGATATAGTCCTATAGTTCCAATTATTGGAAAACAAAAAAGCAAAGAGCTTAAGTTCTTAATTTGAATGATTATCCAATCTAATTAGACATTAAAAATAAATTAGCACGTAATACGGGAAATGCTTTTCTATAAGCAGATTTTTGATTTTCTTTTAATAAGTCCCTAACTATTAGCTATTTTCCACTATAAGGGGGGATGAATGAGTATAAGAAAGAGTATATTGATAAAGAGATTTTTTTCCAAAATCAAAAGAGCGATCGGATTGAAAAAATATAGGATTTCTAATGATCTTTTTATCCTATCCTATAATGCACATAAAACAATTAGATGTAAAATAAAAAGGAGAGGATGAGGAGTTCATTAATGAGTTTACTATTTTATTTATGAGGTCCAATATTGGAATAATTTGATGATGCTATATGAATCGCTAGAAACATGTCAAGTTTATGGCTAACCCAATAATGAAAGTTTTGTAAGGGGATTAGAGCAAGCTACCATGAGACAAAAGATGTTCTTTCTAAAGAGACTTTAATTTGGAACTATTATATGTCTAAGGTCCAATATTGGAATAATTTTAGAGGTTTTCATTGACTTTGTTCATCTCAACAAACAATTCGAAATGCCTCGACTTTTTTAGAACAGGTCTGAGTCAAATAGTAATGATTTGAAGCACTTCTTTTTATACTATTTTAGAAACCTAAAGACTCAATCGTATGGATATGTAAAATATAAGATTTCCAATCCTAGTAGGAAAAGGAGGGAAACAGATACTCAATTTAAAGCAAGTAAATAGAATTCCATACTCGATCTCATAGATATATATAAAATTCTGTGGAAAGCCGTATTCAATGAAAGTTGTATGTATGGCTTGGAGGGAGGTCTTTCGTATCTTTTGAAATCCACCCTACAATATGGGGTTAAAAAAAAGCAAAAATAAATTATTCTATTAGCCCTTATCAATGGAAAACTAACTCTTAAGAACCCCTTTCACACTCATGTCACGTCGAGGTACTACAAAAGAAAAAAATAGTAAAATCCAATCCAAATTATCATAATCAGTTAGTCAATATGTAGATTAACCTTATTCTGAAACACGAAAAAAATCATTGGCTTATCAAATTACCTATCAAGCCATGAAAAAGATTCAACAAAAGACAGAAACAAATCCACTATCTGTTTTACATCAAGCAGTACATAGATAACTCACAATATAGTAGTAAAAGCAAGGCATGTAGGTGGATTGACTCATCAAGTTCCTATTGAAATAGGATCCACACAAGGAAAAGTACTTACCATTCATTAGTTATTAGGGGCATCCCAAATATATCCAGGTCAAAATATGGCTTACAAATTAAGTTCTAAATTAGCAGATGCTGCTGAAGGGAGTGGTGATGCCATACACAAAAAGAAGAGGCTCATAAAATGGCAAAGGCAAATAGAGCTTTTACACATTTTTATTAATCTATAAGCAAGATCTATGTAGACACATGACTCATGGAGCTATACATCTCGATCAGAAAAGAATCAATAGAAAAAGAAAGAATCAAAATTGATCATTATATTTCTCGAAAGAAAGGAAAAGGAAGCAAAAGATGAAACACAAATTATGGATCAATTAAGCCCCCTCAAGGACTTGTTTAAGAATAAGAAAAGGGTAAATACTATGAATAAGGTTTGATCCTATTTATGGGGATTCCATAAATATTCCATCCCAAAAAAAAGGGAAACAATTGGGATTTTTTTTTTTTTTGAGATTGGATCCAGTTACTAATTCATGATCTAGCATGTACAGAATGAAAACTTCATTCTCAATTCTATGAGAATTTTTATGAAAGCCTTTAATTTGCTTCTCTTAAATGGAAGTTTTATTTTCCGAGAATATATCTAATTCTTGGCTAATTCTTCTTCTGATGATTGATTCAACCTCTGATAAAAAAAGATTATACCTTGGTTATATTTCATCTCTTTAACAAGTAATGAGTATAACGGCCCTATTGTTCCGATAGAGAGAAAGAACCTATGATTAACTTTTTGAGAAATTCCAAATGAACAATAACAATGAAATCTTTCAATTTCTTATTTTACTATTTTCAACTCTATGTATTTCTCTATCCGTAGAGTACATTGAATGCATAGAAATGGCTATAACAAAATTTCTCTTATTCGCATTAACAGCTACTCTAGGAGGAATGTTTTTACGCTATGCTAATGATTTAATAACTATCTTTATAGCTCTAGAATGTTTTAGTTTATGCTTCTATCTATTATTTGGATATACCAAGAAAGATGTTCGGTGTAATGAGGCTACTACAAAATATTTACTTATGGGTGGGGCAAGCTCTTTTATTACGGTTCATGCTTTCTCTTAGCTATATGGTTCGTGCGATGGAGAGATCGAGCTTTAAGAAATAGTGAATGGCCTTATCAATACACAAATGTATAACTCCCTAGGAATTTCAATTGCACTTATATTCATCATTGTAGGAATTGGGTTCAAGCTTTCCCTAGCCCCTTCTCATCAATGGACTCCTAATGTATATGAAAGAGTGTGGTTCATTCAAAAAATTCCTACCTCTCTATCTATCTCTAAGATGCTTGGATTTTTCAAAACTCTATGGGCATGTATAAGAGAAATGCTATCCTCACTAGGACCAAGACATAACTTTTACTTGTTCAAATAATAATTAAGGTGAAGCAGGGTCAGGAACAATGAATCTTTTTATGATAAATAGATTCATTTTATAAGTTCATTATTACGGGTAGTTGCTACAAAAGATTAGACTAATGTCATATACAATACTTAAATTCTCAATATAGATGCTACATAGTTGGTTCTCATCCTTCAGAGACAATTAATGTAACAGGAGCATCCGTTGACAAAAGGATCACTCTAAGACAATCATCTTATAACTATTGAGAATGAATCAAACTATTTCTCAATCATTCTGACTTGCTCCCATGGAACCAAGAGG
>CANTUT010000466.1:5000-300000 GCA_947687605.1 Reutealis trisperma
ATTGTGATTGATTATACAAGAATTCAACCAATAATTAATTAAATTCTAATAGTTGAAAGTTACTATAAAAAAAATATACCTCCTTTCCAATATTTATTTATCTCTATCAATGTCTTCTCAAATGAAAAAAAAAAATAAAAAATAAAAAATTAATCTCTATAAATGAAAAATTCATGCTTTTCTAAGAAAATTAAAAATATATATACCCTGATAAAATAACACAAACAAAAACAATAATTTGCAAGATTGGCCAAATATGTTTCCTTGTATTTTCAGCAGAACACCCATTGGAATTATTACCATTAACAATTGATGGTGGTGCTGTAGTACTATCACATTCCGACCCAGGAGATTCTGGTGCCAAAACCGGAGCAATGGGCAGTGCAAAAAGCGGTGAGGATGGTGTTGGTGACGGAGTTGGGGGATTATAATCAATGGAATGGTTGTGAACAAGAATAGTAATCTTTTGACCGAGGTCACAGTAGTTAGAGATGTTGCAAATATAGTAGAAAACACCTTTCTCACTTAATATTACAATAGCTGGACTTACAGTAAGGATCTTGATGGGATTGTTAGTGGTGCAACTATCATAGTCCAGTCTTGGCACTTGTATCACATTGAAAAACTCTGATTCAAACTCAAAAACTGCAAATTAACCCCAGAAATAATTATGACATTATTTAATCATACAATACATGTAACTATATTATATCATTTCAATAATATCCCCATATAGGCTGAAATTTACAGATAATCTATAGAACTAAAAAAGAAAAAAAAATTACTTGGGAATAATATTAACAATATGCTGAAATTTTCACCTAAAAAATTTATGGTTGAAATTCTACAAAAATCTATAATATTAATTTTGTTGAAACAGAAAGAAAAGCAATTTTGCTAATGTGATTGAAGCTTAGTAATTGTGTTCAAATTGATAATGTTTAATGAGCATTATGGAAATATAAGAAATAATGGTAATAAAATTATATAGAATGCACAATCGAATTTATGACTAAAAATAATTTAACATATATTTTTTCATTTTACCAAAATGGGTTATTCAGAATAAGCTTTCTCATATCAAAACTATATTGTTCATACTTGAATTAAAAGATTTGCAAATGAGAAAAAAAATCATTTATAATTTAATCTCAAGAATCAAATTATAATAAATAAGATAAAGAGCAAATCCATTTAACAACCGATAAACTTATAAATTAATTTATCATAATTTTAAATAAAGGGAAATAATATTCTTAAAAAAAATAATTAAATCAAGAAAAAGAGATGCTAATATTAATTTGAGTTCTCAACATGTGTAATGGATTATAAAATAAATATTTGATCATCAAACAAATTATTAATAAAATTGAATTATTAACAAAAATTGATGATTGTGATCAGTTATAATTGAACTTTTCTATATCATACAAAGGCAAAGGCATACCTAGAGAGTCGTCAATGTAGAAGAAGTGGGAGGAAGACCAATTGGAGTAAAAAGAAGGGGATGGAGGGATGGACCATATTGAGTCTCCTACCCTGTACCGAATACCGAAACACAACGAGAGATCGATTAATAACGCAATTGATACAATAATTATAATATTGCAAAGCTTTCTTTGGCTTTTCAAATTCATTGCTCTCATAACACTAATACGAAATAGAGAGAGATTAGATTAATTTATAGTTATAGGGAAGATGAAGGATCCAAAAAGGAAAATATTTGATTTTTTATTTTATTTTATTTTATACCATTCAAGGATGTGTATATGTGTGTGCGTAACGGTTCTGGCTACCACTAGGAAAATTATTGTTGTAATAAAATGTTATTTTAAGAGATAATTTTTTAGTTCATTAAATGGAAAAATTTTTTTTATAACAAATAAATTAAGAGTTTAATACCAAAGATCCTTAATTACAAATCTTTATTGTTCTTTTTTTTTTTTATTATTATTAAGAGACAAAAGAAATTTATAATAAATAGACTAAGAGTTAAATATAGAAATATCTTTAAGTTTTATAATGCTTTCAAAATCCCCCCTCAATCAAAATAATCTGATCAAAGAATAGTAATCCAATAGAATAATGAGTCGCTTATTACTAAAAAAAGAAAAAAAAAACTTTGATACTTATATGAAATAGGCATAATGCATATTTTGCCTCCTATACTTGTTATGATTGGCCATTTCTCCCCTCGCCTTCAAGTTGAACCAATTTACACTCCTAACTTGCCAAATCATAGGTCAAGCCCCCTGATCAGCCAGTAGCAAATCGCATGATGGTCACATGTGTTGATGTGTCATAACAACTTGTGACCTGGACTAAATACAAATGATTTGGCCATTTTTTTTTGCTAACTAGGACTTTATTTTCATTACTTTACCACTAAAAGAAATGGAATGACCACATTAACCCTAATTAAAATAATTAATCTCAATTCTAATATTGAATACACTATAAAATCGAGAAGGGAAATCAAATAAAGGTGATTCATATGCTAATCGAGTAATATAGTGAAAGTGGGGAGAAAATATTTGAAATTGATTAAAGAATTGAAGTTTGTATACATTTTGGTTTTGTATCAAGTTTGAAATCTACAAGTATATGATTCTGCATATGTGAGCATTGATGGAAACCATTGCATTCTAAGTCTAGTGAGTTCGACTTAATAAGTATATTTCAGCTTATAATTTCATTAGCTTACTTAAAAACTTTCTCATTTTCTAGCAATAATTTTTCTTTCGAAGAGTAGATTCTTTATTTCATAATTTAGGGTTTTCTAGTAACAAAATTGAAAATTAGGGGTTTTTGTTTGAAGTCAGATTTTTATTATTTTTTGTGAATTCTTTAATCATTGTTGTGTATTATGCTGAATAGTAGGTTAAAAATGGAAATTTTATTCATTTGCTTATGTGTAGACAGTAAGAATATTAGACCACTTTCTTTGTCTGCTAATTTTTCTTAAAGGGTAATTAAAAATTGATTTATTTTTTTGTTTTTATCATTAGTAGTTGTGAAAAATGGTGTAAAACTTATGTTGCCTTTACTATCTGACAAGTAGTGCGAGAATGGGTGATCATTATGTGAATTCACACTTTCATCATGGGGCAAGTTCATAAATGATAGAAGAAACCCTAAGTATATTAGTGGAGATGTGTTAGTAGTTAAAGGTGTTGACACTGATAGGCTTTCCGTTATTGAGTTAGGGAATATTGTGCTGGGTTTAGGTATAATTTTATTGATGGTGTGTATCTAAGGATTAAGGTTAGGGGTAGATATGCATTTAAATTGATTTGGAGTGATACAACACTTCTAGAGTTGTTGGCTGGATTAAAAGATAGGAGTGACCTTCATTTATATGTGGATCATCCTATTGATGTTCCTCTATAGACAAATTATGCCTATGTGAATTTTTTAGAAGGTGTAGACAGTGAAACTATAGATTAGACTATAGATGATGAAGTACATAAACCTACTGCACATGCTGATGTTGTAAATGAAGCTGAAAATAATGATGCTACTATAGAGGCTGGTGGAGATAATGAAGTTGCTATAAATGGTGATGGAATCTATGAAGATGTTGTAGATGGTACTTGAGACTATAAATCTATGGTAGATGCAGCACATGTTGATGGGTCTGCTAGAGTATATGAAGACAGATCTACTGGGATATTTGAAGACAGATCTATTTTTAATGATTTACCTAGTGTGCCTACTGAAGAAGGTGATTTACCTAGTGTGAATCTTGAAGTGAATGGTGTGCCTACTGTGCCTAGTAAAGAAGTTGATGTACCTACTATTAATACAAGGGATGTAGGAGGTAGGTGTAGTAGTAAAAGTGATAGTAGTGAAGAAAGCTGTGATTTAAATGAAGAAATAGGAAATCAAGTAAATGAGGAAGAGAGCACAGATGCAGATAGTATAGAAGACATATGTGAGGAGCCCTTGGAAGGTAGTGTTGTTGATGATGAACAATTAGCTATGAAAGAGACCATTGGAAGGTACAAGAGAGATTCAGTAAAAGATTCAAAAGCAACTCAGGTAGAAGATATTCCACTTGGTGATGCAAGTGTAAATGATGGTTTTGAAGTTGCAGACAAGAGGAGATATAGACAACAAGGTAGAAGAGGTGGTGATGAAGACTACATTGATAGTAGTGATCTAAATAGTAGATATGGAGTAAAGATAAGAAAGGTGCAAAGAATGTTAATAGAAGTTGGAGGAGAAATATGTATTATGACCCAAAAGCACTAAAACCAATGTTCTAGCTTGGTATGATATTTGTCAATGCTAAGCAATTCATGGAAGCAGTTAGGAAGTATGGGATATTGAGAAGGGTTTCATTGAAGTTCAAGCTGAATGATCCAAATAGAACTAGAGTAATCTGCAGAAATTTAAGTGCAATTTCAAGTGCAAGTAACTATCCTTGGTTGATATATGGTAGTAAGGAGAAGGAAATAGATAACTTTAAGATTAAGACATATAATTCTATCCACAAATGCTCAACAACTAATAAGTTAAAATTCCACAATTTTGATTTCCTTGCTAAGCATTTCAAAGTAAGGATTAGTTCTTAGCCTACCATCAAGCTTAGTGAACTTCAGAACTTGTGCAAGACTGAATTAAAGTTGTATATAGGTAAGACTATTTGTAGGAGAGCAAAAGTTAAGGTATTGGTTGATGATAGGTAAGTTTAGAGTGGAATTTCATAAGCTGGATGACTATGTGGATGAAATTAATAGAAGTAAACTGGGAACTACTTGCCTTATGAAAACAAAGACATTAAAGGATGGTACTAAGAGGTTCAAAAAGATGTATATGCATTTCAATGCTATAAAAAAAGGTTTTCTAAAAGATTATAGACCCATTATTGGTATGGATGGTTGCTTCTTAAAAGGACCATTTAAAGGTCAATTATTAATGGTTGCGTCTAACGATGGCAACAACGAAATGTTCCTAATAGCTTGGGACATTGTTGGAGTAGAGCAAAAAAAAAAAAAGAAAATTAAAAGTGGTTCATTTCAATAGTGATGCAAGACCTAGGAATCATCAAAGGTGATGGATGGACTATTGTCATTGATATGTAAAATGTATAAGTACTAAATTCTATTAATTGTTTGTTTGTATTATATTTATAATTAATTTGTAATTTATAAAATGTTTACTATATTACATTATCTTATTGATGCATAGGGTTTAAAGAGAAATTGCCATAGGCAGAACATCGGATGTGTGCACGACATGTTTGGCAAAATTGGTCAAAGAAGTGGAGAGGTGCAGAGAAGAAGAAAAAATTTTGGGATTGTGTATGGTCTCCATTGGAGGCTTTATTTAAGGACAATTTAAAGTAGCTTACTTTAAATTGCAAGTGTGATGCAGTGGACAATAATATGTCTGAGACTTTTAATGGGTGGATATTGGCGAGTAGGATGAAAGCATCATTAGTGTACTTGAAGAAATAAGGGTGCAAATCATGAATAGGATTAAATAGATGATGGAATTTGCAAACACATGGATTTTAGATATATCACCCATAATAATGTTTGAATTATAGCAAAATAAAAATTGGTCCATGAATTATTGTATTGTGTGGAATAGGGAGAATGAATTTGAGATATTCGATGGTAAATATGGATATAGTAGGTTTAAAGTTGCGAAACTATAATTGCAGGTCATGGGAGCTTAAAGGGATACCTTATGTACATGCAATATGTGCTATAAATCATGTAGGAATAAATCCTGATGACCATGTGGCATATTGGTATAAGAAATCCACTTGAAAGCCTATGGCAATCCAATCCAACTAGATAGGGATATGGCTTTATGGGATGAGTTTGCAAATGATCTTTTTGTGCTCCCAAAGGAAAAAAATTTGCGTAAAAGACCTAGAAGGAATAGAAAAAAAAAAAAGATAAATACGAAGGAAAAAAAGTGGGCAAACTATCAAGGAGAGGAATATCAATGATATATAGTTTCTATAGTGGCACTGGACATAACAAGAAAGGATACAAGCAAACAAGACAAAGTCAAGTATATTACTTCAAACCAATTTTTTTCCACTTTATATTTAATGATTTATTTCTTTATTTCAATAAAAGTGGGCAAATTAATAATGATTAATGTTTTTTTACAAGAATCCTAATCATAATCAAGCCCCCAGTAGCCATGCACTTGCATAAAGTCATTCACATCCACTTACACCTACACTTGCACTTACTATTGTACTTACACCTCCTGTACTTGTAAGACTAGCTTAATTTGCACTTGCAAGACCACCTCCACCTCCATTTGTACGTATAAGTGAAATTGCACATGACATAGTAATGGAGAAAGTGAAAGGAAGAGGAAGAGGGAGAAGCATTGTGATAAAGATCAATGAGTTATGACTACAAGATCTTCCCAAGATCCTTTGCAAGGAATTGGAAGTCCAACAATGAGGGCAAGAACAAAGAGAATGAAAAAAGCCTTACAAGTGTTGATCATGGAAATGCAAGATGAAGAATCAACTGTAGAAGGCCTCTATAATATCCAAAAGATGCCAAAACCTTCCCAAAGACTAATTACCTACTCTTGGCTACAAAATGGAGGTAAAGAACAAGAAAATGGTGAAGACTAAAGGTGTCGCTCACGGTTGCGATAGGCCTAAGACTCAAACCATCGTGCGGGCATACCATCAGTATGGGTCCAATAAAGAGGGGATGTGTTGCTTCATCGTGGGCGCGACAAGGCCCAATTATGTTTTTTGAGTTTTTTTGAGTTTTATGTCTTTAAAGTATTCATTGCAATTGTGGGCCCTAAACTTTGGTATATTAATAGGTCCACATCAGATTTATTTTATTTGGCTTGATTTTAGGAGTTAAATTCTTAATTAGGAATTCTGTTTTCCAATAAGCACTTCTTAATTAAGACTCTACAAGGATTATTGTTTTCATAAAGAATCAGATTTCTTAGTTCTTATCTAATTCTAGGGTTAGAGATTAGGAGGTTAGCTTTCATATAAATTAAAACCTCCATTATAATAAAAAAAGTTTTGATAAATAATAATCTTCTTTGAATTTCCTTCAAGTGAGAGAATCTTCCAAGTTCTTATTTAGAACTTAAATATGAGCTTATTAAGGTAACTTGTGGTGCTCATCCTTTTTATAGCTTTGGTTCTCTTCAATAGGTGTGAATTAGTTTAAGCTTTTCTTTTGTTCTTGTTTGGTCGATCCTTGGGTTTTGATTCAATATAATCAGTTCCTAGCTCTCTATAGCTAGCAGGTTGCATCATTTGATATCAGAGCTTTGGTTCTTCAAATCAAGAATACGTATCCCTTATTTTCTTATTTCTGAAATTGTCAAAAAAAAAAAAGTCAAATATGAATTCTTCTTGTTCTTGTGCACTTATTGATCTGAATATATTTATGAAAAAAAAAAATAAAACCCACACTTTTAATTCTTTCATCACACCTTTGTTCTTTCATTAAAATTTAAGACCTTAAACTTTTTTTTTTGGTCACTTGTTATCTTGGTAAAGGCATTGATAGAGTTCTTTATAAGAGTTAGTGTAAGAATTTAAATGAATGGTAAAAGGCTTGAGTGGTGAGCTTAATTCAGAGAAAAGCAATAAAATAAGAGTGAAACACGAGTGAAGCGAACATTTCATGAGTGAAACATGTGAGTTAAGTTGGTGAGGAACCAATATGGTCGTACTAACCCTTTTGCAGGTAAACTCATAATGAGCAATAGTGGGAGTGAACATCAAGATCCTAAGATGAAGTTATGGATGAGGGTTATGATGGATCAAATGAAAACACTTAGTTCAAGGATAGATGGTTTGCAAACTCTACGCAAATCAAAGCCTTCGAAAAGGCGAGGGTATGAGGAAAATGATGAGGTTGAATTGAATGAGGGAGAATCTCATTTTAGGAAAGGAAAGAGAGTTATTGATAAAAGAGACAATAACTTAGAAAGCATTAAAATGAGGATTCCTGAATTTCAAGGTAAAAATGATCTTGAGTCGTATTTGGAATGGGAAAGGAAGGTTGAACATATGTATGATTGCCATAACTACTCCGAGGAGAAAAGGATGAGGTTGGCAGCCATAGAATTCACCAATTACATAAGTATTTGGTGGGATGATCTTTAACAAAAGAGAAGGAGGAATGGTGAGAGGCCCAGTTGAAGTTGGGAGGACATGAAGATAGTCATGAGGAAGCGATTTATCCCTAGTCATTACTATAGGGATGTGTAAAGGAAGCTTTAAAGATTGGTTTAAGGCTCTAAGAGTGTAGAGGATTACTACAAAGAGATGGAGATTGCAATGATTAGAGCTAACATAAATGAGGACCAAGAGACTATAATGGCAAGGTTTATTAGAGGGTTAAATAGAGTGATTGCCGACATAGTGGATTTACAACACTATGTGGAGATGGAGGAGCTGCTACACAAGGCTATTAAGGTAGAAAGGCAACTCTAGTCTAGGAGTTCAAGAGCTAGTTCATCTTCTAGCCAGTAATGGAAGTCGAGTTGGAAGGACAACAAAGCTGTGTTCAAGTCAAAGGAGGAACCCAAGTCCAAAGAGTCTAATGTTGCACCTAAAGGTAAAGATGATTCAAAAACTCCTACTAAGACTCATGACATTAAGTGTTTTAGGTGCCAAGGCTTCAGGAACATTGCTTCTCAATGCCAAAATAAGTGAGTCATGGTGGTAAAGGATAATGGAGTGATTGAAAGTGCAAGCTCTAGTGATGATGAAATGCATCCCTTGGAAGATTGCTTGGGTGTTGAAATTGAGGACCAACAAAAGAGGATTTATTAGTAGCTAGAAGAGCTTTGAGCATTCAACCAAAAGAAGATGGTGATGAGGAACAAAGAGAGCAGATTTTTCATATAAGATGCTTGGTAAGAGACAAAATCTACACAATGGTCATTGATAATGGGAGTTGCACTAATATGGCTAGTACTTTATTGGTGGATAAGTTAAAATTGAAGCCTATAAAGCACCCAAGGCCATACAAGCTACAATGGTTGAGTGACTATGGGGAAATCAAAGTAACCAAACAAGTATTGGTTTCCTTTTCCATTAGAAAGTATAAGGATGAAGTTGTATGTGATGTGGCCCTAATGCATACTGGTCATATTCTTTTGGGACGTCCATGGAAATTTGATAGGAAGGTCACTCATGATAGGTACAATAATCGATATACTTTTGCCTTTAATAATAAAATTTTTGTACTAACCCCTCTCTTTCCTATGCAAGTTTATGAGGATCAAGTGAGAATAGCAACAGAATGTAGATTGAGAGAAAATTAGTGGAGTGAGATAGAGTTAAAGAAAAAGAGGGAGAGTGAACCAGAAAAGAAAGAGAATGAGTAAGAGAAAAGAAAAATTGAAATTGAACAGAAAAATAAGGAAAAGGGAGAGAAACACAAGAAAATGAGTGCATTTGCTGGAAAAAGTGAGGTTAAAAATGTTTTAATGTCAAGGCCATAATTACTTGTACTTATGTACAAGGATGTGTATCTTTCAACTAATGAGCTTAACCCTTCTTTGCCAAGTGTTGTTATTTCTCTATTACAAGAATTTGATGATCTATTTCTCGAGGAGATTCCATATGGTTTACCTTCCTTGAAAGGTATTAAACATCAAATTAATTTCATGCCTGGAGCTTTAATTCCAAACCATCCAGCTTATAGAGTCAATCTGGAGGAGACAAAGGAGATTCAAAGGCAAGTGGATGAATTGATGGAGAAAGGATTTGTAAGGGAAAGCCTTAGCCCATGTTTAGTTCCTATCATCTTAGTTCCAAAGAAAGATGGAACATGGCACATGTGTGTAGATTGTCGAGCCATCAAAAAAATCACTGTAAAGTATAGACATCCACTACCTAGATTATATGATATGTTGGATGAATTGCATAGCTCTTGTTGGTTTACTAAAATAGATTTAAAGAATGGCTACTATCAAATTAGAATCAAAGAAGGTGATGAATGGAAAACTACATTTAAAACTAAACATGCATTGTATGAGTGGTTGGTAATGCCATTTGGTTTGACTAATGCACCTAGTACATTTATGAGGTTAATGAATCATGAGTTGCATCCTTTCATTAGAAAATTTATGGTAGTGTACTTTGATGATATTTTAGTGTATAGCAAAATTTTGGATGAGTATATAAATCATTTGTATGGTGTCTTTTGCGTGTTGATCAAGCACAAGTTATATGCTAATCTGAAAAAGTGCTCATTTAACATAGAATCTGTGGTATTTCTTGGGTTTGTTGAGCATTCGCATGGAGTTCATGTTGATAAGGAAAAGGTGAAGGCAATTAAGGAATGGCCTACACCAAAGAATAAGAATGAGGTAAGAATTTTCCATAGTTTGGCACATTTTCTCCCCAGGTTCACTATCATCAGAATTGCCTTCCTGATAGGCTAATTCTGATGAGGGAGCAGTTGTGAACCCTCATATTTGCACCTCTAGACAAGCAGCACTCAATTACGAACCTATAGAATCAAACTGGGCTTAAAACGGATTTGAAATGGTGCAAAACAGAGTAAAAAGGCATGTATGGGCCATAGGGACCGCACAAGGCAGCCTATGACCACACAGCCTCTGTGCGGTAATGCACAGAGCCTTTGTGAAACCATACAGCTCCTGTGCAGTACTGCATGGCTCCTGTGTAGTTACCGTATACTGATTTGCCTTTTGTGAAATTTTTGAGACTTTTTGTGTGCGTTAGGAAGCAAATCCCACATTTGACACTTGCCATTTCTGCTCCCAATCCTTTCCCTATAAAAGCACTACCTTCCTACCTCATTTCCACACTCAAAATTGCTTAATCAAACTAATTGATTTCAAAGCAATAAACATTCTTTAAGGTTTGGTCCGAAAGGAATGAACTTTTTAGTTTAAAATTTTATTTTATTTTGTTTTATTGTGTTATGGTGGTCATTTTCGAGGTAGTTCTCCTCAAATTAGTTCGAGAAGGTCCTAGTAACGTCGTCTAAGTTCTTGCTCTAAGGTTGTCATTCCACCAAGCTGAAAAGGTGGAATTGTGATCCAGTCGTCCGCTTCATCCACCCTATGTCCCCAAGTCTCATTCTCGTAAGGTAATTATTTTCTTGTTTTCTTATTTTTTGTTTAGTTTTTCTTTTGCTTTATATCGTTCTATTTGTTTTGTTTATCTTGTTATTTTTTTAGGATTATTTAGTTTGTTTTTTTCATTTATTATTTCTTTGCTTTGCATGTTTTATCATTTCTTTCATTATTTTGAGGCATGTTGATTAAAATTTGATTTAGTTAACTAGATAAATGATTTGAATTGTTGCATCAACTTGTTAATTAAAATCTAACCTAATTAACAACTTGGTAATCAATTAATCTGATTTAATCAATTAACCCACCTTTAAATCAATGAACTAAAACATGATAAGATGGCTAGGCTAAACTAACCCCTTCACAAGAAGGGCAAACTACGTGGATTTTGATTCCCATTCA
Organism: Reutealis trisperma; assembly: GCA_947687605.1. NCBI lineage: Eukaryota > Viridiplantae > Streptophyta > Magnoliopsida > Malpighiales > Euphorbiaceae > Reutealis > Reutealis trisperma. The sequence continues at coordinate 16,482 of CANTUT010000466.1, forward strand.
AAGGGATATGTAGGCTTGCTTGTTTAAAGCATCAAATCCAATTTAAATGAAATGTAATCATTTTCTTGCATGCCACTTTATAAATTAGTTCTTTTCTTTGTGATATTTGCTTTTAATTTGTCTTCTTTGTTATAATATTGATGTTGTCTTTCTTTCATAGTATTTTTCTTTAATGATTATTTTGGAATTATTTTAGGGAATGTGTAACTTTCCTATAACCCATAAGGCCTAGAGGAAGTATCCCCTATTTTAGTTTTGAATTGTAAAGTTAATTCATTTCCTTTATTGCTTTATTGCTTTGAATGAATGTTTATTTATTTGTTTATTCATGTATTATATAATTGTTCATGCATCATATAAATTGTTCATGAAATTCATTTTAAGTCATTTTGTATTAAATTTGCCAAACTGATTTTTCTTAAAATAAACCGAAAATCTAGTCCCCGAATCCTCATTAGTTTCGAGGCTAGTGATCTTTTTCCTTTGGGATATTAATTGGAGTCAAATTGGGTTTTTCCCTTAATCTTTTCCCAAATAAAATAAAATTAAGGTGGTGAATCTTTTAAAAAATCAACCAATCTGAACCTGAGGGTTCCATCGTGAGTTCAAACCTAAATAAGCATTTCGATCCCACTTAGCGGATTGGAACGGTGCTCGGGCAAGGCCTCATAGTTGGCAACTCCACTGGGGACCACTTTCTTTTTATAAAAAGAAATAAAGAGGACTACCAATTGGTTAAATCAAGGTTTGGCACTTTTAATACATAAATGACTTTCATGCATCATTTGCATTGGCTCATTGCCTTTCAACCTAGATTTCTTAGGAAAACAATGGATAGAAAGTAACATCGAGTGGGTAACCCTCCTTGGGTCTATTTGCCAATAGTGAAATCATCCATCCCGCGATGAATCCTCTGATCATTTCAAAGGTGTAACGAGCATGCATGTACTATTGGACCCACACGAGGCTCCTTGACTAATATGTAGTCAGGTATATCACTGCTCTAGTGTGACGGGTACCCTGTACAAGCCACCCTTACCCTTTCATGTAATGGATCTAGAACTTGGACCATAGGTTGTATGTACCCTAAATCAAGCTTATCTGCATATCCATGAAATAGTTTTTCATTCATGCATTCATGCATAAACTCAAGAACCTTGAACACAATGCAAAAGCCCATCATCCTAAATAAAAAATAGCTGTTAGCCCAAAACCCATAACCCATCATCATCCAAAAATTTGTGATCGCCTTGAATCTTGATCTTTCCCTATGTTTAAGACAAACACTTACCTTTTTTCCTGTTTGACTCTCGTAAGGTATCTAAGATGGCTGAAGAAACCAGTAACCTCCCCATTGGCACTGACCCAACCATAACTCACCAAGAGGAAGAGACCTCTTAAATGGAAGCATTCATGACTAGCCTTCTAGTGAGACAAGAAAAGCAACTTGTAACTATGGAGAGAAATTTTCAGGTTGCTTTAGAGGCTCAGAAAGCCCTTTTTCAAGAAAAAAGGTGGTTTATCCTTGAAGAGGTCTGAAGTATGATTGGCCAAGTCTCTATTAATCCAGCTGTGATCTCTCCTACCCTGAACCCAAGTCATACAACTTATAGCCTGGCATAAATCCCCATAAACACTGCCTCCTCCTCCAAAACAACCATTGACCCAACTGATAAAGGAAAAGTAGTAGCTGATGCACCAAATGTCACCACCTCACTAATGTAAAATCTCAATATCTCATCACAGCCCATACAGATTGCTACTCACTTTGCTACTTCCTCCCCTATGGATCCTTTTTAAGTGAAGGAACTTTTCTCACATCCTGAGCTAAAGCCCTTTATGGAGAAATTTGAAGTCTTAGAGAAGACCATTAAGAATCTAAAGAGGCATGATGACTTTGTTGATGTTAGTGACTTGACTCTCTTTCCTAATGCCAGATTTCCACCCAAGTTTAAAATGCCAAACCTTGATAGATTCAATGAGACCACTTACCCCAAAACTCACCTAAAAATGCATGTAGGGGCGATGAAGCCATTTGGAGTAGATGATGAACTTTTGGCTAAGTTATTTCAACAATCTCTTACTAGAACTCCAGTGAAGTGGTTACTTGACCTTAACTCGAATCAGAAAAGAACTTGGGATGACATATGCAATGCATTTGTCATACAATACCATTACAATGTTGAAGTGGATATAACAAGAAGGGATCTAGAGACAACCAAGTAGCTTCCTAAGGAGTCCTTCTCCATGTTCCTTACGAGGTGGAGGACTAAGGCTGCTCAGATGGTAAACCATCCCACTGAGCAAGAATAGATTGACATTATTGTCAAAAATCTTCTCCCAATTTACTAGAACCATCTCCTGACCCAATATCTACCAGACTTCAAAGCCTTCATTTCCACTGCTTCCAAAATAGAGGATTTAATCTAGAACGGCCACTTGAAAGATGAATCCTCTAACCCCAGATACAAGAAAAACATGCCTTACCAATCCAATGTTACCTCCTCTGTAGGTCAAAAAGGGGGGGGAGGTATCAACCATTTCTCACCACCAGCAAACCATTTCACACCACCGGCCATTGAGACTAGAAAGGAGGGCCTTTATTGATCTTAGGGTCCCATTGGTTATAGTCTATAAGAAAGCACTAGAAGCAAAAATGATAAAGCCTCTAGAGCCTAGAGCACCCCCAAATCCATTACCCAAATTTTACAACCCCAATGAATACTATGAGTATCATTAAGGAGTTGGGCATAAGACTGATGCTTGCAAAGCCCTGAAACACAAAATCTAAGATTTAATTGATAGTGGTGATATCATCCCACTAAAAGCCAAGCCCAACATCACCACCAATCCACTTCCAAACCATAAAGTCATCAACACTTTTGACCCTGAAGTTGATCCCATCTCTTTGATTCGATCAGCTTTTGATTTTTGTTGTGTGCTCGATTTGAGCAATTTGACTGAGGAAATAGATGCTATAACCAGAAGTGGCAGAGTCCACCAGACACCAACCCCTCAAACCAACCAACCACCAGTACAGCCTATTCCACTTCCAGTTGAGAAATTTAAAGGGGGTCTTGAACTTGACGAAGACCCCATTCTTAAACAACTCAAAAAGACCCAGGCCAATATATCCATTTGGAGCCTTATCCAGTCATCCTACCCTTATCGCGAAGCTCTTTGCAAGGCCTTAAATCAATGCCAAGCTCTAATAGATATCACCCCCAGAACCTTGGTAGCCTCACTCACCAGTGCCACTAGAGCTACTGCCATCTCCTTCATAGACCATGATTTGCCTAAAGAGGGGCCAAGCCATAATCATGCTCTTTACATAATGGTCCTAACCTGTGGTAAGACTATCCCAATGGTATTGGTAGATAATGGGTCAGCTTGGAATGTGTGCCCACTAAAGGTAGCTAGCTATTTGGGATTGGAAGTCTTAGATTTTACACCTTCAGATCAAATTGTAAGAGCTTATGATAATACCAAAAGAGAGGTGTTAGGAGTAACTACTTTGGATGTCACCATTGGCCCTGTCTCTCCTCCCATCTCTTTTCAAATTATTGATGTTCCAGCATGCGTTAATCTCCTTCTTGAAAGACCCTGGATTCATCAAGCTAAAGCCATCCCTTCATCTTTGCATCAGAAGCTCAAGTTCCCTTATGGAACTTCCATTGTAACCATCAAGGGGGATGGACATGGGAGAAGTGAGACCCTAAACCCTGTGCCCATAATGGAAATTCAACCTGAACAAGCTTTGTTGCCACTCATTGGGTTCTTTTTCGACACCATCTAGTTCATTAAAGAAGAGGGAGGTAAAGAGTATATTTCTTTTGATTTTGATCCTTATGGTAATATTGTTGTTGCTAACATGATGAGAAATATGAACTACTTTCCAGGATTGGGTTTAGGCAAGGGCCAACAAGGAATAAATAGTTTCAAGGAGTACCCTATAGCCACTCCACCTTTTAGGCTTGGCTATAAACCAACTAAAGAAGATATGGCTGAAATGGAAAGAAGGGCCAAGGAGAGGGTGAAAGCCCTAAAGAAAGGTGAGTCCTATGATTGGCCCATGCACCCGTATTTTAAAACTCTAAATGGCTACTTTGTGAAATAAGGTGAAGATTTTCCTTATTGTGGTTTTTCCTGAACTGTGGGTCTGTCCTACTTCCAAGAAACTGATATCAGGATTTGAAATATTGTTTGATGCCAGGTTGAGCATAGAGGATTGTGAGCTAGTTTTCATTTTGGAGTAGGATTGGGAGGAAAATATGGAGGCCACTCTCTTTGAGCAGGTCCTTATGATCGGAGGAGAAGAAGAGATAAATCCCACTTATTTGATCCAACCAACCTAGACCCAACTTGACAATTGGTACTATGAAGGAGGAGGTGACCAGTCAGAATTCCCATCAAAATTTCATCAGAGTTCCAGTCTGACCCAGAGTCTAAACCAAAGTCTCTTGAGTCTTTTTCTTCATTTTCTTCTTTTGAGTCTGTAAATAATCATTCCTTCAATTTTGATGTAACCATGGACAATGGTTCTTTCATTCGCAATAAGAAATTTGAATTTTCTTCTTATGATCCTGTGCCTTCTATTTCACTGAATGCTTTATCCCATTTGAATAATACATCCAAAAAAGAGATTAATTAAATAAAAAATGATGCAAACAAAGAACAGTCAATATTGGCACCAATGAGAATCCCAAAACTACATTCATTGCATCTGCATGTTATAATAGGGATGGCTTTATCAAGTTGATCCAAGAGTTTGTTGACTGCTTTATATGGACCCCTAAGGACATGACTGGCATAGACCCAAGCATAATAGTGCATAAGATCCCCACCGATGACAATGTGAAGCCTATTAAGCAGAAGTTGCGAAGGCTAAAGACAGAATGGTCCTTGCCCATTAAAAAAGAGATCACTAAGCAACTAGACAATGGATTCATAGAGCGGATCACATACCCTTCATGGTTAGCCAATATTATTCCAGTTCTAAAGAAAGATGGTAAAGTGCGAATGTGTGTTTACTACTGAGACCTGAACAAACCTTGCCCTAAGGATGATTTCCCACTACCTCATATTGACCTATTAGTTGACCGCATGGCAGGGTCTGAAATAGTCTCCTTGACTATTGTATGCTGGTTATAACCAAATTTAGGTTCATCCGCCGGACAAAGGAAAGACTGCTTTTGTGACCGAATGGGGAACTTATTGTTATAAGGTCATGCCATTTAGGTTGAAGAATGCCGGAGTAAGTTATCAAATGATGGCTACCACTATCTTTCATGACATGATCGACAAAGATGTTGAAGTGTATGTGGATGACATGTAATAAAATCTTAGACAACTGAAGGACACTTAAAAGCATTAAGGCGATTCTTCCTTAGACTTTGCTAGTATAACTTGAAGCTTAACCCAGCAAAATGCCCCTTTGGCACATCATCAGGGGTTTTCCTTGGGTCCGTGGTTAGTAAAAAAGGCATTGAGGTTGATTCGGCCAAATTAAAAGCAAGTTTAGAAATGCCACCTCCTAAGACGGAGAAGGAGATTAGAGGTTTCTTAAGACGGCCCCAATACATTAGTCGATTCATCTCTCAATTGGCTATTGTATGTTGGCCCATATTTAAGTTCTTAAAGAAAGGAGCCTCTAAGCAATGGAATAATGACTGCAAAAAAGCCTTTGAAGTAATCAAAGAATACCTCTTGAACCCCCTATCTAGTAGCCACCCAAACCAGGTAAGCCACTGCTCCTATACCTCTCTGTCACTCAAGAGGCTATGGGGGCAATGCTTGCTCAAAATGCCCCAGATTCACATAAAGAAAATGCCATCTACTACCTAAGTAAGCGACTCCTAGCCCATGAACTTAATTACAACCAAATTGAAAAGCTATGTCTTGCTTTGGTATGGGTATGCCATAAACTCCAACATTACCTTAGCTCCTACACCACTTATGTACTTGCTGACAAGAGCCCCTTAAAATTCCTTATGGAGAGGCCGATTCTTGATAGTAAGATGGCGAGATGGATGGCTGTTCTAGCAATGTATGATTTGAAGTATGTCCAAACGAAGGCTATAAAGGGAAGTGTAATAGCTTATCAATTAGCTGCAACGCCTATAGATGGCAAATGGTTTGAACCAGAATTCCCTGATGAGGATATCATAGAACTAAAACCTGAAGTTTGGAAGCTTTTCTTTGATGGTGCAGCAAATAATAGGGTTATGGTGCTAGGATTGTCATGGTTACCCTTAAGGGAGAAAGTCTGTCCATGGCTGTTAAGTTAGCTTTTGAAGTAACAAATAATGAAGTTGAATACGAAGCCTGCATTACTGGGTTAGAAGTTGCTGTGAACCTTAGAGTTGACTATTTAGTAGTTTATGGGGATTCCAATTTGATTGTGTCATAAGCTTTGGGTAAATGGAAGATAAGAGAGGAGCATTTGGTTCCTTATCATAAGTGCTTGGAAGATCTTGTGAAGAACTTTCATGAATTATCATTCCATTATCTACCTAGGGCTAAAAATCAGTTTTGTAGATGCTTTAGCCACTCTTGAATCAATGTTAGATATGAGTGATGGAGAGATAATTAGACTTGTGGTGATTGAGGTGAAAAGGGAACCTAGTTATCACACTATGTGTATGCACATTCATTTAATCAGAAACCCTGGTTCTAGGATATCTTCAGCTACCTGCAAAATGATGAATATCCAGAAGGGGCAAGCAAATCAAAAAGAAGAACTTTGAGGCAGTTGGCAAGCAATTTCATCCCAAATGGGGATATCTTATATAAAAGAGCATGGGACAATATACACTTAAGGTGTGTAACTGAGGATGAAGCTCAGAAGATCACGGAATGGGTCCACGGTGGTAAAGAAGGTCCTCACATGAATAGGATTACATTAGCTCAAAAGATAATGAATTTTGGATATTTTTGGTTGACTATGAATCAAGACTGCGCCAAATTTGTGCAAAGATGCCATAAATGCTAGATTTATGCAAAACTCCAAAAGCAACCTCATGTTCCACTCAACCCAATTGCAACTCCTAGGCCTTTTGCAACTTGAGGTATTGATGTCATCGGGAAAATAAGCCCTAAATCTTTTGCTGGACATGAATACATCTTAGTCGCAATTGATTATTTCTCAAAATGGGTTAATGTTGCTCCTTACCAAGTGTTGGATTTGAAAAGAGTGGCACAATTTATCTGAACTAACATCCTTTATCGGTTTAGAGTTCCTTTTGAAATCATCACAGATAATGGGTCACATTTTCAGAAAGAAGTGTTCAAATTATTGAAGAAAGAAAAGATCCAACATCATAGATCCTCTCCCTATCGGCCTCAAACCAATGGCGTGGTTGAAGTAGCCAATAAGACACTAAAAACCCTCTTACAGAAGATGACCGACAATCACAAGAATTGGCATCAATAGTTGCCATTTGCTTTATGAGGGTATCACACTTCCATTCATACCCCAACAAGCACAACCCCTTACTCATTGGTATATGGTATGGAAGCTATTTTGCCAATTGTGGTTGAATTTATATTAGCTAGAATCATGAGAGAAAGTCAATTAGAAGAAACAAAATGGATAAAAGGTTACCATGATCAACTTAACACCATTGATGAGAAGAGGATGGATGCCTTATATCATATTCAAGGTTATTAGTAGAAGATATCAAGGCACTTTAACAAAAGAATCAAGGGTAGAGGCTTGGAAGAAGGAAATTTGGTTTTGAAAGAAATTAGAGCTCTTGTGCATGATCCTAGGGGAAAATTCAGACCAATTGGGCTAGGCCTTATATACTCAAAAAGATCCTCTCAGGTGGAGCTACTATTCTCATGGATCTAGATGGGGTAGAGTTCACCAGTCCATGCAACTTGGATCAACTTAAGCATTATTTTGTGTGTATGTTAGTTTTTGTTTTTCATGCATCATGTAATTAGAACTACGCAGACTTGATTCTCCAAAATATCTATTAAGTAGTCTAGATTGAAAAGATGTAAGGAGATACGTAAGCAGCCCATTGTGGGTCTGGTCCAATTTTTAATAAAAAATTACCATTTTTATGCTTTCATCATTTGGTTCTTTGCTTACAAAAAAAAAAAAAAAAAAAAGGAGCTCGCTAAGTTGAAAACCCAAAAGGGCAGCTTAGGCAAAAATAAGAGCAAATAAATGATGTATTATTCAAAACTCATCTAAAAAAAATGAAATCAATGTAAACACAAGATCCAAAAATGACAAATCTGCTGTCTATGGCTATATCTAAAGCCCTAAGTCCTAAAGTCCTAAAATTAAGCTATTTTCTTCTTCCCTTTTGGATCATCCATCCTAAGAGCAATCTCTTCTGTAACCTCCTCATCCTTGATTTCATAAAGCAAGGCCACCCTCCTCTTCTTCTCTATAGGCCAAAACATAGCAATCCATCATGAATTATACTCCTCCAGCCTGTCAAACTTGTGAGATGGGAGAATAGCATGAAATCCTCTCATCCAACCATTCATAATAGCCCTAGCCACAGTGGGTGTAATTAGAGTAGATTGGAACAGCGCACCGTCAGGGGGCACTCCTTGTGCATAATCCATTTGTCTCAAAATTCATATCCCTTAATAGATGGTTACCATATGTAGCCCCATAAGGTAGATCATCCGATAGCCAAAACTTATGATCATGAATTTCTTGATCTTATACCAAGGGCAGAACCATAACAGCTCCTTTGAATCCAACTCAAGTAACCATGAGATCTACTCCCTCTTTGAGCTAAATTTGAGAACTATCTTTCTTGACCTATACCAAGAGGTTGAGTAATCCCTTCAAGTAGGAGGAGCAACCACCTTCAAATGGTCCCTAAGCCATATCTGCTTGGGAATACGATTATGTGAAAAGGGGTAAAAGGAAAAAAGATACAAGAAGGAAAGTTCATAAGATATACTTGCATAATAATTAGGCTCATAGACCATGAACCATCACTCCTATATGCTCAATCCAAACTAAGAATGGTCTTAGCTAGGACAATTGCAGCAATTGAGCATCCATCTTCCATTTGTCTGACCAACTCTGTTATCCTAACATCTCCCTAAGCCATAGGACTTATAAACAGAAAGCCTGAAGCTAAGCAAAAAGATAGGGCTCGTATATGATAATCTTGCCAAACATCATCCTCAAAATCCTTAGGGTCAAGGAATTCGGCGATCACAGTAGTAAGGTCAACCCAATCCCTTATAACCATAGGGCTAGCAGTTGCCACATCCAATCCAAGAAGCCTTTGGAAAGAGTCAAAATAACCAACCCTTTCAACTGGAGCAGCCAGATTTACTTCAAGATCAGACCTTAGGAGTACACTAAACTCCTCAAAAGTAGGGCACATCTCTTCCATACTTGCCCCAAACCTAAACACATGAACATCAGGATCCCAAAATTTCAAACACACCCTCAAGAAATCCCAATGAATCCTCACAGCCCTTAGGGTTGGCATAGCATTGATCCCAAACCTTCTTAGATTGATTCGCTCCACTTGTTCAAGGTTCTTATCCATAAATGCATAGAGTGACTAAAGTAGGGCTCCATGGGGTAGAAAGAAAAGTGGAAAAAGAAAGAGAGAAGGCCTGAAAAAGAAAGAAAAAATTAAGAAAAAAGCTTACCAAGGGTTAAAGAAAAGTGAATATGAGGTTTTGGGCACCAAAGGGACCTATTTATATAAGAAAAATGATTAAAAGATGGAATTTTGCTATTAGAATCACAAAAAATTTATGAAAAACTGCATAGGCTGTATGTGATGACTGTATAGGACCTATGCAGAACTGCATGGGCCATGTGCAGTATCGCACAGCTCTTTGTACTTTCGCAAAGCTTCTATGCAGTTCCGCATAGCTCCTTGCAGTTTGCACTAACCTGAATCTCCTTTTTAAGCCCCTGATGCAGTCTGTCATGCAATTCATTAGTTAGAAAAGAGAGAAAAATGGCAGAAAAGAGTGAGAAAAAGAGTAAAATGACTGAAAAGGGCCCTATCATGCATTTTTACATCCATACGCATACACAAAACCCTAACAAAGTATATCATCTCATAAGCATAATCATATAAAAGGTCAAAAGATGTCATGTTATAGTACTTGCATGCATACATCCATACATGCATACACGACATTTGCATACATAACTCATAAATGCATAACAGGGAAACAGGTCTAGAAATAAGTCTAATCTCTGCCATGCCTCTACCTCCTCCTTTGTGCTGGAGACTTGTTGCCGCTATTAGACAATCCTCCAAAAGACAAAGCTGAGGATAGTGCTGATCTTAATCGTCTAACCATCTCATAGTTATGTCAGGCCCAGTCCACCGGAACATGCAGAAAGTATAAAGGAGTTAAAAACAAAGATATATAACCATTCAGGCATACAAATGCATTTTATAGACCTCAGCAATGTCATTAGGGAATGGTGGGTATCCTGACGATAGAGTATCAGGAATATCGTATCTGACTATCCCACAATCTCGAGTGAAGTAATCTAGATCCTCAGCAGCCTAGAGATACTGAGGAAAAGCTTTACTAGGTCCTGCACTGGTACTCGGACCTGCACCTATACTAGCACCCTTCGCTCTCATGGTACATCAATAAAACTAGCTGCTGGTCTGCGTCAAGTAGGCCTATCATAGAAAGGTACCCCTGGCATCAGCCTGCTATGGCAGAAAGCATCATAGTCAGCCTCAAGATCTAGTAAAGTTTCTATCAAAAGTCCTGCAGCCAGTACATCCTGGTCTCAAATGCAAAGTCCATATCGCATCTCGATAGAAGGATCAACAGGAATAATCCTCTCTCCAGTGATCTGTGCTCAGATCCTCTCTCCTAGATAGAACATCCGGTTAGATAAAAAATGCAACAGAAGATGAACAAAAGATAAAGCTAGGCTCGACTCCATCCTATCTGGCAGAAGCATCATCCATGACACAAAAGTCCTCCATCGAACCTGCAAGGACATAAGATGTGAATCATAAAAAGTAGTGAAAGTCATAACAAGTCCAAAATGATCTATACCTGAGATGTATTGAGCTGAGAGAAGTAAGCTTTGATCGCATGAAAGTTCAATCGCTCATGTCTACCTCTGTTCTCTGATCTCCAAACATGACCATATGGAACATGGCCTGCAGTCATATCCCTCAGAGAAGGAGATAAAGAGGGAAAATACTCATAAGCCCAATACTGCAAATTAGACAATAGTTAATTAGACAATCAAACAGGGGGCAAATGTGTGATAGAATAGAGATATCAAAGCATACCTCCCAAATAATGGAACTCCCACCTAGACCAGTGACGATCCCTCGGGAGAGATCTGACTTCTCCCTATACATAGCACAAAGCACTGATCCTCCCTAATCAAACTCACCCATGACAGTCAGATCCTCTAATGAGTGAAGGATATTCAGGTTGATAGTATCCCTCCTCGTGTGAACAAATGAGTAGCCGAGTATCATCAGTATAGTGAGACGAGCAGCCTGCTCATTGGTGGCTCAGACTCCAGCATAGATGATGGAGTCTATGTGATCCCGAAGCCAAACCTGAGAAAGATGGATGTGGCCTTGCAATGGGACCACACCTAGCAGTGCCTCTAATGTCCCCTCAGGTAGCATGTGCTACTCAGCATAGAACTCCAAAGGCCGTCGATGGAAATGCAGCCCTGTCAGCATCGTCAGGTCTAAAGGAGTCATTGTCATCTCCCTACAAAGAAAATGGAAAGTGTCAGTGGTATCCCACCATCTCTCTACTAAAGCTCACAGTAATGGTAGATTACCCTCATGAGAGTAATCTAATGAAAGGAAGCCAAGTAGCCCCGACACCTCAATAAGATCCCTAACTTGGGGACATGTTTCCAAAAAAGTATCTACAACTAACAAGTTTGATCGTCCCCCTCTATACCTAAAGCTCACATCTTCATTTTTTAAAAAAAAAATAATCATACTATTAGCATTTAAGTTTCATTGTGCTATTTAATTACTTGTATGTATTTTCTTGTTTGTACAAACTATTGCTAAAAAGAGAGAGAGAGAGAGAGAGAGAGAGAGAGAAATATAAATACCTCCATGGCGTGAGTCTGAGACACATGATGCTTTGACTCTTGGAGTAGATCATCATGTTGGGTGTTCTCTTGGAGGGCCTAGTAACTTTGAGTATAGCGACTGCTAAATGGGGAAGCCATATGAAAAAGAAAAAAAAATAGAAGAGAAGAAGAGAGAAAAGAAATGTTAGAGAGAATTTAGAGAGAATTGAGAGAAAAGAAAGTTAGAGAGAGAGTAAATGTAAAAAATGGGAAAAAGTGAAAAAGTGAGAAGTAGTTACCTCTTTATATAGGGGATCCACTTGTATAGTAAACTCCACTGCCAGATCACTCGGGATGCAATTTTGAACTCATCTCAAGTCAGAATTCAGCATCGTCAGTTCCAGTGCATTCACAATGTTTTTCTCTTTCTTAAGATACCCTGTTCTCGTAAATCAGACTAAGGATGCTTATGTTATGATAGAAATAGAAAAAAATTAAAAATTCCTTAAAAAAAGAAAATCATTCAAATCATACCAAAAATGTCTCAAAACTAATCGAGCATCGAGCTGGACCGTCCAAAACAGACCGAGACCCCTATTTCTACCAGATTTCATCAAATTAACTCTTTTATGACATTAAGGCTAGATAGATAGCCTTGATTTAAATTCACTGACATTAAGGCCGAACAGATAGTCTTAATTGAGATATCACCAGATCATTCTTGCATCCGAATTTAGGGCTGAACAGATAGCTTTGATTGAGAGTTACCTAAATCAACCTCACTTTCAATATTAGGGCCAAATAGATAGCCTTCATTGAAATTCACTAAGATCATTCTTGCATCCAAACATCAAGGCTGGACCGATAGCCATTGACAAAACTTCATTTATCCTATAGGGTTTCCTCTAGAAGGATTTGGAAAGAGCATATAAGCCCAGAATTTGACATGGCACATTTTCTCCCTAGGTTCACTATCATTAGAATTGCCTTCCTGTAGACTAATTCTGATGAGGGGGCAGCTGTGAACCCTCATATTTGCACCTCTAGACAAGTGGCACTCAATTAAGGACCTATAGAATTAAATTGGGCTTAAAACAGATTTGAAATGGGGCAGAACAGACTAAAAAGGGGTGTGTGGGCCATAAGGACCGCACAGGTTAGACCATGACCGCACAACCTCTATGCAGTATCACACAGAGCCTATGCAGAATCGCACAGCTCCTGTGCAATACCGCATGGCTCCTGTGTGGTTACCGTATGCTGATCTTCCTTCTGTGCAATTTTTGAGACTTCCTGTGCAGTTTTGAGTGTTGGGAAATGAATTTGGCATCTGAAACTTGCCATTTCTGCTCCCAATCCTTTCCCTATAAAAGCACTACCTTCTTACCTCATTTCCACACTCAGAATTGCTTAATCAAACTAATTAATTTCAAAGCAATCAACATTCTTTAAGGTTTGGTCCAAAAGGAATGAACTTTTTAGTTTAAAATTTTATTTTATTTTGTTTTATTATGTTAGGGTGGTCATTTTTGAGGTAGCTCTCCTCAAATCAGTCGAGGAGGTCCCAGTAATGCCGTCTGAGTTCCTATTCTAAGGTTGTCGTTCCACCAAGCCGAAAAGGTGGAATTGCGATATGGTCATTCGCTTCATCCGCCCTACGTCCCCAAGTCTCGTTCTCATTAGTTAATTATTTTCTTGTTTTCTTATTTTTTGTTTAGTTTTTCTTTTGCTTTATATCATTCTATTTGTTTTGTTTGTCTTGTTATTTTCTTAGGATTATTTAGTTTGTTCTTTTCATTTATTATTTCTTTGCTTTGCATGTTTTATCATTTCTTCCATTATTTTGAGGCATGTTGATTATAATATGATTTAGTCAACTAGATAAATGATTTGAATTGTTGCGTCGACTTGTTAATTAAAATCTGACCTAATTAATAACTTGGTAATCAATCAATCTGATTTAATCAATCAACCCACTTTTAAATCAATGAACTGAAACATGAGAAGATGGCTAGGCTAAGCTAACCCCTTCGCAAGAAGGGCAAACTATGTGGATTATTCAAAGGGATAAGTAGGATTGCTTGTTTAAAGCATCAAATCCAATTTAAATAAAATGTAATCATTTTCTTGCATGCCACTTTATAAATTAGTTCTTTTCTTTGTGATATTTGCTTTTAATTTGTCTTCTTTATTATAATATTGATGTTGTCTTTCTTTCATAGTATTTTTCTTTAATGATTATTTTGGAATTATTTTGTGGAATGTGTGACTTCCTTAGAACCCATAAGGGCTAGAGGAAGTGTCCCCTATTTTAGTTTTGAATTGTAAAGTTAATTCATTTCCTTTATTGCTTTGAATGAATGTTTATTTATTTGTTTATTCATGCATTATATAATTGTTCATGCATTATATAAATTGTTCATGAAATTCATTTTAAGTCATTTTGTATTAAATTTGACAAACTGATTTTTCTTAAAATAAGCTGAAAACTTAGTCCTCGAATCCGCTTTGGTTTCGAGGCTAGTGATCTTTTTCCTTTCGGATATTAATTAGAGTCAAATTGGGTTTTTTCCTTGATCTTTTCCCAAATAAAATAAAATTAAGGTGGCGACTCTTTTCAAAAATCAACCAATACGAACTTGAGGGTTCCATCATGAGTTCAAACCCAAATGAGCATTTCTATCCCACTTAACAGATTGGAATGGTGCTCGGGCAAGGCCTCACAATTGTGTATTTTAGTGAAAAGCTTAATGGAGCAGCTTTAAATTATCCTACTTATGACAAAGAGTTGTTTGCATTAGTTAGGACTCTACATACATGGCAGCATTATCTTTGGCCTAGGGAATTCATTATTCATTCTGATCATGAAAGTTTTAAAATTTTGAAATCCTAAGGTAAGCTTAACGAAAGGCATGCTAAATTGCTAGAGTTTATCGAAACATTTCTTTATATGATCAAGTATAAAAATGGAAAGGAAAATGTTGTTGCTGATGCTTTGTCTAGGAGGTATGCATTACTTTCATCATTGCAACCTAAATTACTTAGTTTTGAGTTTCTTAAAGAGTTGTATGCAAATGATGCTGATTTTGGCCAAGTATGAAATGCATGTGATAAGTGTGCATTTGGAGAATATTATAGGCATGATGGTTTTTGTTTAAAAGGGATAAATTATATGTGCCTATATTTTCTTTATGAGAGTTGCTTATAAGGGAAACTCATGAGGATGGTTTGATGGGGTACTTTGGTGTTCAAAAGACCTTAGACATCTTGGATGAACATTTTTATTGGCCTAGCATGAAGCATGATGTGCAATCTATTTGTGATAAGTGCATTTCTTATAAACAAGCAAAGTCTAAGGTCAAACCGCATGGTTGGTATACCCCTTTACCAGCACCTACTCATCCTTGGACTGATATTTCAATGGATTTTGTGGTATGGTTGCCTAGATATCAAAGTGGTATGGATAGCATATTTGTACTTGTTCATAGGCTTAGTAAAATGCTCACTTCATTGCTTGTGCTAAAACTAATGATGCCACACATATTGTTGATTTGTTCTTTAAAGAAATAGTTCGTTTGCATGGTTTGCTTAGAACAATTGTGAGTGATAGGGATGTCAAGTTCGTAAGCCATTTTTGGCGTATTTTATGGGGAAACTTGGGAACTAAATTATTATTTTCTATTGTGGCACACCCTCAAATAGATGGGCAAACTGAGGTAGTTAATAGAACACTCTCTACCTTGTTGCATGAAATCATACAAAAGAACTTGAAATAATGGGCTAAATGCCTACTACACATTGAGTTTTCATATAATAGGAATGTTCATTCAACTACTTCCTTTTCACCTTTCGAGATTATGTATGGGTTTAATCCTTTGACACCTTTAGATATTTTGCCTTCACCTACTAATGAACATACATATTTAGATGGTAAAAGAAAGGCTGAATTTGTGAAGGATCTTCGTGCAAAAGTGCGAGCCAACATTGAAAGGAAGAATGAATAATTTGCAAGGCAAGCAAATAAGGGACGGGTCAAGATTGTGTTTGAACCTAGAGATTGGGTGTGGGTTCACATGAGAAAAGAATGATTTCCCACCTAAAGGTAGTGTAATTTACAACCTAGAGGAGATGGACCATTTCAAGTCTTAAAGTGAATCAATGATAATGCCAAGCAACTGTGGTAATGTTACTCTTATATTTAATGTTGCTGATCTTACTTTGTTTGATGTAGGTGATTCGAGGATGAATCCTTTCGAGGAGGGAGGGAATGTTAGAGATCAAAGAGCTATGACTACAAGATCTTCCCAAGATCCTTTGCAAGGAATTAGAAGTCCAATGACAAGGACAAGAACAAAAAGAATGAAAAAAGCCTTGTAAGGGTTGATCATGGAAATGCAAGATGAAGAATTAACTTTAGAAGGCCTCCATACTATCCAAAAGATGCCAAAACCTTCCTAAAGGCTGATTACCTACTCTTGGCTATAAAATGGAGGTGAAGAATAAGAAAATGGTGAAGACTGAAGGTGTCATGGTCATGACACCCGTCACGGTCACAACGGGCCCAGGATGCAGACTATCGTGCAGTGTGAACCCTTAAATTTGCACCCTTATGATTCGGCCGCAGCTTGACACCTACTAAGAATAGTGCGCTACCTATACGGCGGTCCCGCTAGCTAGTTAGTAGGCAGGGGTCAAGGGGGCAGTGCCCCATTGAAAAATAAATTTCCAGAATCTTTTACCTCCAGTTGACTACTTTTCAATCACGAACTCATAGAATCAAACTGAACTTAAATCATAACTGAAATGGACTAGAAACGGACGAAAAAGTAGGAAACGGGTCGAACCAGCTGGCTAATGCACAAGAGGCATGCCGCCGCCAAGCTGTGTTGCCTCAAAGGCGGCACAAAATGTGTGCCAGCGGTAGGGCGGCACACTCAATGTGCCACTCGGACACTCGGCGGTGCCACAGGTGTCGCCGGTGAGCTTCCAGTGTCGCCGTCTGTACTGCAGTGCCCTCCTCAGCAACTCTATAAATAGAGCCTCCTTCTAGCTCATTTGGGAGGGATTCTAATGTAGAAACCCTCCAATATTGCTCTGCTTGTTATGCTTAAGTTCTGCTTGAAATTTGATACAAAAGTTGTTATTTCAATTTCTTTTTAATTTACATTCATTATGCTATTTTGCTAACCTTTCACTATTTAAGATTCAACTTCAAAGTCCTAAATCCAAAGTGGAGCTTAGATTCGGAGTTAAGCTTGCCCTATTCATCCAAAAATCAAGGAAACCAAAGGTATAATTCCTTTTGTCCATTTTCAAAATTCTAAAATCATATCTAGAATTCTCTTTAGGTCTAAAATATAAAAGATCTAAAATTTATTAATTTAAGAATCAGAATTAAATTAATAAACAAACCAACACTTTTTTCCAAAACCCTTCCTTCGCAAGAAGAAAGAATTGCGTGGGCTTTGATTCCTATTATATAGGATACGCAGGTTGCTGTCTCTAAGGCATCAAATCCAAAATCATTTTTAATAACATTTTCCCATTTATATTTATTATTTATTTCCAATTATGTACTTTTCATTTCTTTAGTATAGTTGAGGAATGTGTGCTTTCCCTAGTACCCATAAGGGCTAGAGGAAAGATCCTCTTTATTTCAATCGTTTTGATATTGTAATAATTAAGTAGGATTTATTTCTGCTTATTTATCTATAATTGTCATTACATCTTATCATATATATTTGTTTCATGCATCATCATATTCATGTTCATACATACATGAAAATTCCTTTTTTAAGAGTTATTTTGCAATTTTTTGCCAAACTAAAGAAAATCATATTTTCTTAATTGTATAATTACCAAAACTTGATCCCCGAGCCCTCTTTGGTCACTCGCGAATTAGTGCATTTTCCATTGGGATAAATCAAATATTTTGTGGAGTCAATCTTTTGGGTTTTCTTTAATTTTCCCAATTAAAACAAGTAAATTAAAGTGGTGACTCACTTTCACAACTTCAAAATCACAAAATTCAATTTTATGAAGTCACAGAGAGTTTCGATTGTGGAGTTTCTCCCAAAGAGCATTTCAATTTCTCGGCGGATCAGACTAGTGCTCGGGTGAGGCCTAACAGTTGGCGACTCCACAGGGGACTTAAAATCTTTTTCAAATAAAAGATAAAGTGGATTACTTCTGGTAAAATACCAAGTTTAGCTTTAAATGCAAAATAACTCTTTCATGCATCACTACATCAGACTCCTTATCCAAAAAAAAACCTAGCTTCTTAGGAAAACAAAGGATAGAAAGTAACATTGGACAACCTTCCTTAGGTCTGCTTGCCAATAGTGAAATCATTCAGCCCATGACGTATCCTCTAATCCTTTTAGAGGTGTAACGAGTATGCACGTACCATTAGACCAACGCGAGGCTCCTTGTCTCACATGTGGTTAGGTATATCGCATCTCTAGTGTGATGGGTTCCCCTTAAACCACCCTAACCCTTTCATGTAATGACTCATAGAACCTTCCTTTAGGATTATATGCGCCATAATACTGAACTTGGTATGTCATTATCATGAAACCTTTTCATTCATGCATATATACATGCATAGATTGAACTTTGTGAAGAGTCAAAAACCTATCCAAACACTTTCACACTCAAAACCCATGGTCCACCCAAACCCATGGTCAAAAGCCAAAGCCCATGGTCCACCTAAACCTATGGTCAAAATCCAAAACCCATGGTCCACCTAAACCCATGGTCAACACCCAAAGCACATGACCTATTGTTCACCTAAACCCATGGTCAAAACCCAAAGCCCATGGTCCACCTAAACCCATGGTCAAAACCCAAAGCCCATGGTCCATCTAAACCCATGGTCAACACCCAAAGCTCATGACCCATTATTTACCTAAACCCATAATCACAGCCCAAAACTCATGGTTCACCTAAACCTATGATCCAGTCCTATCCAAACCCATGTCAAACTCATGGTAAAAATAAACCCATCTATGGTACCCTCATCCTTTTCCATAATTCTTATCCAAGCTAAACACTAACCTAGCCCAAGCTAAACACTGACATAGCTTCATCTTTCATAATTCTTACCGAAGCTAAGTACTAACCTAGCTTTCATCTTTCACAACTCTTACCCAAGCTAAACACCGATCTAGCTTTCATCTTTCACAATCCTTACCCAAGCTAAACACTGATATAGCATTATCCTTAACCACCCTTACTAAAGCTAAATACTGACTTAGCATCACTCTTATCCTTACCCAAACTAAATGCTAACTAGGTTTCATCTCTTACATCACTATCCAAACCCATGGCCCATCTAAGTCCATGATCTAGTCTAACCCATTATCTAACTATTACCAAACCCATGGTGCACCTAACATCCAAATCCATGGTATATCCATACCCAATCCCAAAACCCATGGTCACTCTATCCTCAAGCCCATGGTAAACCAATCACAATCCCAATCACCTAAAGCTAAATTTTGATCTAGCCACTCAAAGCTAAAATCTGACCTACCCACCCCAAGCTAAATTCTGACCTAGCCACTCAAAACTAAAATATGATCTAGCCACCCAAAGCTAAAATCTAACCTAGCTCCCTTAGCTAAATACTTATGTAGCTAACATCATACACCTCTACCCTCATCTTTACCCATACACCATCAATCTAACCATAAGAATTGTCATCCATTGTCATTAAACCTAAAGTCCTTTAGTTTGTCACACCTCCCCACAACCCTTTTTCCAAAGCCTAATACTAACCTAGTTCCTTTTCCCTTTCAAAGGTTGACAAAATGCCTGTGGCCGAAGATGAAGTCACTGCTACTAGAGCTAATGAAATCTTTAACAAGCTTCTTGCTAAGCTCTCTAAACAATAAGAGAACCTAACGAAGAGGCAAGATGCCTATTTTCAAGACCTGCTTAAATGGTAAACAGGACAACCGGGCAAGAATAAGTAGATATCATTGCCAAGAATCTACTTCCTGCCTATAGAGTCCACTCTAACTTAATACATGCCCACCTACAGAGCTTTGGTTGCAACTGCATCCAAAGTTGAAGATTGCATCCAAAGTCAATCATTTCAAGCTAAATTCCCCACCACCAACCTCAATAGTGATGAGGAATCTAGTCCTAACTCAACCCCACCTTACCTCAGCCTCAGAAGGCATGCCATAGAATAGTTCAAGTTCAGCTAATCTAAGCTGTCTGAGATTGAATTCCAAATCTAAACCTGAGTCTAAGTCTGAATCTCAAAGTCTGAGTCTAAATTTGAATATGAGTCTGTCGTCTTATTTTTCTTTATTCTCGTTAACCATACTGGTTCCTTTTGTCATCTTGCAATAAAGTTTCCTTTATAATAATGCACATACATTTTCTTTTCGTTTTTCTTTTTAGTCCGACATGGATGAGCTTACCAAAAAAAAAAAAAAAAAAGAGAGAGAAATGAACAAATAGTCAAATCCACCATAATTAGCACATGTTAGAATTTGAGGTGCCATCAACAATTGCACCTAATCAAAGAAGGTCAAATGATCAAATAGTTGAAGCATAAAAAGCAAGTAAATGTAATTACCTGTTGCACATCGGGTAATCAAATAATGCACCTCAATAAGGGGCAACAAGTTCAGAGAAGACCTTTGTTAAATCTAGAATTCAAAGGTTAGAGCCCTTCAAAATAGAAAAAGGCAGCAGCCCAGACCATGGTGGAATTTTCTTCCAAATTTCATTAATTCAAGCTCGCTAAGTTGAAAACCCAAAAGGGCAGCTTAGGCAAAAGTTAGAGCTAAAAGAGAAAGAGAGAGAGAGAGAGAGAGAGAGAGAGAGAGAGAGACCTCATCCAAGTCATCTTCCCTTATGTCTGAAGTTTTCAAATCATTTTCAATAAATCTGTCTCATCTCATGTCTCTAGAGTCATCCTTCGTTGCCAGAGGTTCATTCTTAAAGGATATTCTATCTTTTATATTCTTATCCTACAATGGGGGCATATCTTCCCAAGAACGTCATCATCTATTGTCAATCTATCCCATTGCTTAGTTTAGAGAGCTAAGGCATAATCCTTCACAGTTGAGAACATAATCCCCAAGTTGTCTTCTTCCACTAGCCCTTTAGCCAATCCTAAGGGCTCTTTGTTTCAGCCAGTGCAATTTAACTTGCTCTTTTCTATGATTCATGCTATGAAAAGCAAAATCATACAACCTCCATGATTCTTTACAGAAGTTCCAACCTACCTTCAAACCAATAAGCCTTCACCTACCTTCAAACCATTCTCGAATTTTATGAAATCATATTATTCCATCCCAAGCCTTATCAGCAAATCATACCACATACCATCCATTCCTTAGCATAATCTCAAAATAAGTAGAACCAAAATTTCTAAGTCTATCAGGGCTTATCATCTTTAAATCTAGTTTCCTAGGCAAAACCATAAGTCGAGGCATATCTCCCAAAAAGCCTTCATCAAGAAGCCTAAACCAAAAGCCTTCATCAAAGAAGCTCAAATCTAGAAGCCTTCATCAAGAAGCCTAAACTAAAAGCCTTCATCAAGAATCTCAAATCCAAAAGCCTTCATTAAGAAGCCCAAATCCAAAAGCCTTCATCAAGAAGCCTAAACCAAAAGCCTTCATCAAGAAGCTCAAATCCAAAAGCCTTCATCAAGAAGCCTAAATCCAAAAGCCTTCATTAAGAAGCCCAAATTTAGAAGACTTCATTAAAAAGCCCAAATCCAAAAGCCTTCTTCAACAAGCTCAAATCTAGAAGTTTCAACCTACCTTCAAACTAAGAAGCCTTCGTTAAGAGGCACATAAGCCTTCACCATGAAGCTCAAATCCAAAAGCCTTCACCATGAAGCCCAGATCCAAAAGCCTTCGCCGTGAAGCCCAAGACCAACAGCCTTCATCATAAAGCCTAAACCAAGAAGCCTTCACCATGAAGCCCACTCCCAAAAGCCCTTCATTTATAAAGCCCATGATCTCCTTTAAGGCAAAATCAGACTAAGCCTTTCAAATGGATTTCCTAACCAGACCTACCCTCTTTAGCCAAGACCTTTCCCTACAAGGACTAATCCTCAACCATAACTTTTAATGGGCAAACCAAGCTGAGCCACCCATGTTGACATTCCCACACCCCTCGTCTTTCAGAGACATAACCTTCTCTAACACCAAAGCCGAACAGATAGGTTTGATCCCTATCCTTCTAACATCAAAGCCGAACAAATAGCTTTGATCCCAGCTTTTAGCTTTGTTCCTATTCCTCCTTACATTAAGGCCAAACAAATAGCTTTGATCTTATTCCTCCCAATACCAAAGCTGAACAGATAGCTTTGATCCCAGTTCTTCAAATACTAAAGCCAAACAGATAGCTTTGATTCCAACTTTCCTAACCAACAAGACCAAATAGATAGTTTTGACCTTAATCCTCCTAACCACCAAAGACAAATAGATAGCTTTGACTATAATCCTCCCAATCACCAAAGCCAAATAGATAACTTTGATCATAATCTTCCCAAACATCAAAGCCAAACAGATAACTTTGATCATAATCTCCCCAATAGTAGGACTGAACATGTGGCCTTGCTGAAATCCCTAGGTGGACCAAATCTTCAAATCTTAAAGTCTAGGCAGAACAGATAGCCTTGATTAAAATTCACCAAATCATCTTCACCTCCAAACAATTAGGCTGGATATATAGCCTTAATTGAAGATCACCATTCTTACATCCAACACCAAGATCAAACTAATAGCCATTGACAAAACATCATATATCCTATGGGCCCTCTCCCAAAAAGGTTCACATCTTTATACCATGTTTGTCCTTCTTCATAAGGTTCAGTTTGCACAAAGCATGAATGTCCTCATGCATGATAAGCACAAGTATATATTGCAAGCCCAGAGTCTAATAGGGTATAGCCCAAGTTCTGACATAGCACAGCCTAGAATTTGACATGGCAAAAGAACATATAAGCCAAAAATCTAATGTTGCAAGAGCACAAGCCCAAAGTCTGACATGGCATCTCTTCCTAGGGTTCACTATCATCAGAATCACCTTTTGCTTAAAGCCAATTCTGATGAGAGGGCAGCTGTGAACCCTCAAATTTACACCCTTATGATCTGGCTGCAGCTTGACACCTACTAAGAATAGTGCGTTACGCATATAGCGGTCCCGCTAGCCGGTTAGCGGGCAAGGGTCAAGGGGGCAGCACCCTATTGAAAAATAAATTTCCTGAATCTTTCATCTCCAGTCGACTCCTTTTCAATCACGAACTCATATAATCAAATCGAGCTTGAATAAGAACTGAAATAGACCAAAAACAGATGAAAAAGTAGGAAACAAGTCAAACCAGCCGGCCAACGCGCAAGAGGCACACCACCGCTTTAGGCAGTATGCTGGCCGTGCCGCCTCATAGGCAGCACAAAATGTGTGCCAGTGGTAGGGCGGCACGCTCAAAGTGCCGCTCGGACACCCGGCATGTCGCCAGTACTGCCCGTGCTGCCGGTAAGCTTCCGGTGCCACTGTCTGTACTGCGGTGCCCTCCTCAGCAACCCTATAAATAGAGCCTCCTTCTAGCTCATTTGGGAGGGATTCCAATGCAAAAACTCTCCTATATTGCTTTGCTTGTTATGCTTAAGTTCTGCTTGAAATTTGATACTAAAGCTGTTGTTTCAATTTCTTTTTAATTTACATTCATTACGCTATTTTGCTAACCTTTCACTATTTAAGGTTCAACTTCAAGGTCTTAAATCCAAAGTGGAGCTTAGATTAGGAGTTAAGCTTGCCCCGTTCATCCAAAAATCAAGGAAAGCAAAGGTATAATTCTTTTTGTCCATTTTCAAAATTCTAAAATCATATCTAGAATTCTCTTAAGGTCTAAAACAGAAAAGATCTAAAATTTATTAATTTAAGAATCAGAATTAAATTAATAAACAAACCAACACTTTTTTCTAGAACCCCTCCTTTGCAAGAAGGAAGAACTGCGTGGGGTTTGATTCCTATTATATAGGATACGCAGGCTGCTGTCTCTAAAGCATCAACTCTAAAATCATTTTTTAATAACATTTTTCCATTTATATTTATTATTTATTTCCAATTATGTACTTTTCATTTCTTTAATATAGTTGAGGAATGTGTGCTTTCTTTAGTACCCATAAGGGCTAGAGGAAAGATCCTCTTTATTTCAATTGTTTTGATATTGTAATAATAGGATTTATTTTTGCTTATTTATCTATAATTGTCATTACATCTTATCATATATATCTGTTTCATGCATCATCATATTCATGTTTATACATACATGAAAATTCCTTTTTTAAGAGTTATTTTGCAATTTTTAGCCAAACTAAAGAAAATCATATTTTCTTAATTGTGTAATTACCAAAACCTAATCTCCGAGCCCTCTTTGGTCACTTGCGAATTAGTGCATTTTCCATTGGAATAAACCAAATATTTTGTGGAGTCAATCATTTTGGGTTTTCTTTAATTTTCCCAATTAAAACAAGTAAATTAAAATGGCAACTTACTTTCACAACATCAAAATCACAAAAATCAATTTTATGAACTCACAGCGAGTTCTAATCATGGAGTTTCTCTCAAAGAGCATTTCGATTCCTTGGCAGATTGGACTGGTGCTCGAGTGAGGCCTCATATGCGGGCGCACCATTAGTGTACACATAACAAAAAGGGGATGTGTTGCTTCATCGTGGGCATGATAGACATCATGAGCACGACGAGGCCCAGTTTTGTTTTCTAAGTTTTTTCGAGTTTTATGTCTTAAAACTATTCATTGCAATTGTGGGCCCTGAACTTTGGTGTATTAATAGGTCCACATTAGATTTATTTTATTTGGCTTGACTTTAGACGTTAAATTCTTAATTAGGAATTCTATTTTCCAATAAGGACTTGTGTTTATTTGTCATATCCCAAATTTTGATATATGATGGTCCTAGAACATAGGGAGGTATAAAATCACCCACACCTATGGAACCCTCTCATACACGATTAAACATTACTTAGGATCATACCATAATCTCATGCATTAACTTGAATGACTAATAATAAAGGAAATCCTTAACTAGTGGAAGAATAGTTTAAAAATACTTTGAGTACATTCCATAAGAAAAAGAACAATTAAGACTCTAAGTTAATCATCATTGAATAATGTTCCAAAAACTCCTAGAGCATCTAAGAGTGACTTTGCATATCATAGTATGTAAATAGACTTGGACAAGGAAATCTCCTAAGTGGAGTAGATTGCTTCAGCTATCGCCTTGCCTCCTCACAATGCTTACCTGAAACCACATAAGAAAAAGGGTAAGATAGAAGATCTCAATGAGTAAACAATACAACTTGCACAATAAAACATATCCTTTTAAAAGGGTTCATATTTCATAATTCATAGTTTGTGATTTAGTAAGTTTTGCAGAAATCAAACTTGTAACTTACAGAGTGATGGCTTTTGCCTTATTCACTCAAGCATGTAAGGGAGATGTGGCATCATACCAAATTCCAACTCCCAACTTATAAAGAAAAGTGTAGCTGATTAGGCTCCACAGCTAGAACTGCTCATTATGGCTAAGGTGGATACACTACCCCTATCCATTGGGTTAACACCATATGTACAAGTTCTAATGATTTGCCACATCAGCACAAGGATTTCTGCATATAAGGGTTCATAGGTACCTTAGCCAAAGCTAATGGCAACCACTTGTAATAATAGCATTGAAGAATGTGACATGTATAATAGTAGCAATAGAAGTTTAGCTTATTGAACAAAGGATAAAAAACAGTGTAGTTCCATAAAGAATGTAAGGTAAGGCAATAATCATGAAAGCTCTTTTCTTATCATTGAATGGTCAATAATAGTTTCAGACCAATTGTCCTTTGGCAACCCAAACTTAACAAAGTAATCATATTATTATAATTTATGATAGAAAGGAACTCAGGTTTTAAGAATCTCAAAGGTTCACATATCATGATAACTTGTACTTGCAACATGAACATAAGATTTACTCACCTTGTGGTTCCTTAGCTCCTAATGCTCATAGCCCTTACACTTCTAACAATTGCCAAGCTCTAACATAATATCACATCCCAACCTTATGAGATACGACGGTCCTAGAACACAGGGAGACATAAGGTCACCCACGCCCATAGAACCCATTAACATATAACAATCATGCCTAGGATCTTACCGAACCTTCTTCATTAACTCATTTAAACATTTAGATAAATGCCATAATTTGCGAAAGACTTAAAGTAAATCGTTACATATAAAATCCATAAGGAAAATAATATAAATCTCTATAAGTATCAATTAACATTCCCGGAGCATCTAAAGACAAGACTTCATAAACATAGTATTATTGATAACTTGGACAAGGAATTCCCCAAGCGAAGTAGAATGCTTGAGCCATCACCTTGGCTCCTCACATTTGCTCACCTGGAACCACACAAGGAAAAGGGGTGAGATCGATGATCTCAATGAGTAAACAAAAAGGCACATACATTATCACATATTCCTTTAAAAGGAAACACATAGCTTATACATATAGTTCATGGTTTATAACTCATGAATAAGGTTGCAATTTTAGCAAGGGTTCAATTTAGTAATTTTGTAGAAATCACACTTATAACATTTATAGAGTAAAGACTATACTCAATTCACTCTAAACACATCGAACTCCCATCACTTAGAAAGCATGAAGCTGATCAGGCTCCATGGCTAGAATCGCCCCTTCTAGTTGAGGTGGATACGCTACCCCTATCCATCGGGTTAAGACTATGTGCACAGGTTTTGATGATTACCCGCATCGGCGCGAGGATTCTGCATATAGAGTAAAGGTACCATAGCTAGAGCTATTGGTAAAACACAATTAACAATATCACATAAGGCAACAATAACATGTATTTCAATAGCAGTAGTAGTTTGGCTTTCAACGATAATACAATGAAAGTGTAGTTCCAGGAAGAATGCAAGTTAGGGTGTCATTCACAAAAAAATTCTCATTGGATAAACAAAATAGTTTTGGACCAAATGTCCTTTGGCAACCTAAGCTTAACAAAGAAAATCATGTAATAACATTTAGAAAAGAAAGAACTTATGTTTCAAAGCTCACCAAGTTTCACATAACAATATATCACATTCTTGTAACACAACATGATGTTGTTCACATTTGTAGCAAGAACATTGTGTTTACTCACACTTATAGAATGAATATAATGTTTACTCACCTTGGGTTCCTTTGCTCCTAGTACTCGTAATCCCCTTTGCACTTCTAAGGCTCCTCAAACTCTAACATAATATTTGATTTAATACTTAGTATTTATTTACTCATGATGTTCCTATCCCATAACTACCCATGTACATATAACATACAGATACACTTAGAGTCCACACATAGGTGTACTCATCACTTGCACATATCACATTGACTTAAAGGTCTTGCATATCTAGGCCTTATAGGCTCACATGAAAACACATTGCAATCATATCAATACCTTTTTACGGTCATCACATTATCATTACCCTAATATCAATTCACTTGTTAATTATCTTAGTTCACTTTACACTTCCATACATGTCAACTTAACAATTAATCCTTCAAACAACATACTTAACTCTTATGATCCCTTTTACTTCATTAACTCATAACCATATATTCATCATCAAGTCATCATAACATCTAGTTTCATATTTCCCAATCACATTTGCATTCTAACCATAATATAATATTAAGATACCTTAATATACCTTAAGTATACCAAACGCATTTAAGCTTATCTAGGATCATATCTTCAACTAACATGCAATTTCATCATCTACTATACATACATTCATGTCAACAAGCACCAAGACACATCACATAAAATTTATAAACATTTGGACACAATTGTTCATGTAGGCCAAATGCATCATTAAGGTGAAAACCAAATTTTTCTTCTTTTCGTGCTTTCCGTCTATTTCAGAAATATGTAAAAACATGGTTTGAACCAAGATTTTTCATGTAAACATAACAAAAATCATTTTAGAACTTAAATCCATAAGAATTGGCCACTATTGGTGCCATTAATATATAAAAATTCAATCTTTTGCATTATAGTGCACAAAACATGAGTTTTCTTGTTTTTGGTATTTTCCAGTCATTTCAGAAATATGCAAACAGGTTGTTTAAACCATTATTTTTCATTCAATCATTGAAAATATCAGTTTAGAACACATTCCCTCATGAATCGGCAGCCATAGGTAAGGTTTGTATAAAAAATTTCCAAGTTAAAAGGCTTAGGTGAAAAATCATGAGTTTCCGTGCTTTCCATGCATTTCATTTATTTCAGCGATAAACAGACACATGATTCAAGTCATTATTTTTCATCTAAACAAAACACATATCATATTAGAACATCAGTTCACACAAATTGGCAGCCATGTATTCATGAAAGAATAGAATTTTCCAATTTCCAAATCCTAACACGAAAACCTTGAATTCCTTTGTTTTTTGAAACTTTTCGGTCAACACAGAAATATGCAGAAATATTATTTCATGCAATATTTTTCATCAAAAAAAATCAAAAAAATTAGTTTAGAATGTAAACAAGTACAAATCGCACCCCCCCCCCTTATGATGTTTATGCAATAACATTGTGATTTTAAGTTATAGAATTCACCTTTGGAGAAATCTTGCAGAAAGAATCGTGTTTTCGGTAGAAAATAAATTTTCTCCCCAAAAAATTCACTCAAACAGAATTGAATCTATAGAAATCAGTAATCAAATAGTTCAAAATAATTTTTCCATAATTTATTTCATAGAAAACAGTTTAGAAATCGAAAGAGAATAAAAACTTACGATTACGGTCACGAAATCGCAAAACGGTAAAGTGTTTTCAATATTTTAGTAGAGAGAATTATTTTGAGAGGTTTTTCTGCCAGAATACAGAAAGAATAAGGGAATGGCTGCTGGAAACCTTTGTTTGGCCAAAAATTAGAATATATATTAGGGTTGGAGTGGAATTTCCACTATTACCCTTAATGAAATAGGTTAGGAGCATTTTTGTGTAGTGGGCTTTTGGGTATTTGGGCTTTTTCTTTAAAAATTTCAGCTGAGTGGATTTAAAATGAAATTAATATTTTTCCTTTTTAATTCTGGAATATTTTCCTCAAAAATATTTATTTAAAAATATTTTAAAAATACCCATAAAATTATTTTATGCTTAAAAATTGTTTTATGCATGAAAATTCATTTTATTTTAAATAAATTCTTTTATGCAAATGCACTTCATGTAGATCATTTATTTCCCAATAGCAACACATATTATGCATATTAAAATTAATTTAACATGCCACATACTCATCAATCACTTAGATCACAAATTTTCACACAAGCACACACTTAACCTTATAGATTATAATTCAAGCAATTTATCACGAAAATTCCAAGGGTGGGTATGGGTTGTTACACATAATATTACAATTCAATACTTAGCTTTGGCTTAACATTATGCTATGCTATCCCATAACTACCCCATGCATATGTAACATTCACATATACTTGGAGTTGCACTTAGAAGTGCACTCATCACTTGTACATAACATATTGCCTTTTAAGCCTTGCACACTTTGCCTTTTTAGGCTCATATGAATTCACATAATAGTTCATATCAAGAATTTTCTAAAGCCAAACACAATGAATCATAATCTTAATATCAATTTAATTTAACTTCCAACTTGGTACACTTAATACTTTCCATACATATCAACTTAACAAGCAACCATAAAAGAGTCAGGCTTGTCTCCTTTGGATCGAATCATACAATCAATCCCATGGGCAAATTAGGATCATTAATTCAAAATTAAAACATCATAAAACCTAATTCACATGCCACTTAACTATGTACACATATTAGCCAAACATGTCAATTAAGCTTTTGGAAACCCAAGTATAAGCCAAACCACTCTAGGAATTTTCTAGAGTTATTCCTTTAATCATCATGCAATTAAATCATTTACTATTCATATACACATATCAATAATCACTAAAGTGAATCTTGCAAAAATTATAAGGCTTGGGATCAAAATCCCAACCTTGGCTGAACTATCATGACCATGGGAAACCATAGGTTTTCTTACTTTTCATACTTTTTGATCATTATAGTAATATGTAAACACATGATTTAAACTAATATTTTTTATGTAAACATAGCTAAAACTGGTTTAGGAAAGTAAAACACACAAATTGACCCCTCTAATGCACATATGTTTGAAAATTCTAACTTTTAGGTTTAGGGTTCACCTTTGATGGATTTGAGAATAAAGAGATATGTTCACGGTTGGAAATCAGTTTCTTCCTCCAAGAACAAGCCTAGGCAAAATATAATAAAGAGAAAATTAGAAAATATATGGTTGTATATGGATTACTTATGATTAGTTTCATAAAATTTGAAAATTAACTTGAAATAAAAAGGAAAACTTACAAAGAAGATCACAAAATCACAAAGTTTTGAGGTACCTTGCGATTTTTGGCCAAGAGAGGATTGTTTTTTGAGAGAGAAATTCTATAAAACCTAATGAGAAATAGAATGAAGGCTACCAATTACAAAGGGAGGCCAAATATTAGCTTGATATTAGGGTTTGGGTGTAAAATTACTAGATTGCCATTAATGAGCTAGGTTATGAGTGTTTAGGTGTCTTAGCCTTTTGGTAAATTAGATTTTTAATCCAATTTATGGGCTGATTAAAATGTATTAAAAATAGAATATTTTTCTCCTTATTTTCATTAAAATTCCCCCAAAAATATTTAATTTAAAATATTCTAGAAATGCTCATAAAAAAAATTTTATGCTTAAAAATCACTTTGTGCATGAAAATGCACTTTATATGCATTAAGTTAATTAATGCATATGCACTTTACATAAATCACTTATTTCATGTTCATAATTCATATTATGCATACTAGAACTAGTTTAGCATGCTAGTTGCACATAACTCGCATAACACATGAAATTTCATGAAAGCACACACTTTGTCACAATAGCTCTAAAGCCAAGCAATTTGTCACGAAACTTCTAGCAAGGTTATGGGTTGTTACATTCTCCCCCCTTAAAAGAAATTCATCTTTGAATTTAGATACCTACTCATACATTTTTGAAAAGCTGAGGATGCTTCTGCCTCATCCTTTCCTTTGCTTCCCAAGTACACTTGTGCATTCTATGATTATGCTAATGGACCTTAATCATAGTCATCTCCTTGTTCCTTAATCTTTTCACTTTTCGATCCACTATGGCTATTGGTATTTGTTCATAAGACAGTTGCTTATCTATTGCAATATCTGGTGATGGAAGAACATAGAATGGATCTAACACTTACTTCCTCAACATTGAGATGTGAAATATCGGGTATACATATGCCAAAGTTGGGGGTAAGGCAAGTCTATAAGACACTTCCCTAACCTTATCCAAGATCTCAATAGGACCAATGAAATGAGGTGATAGCTTTCCTTTCTTACTGAACCTCATGACGTCTTTCATTAAGAAAACATGATCTCCTATAGTGAAATGGATGTCCTTTCTCTTAGGATCCGCATAGCTCTTTTGTCGATTGAAGGCCATTTTCAGTTGATCTTGTATCAATGGTACCTTCACGATAGTCTCCTTAAGCAATTTTAGCATCTTTGGGTATTTGTCTCTAAGCTCAACCCAATAGACTAGAGAATGACATTTGCTTCTATACAAGGCTTCGTATGGTGCCATGCCGATGGATGAATGGTAGCTATTGTTATAGGCAAACTCAATCAAAGGTAGGTACTTATCCTAACTACCAGTGAAATCTAAGACACACATTCTTAACATGTCTTCTAGTGTTTGAATTGTCCTTTTTGGATGAAGGAATGGTGAAGGCAAATGCAGCGGAAGGAAAGTAGTGAGGTGAAATTTCAAACATTTTAAAATTTCACTTCACCCAATTTTGGTCCAAAATTCATTCAAGCAATCAATTAATTTGTTTGTAAAACACATATACATATAAAGAAGAAGGAAGAGCAATCATATTACCTCTTGTAGGTTCCTTCTTTCTTTATCAAAGAGCTTCCCAAGTGTGAAGCCTCTAGATCATCTATACCTAACTCACCTTTAAGTCTCCTCTTGGTTTCTTTGCTGTTCTTGAATCACTCTCTTGGTTGCCTAGATTGATTCAAGATTTTCCCTCAAAAACCTTTAGGATGTTTAAGGTTTCTCTTTGGTTTGTTTCAGACTAAATACATTTTCAATTTGCAAGCATTTGTTCTTTCATAAAGAATAAAGAAGAGAATTGAAGATCAAAAGAAAAATGAAGAAACATTTTCTTCCTTTTCTTTCTCTCTCTCAACTTCTCTCTTTAAGCTTCAAATGGAAAATGGTGTTCAAAAACATATGAAGAAAAATGAACATAAAACCCTTTTATACTTCTTTTCCTTCAAGACTTAACTCTTAAGTCTTTACAAAAACTTAATTACCCTTTTAGCTCTTCATTTGGTGGAAGGGCAAAGTTGACTTTGCTTCCTTAAATGGTGAAATGACCATTTTATCCTATAGGAGTAAAATGGACATTTCCACAAGCCAAAAGATGTAATTATAATTTTAACCTTAGTAGAAAATTCTTTAACCTCGTAAACCCATTATATAGGCTCATGAATAGTGAATTTTCTCTAACTCCTAAATTGCCTCTTAAACATATCACATATGGACTTAGGCCACATCTCATGTGCTAAAGGTTTTCACTAAGCTTAAAATTATGTCTTTGATTTAGTCCAAATCAAATTTCAATTTGATCTTTCTCATTTGCATTATATACAAATAAAGATTTAATTGAATTGAAACCTTCATAGACTAAACATCAGGACATACTAGAGTCCTTGTAAATTTAATTACATGTTTAATCATTTTACCACTAATCAATTAATTAAACACTTTAATTAATTATTATGGTAAATCTTTTACACTTGCAAAGTGATCACTATTGGGTGTGTGACTTTCTAGGTTCATGTCTAATTAGCAATGGGAATGAAAAAATATTTTTCTTTACTAATGTGAAATCCCCACTTCATACTTATTCCCATAAGTCGTGAGGGACAGCTAACACTCTATATCATGACTACCTAATTAGAAATGAATAT
This sequence comes from Reutealis trisperma, assembly GCA_947687605.1. Taxonomy (NCBI): domain Eukaryota; kingdom Viridiplantae; phylum Streptophyta; class Magnoliopsida; order Malpighiales; family Euphorbiaceae; genus Reutealis; species Reutealis trisperma. The sequence goes on from CANTUT010000466.1 coordinate 49,665, forward strand.
TTATAGTTGAGAACTTTAAACATCACATAGACCATTGATCATAAATTATCATGCACTAGAATCCCTTCATTAAAGATCCTAATCTTGGCTAGGGTAATGGTTTATGTCAAATCCTAATGTGCCTCGATTCTATGTCCTTATCTTTGTTCTAATTCTTGATAGGATTAGATTCCTACTAGAAACTCTTTCTAGTGAATCTCATTGTCTTGGCCAAGAACTTAAGTATCAAGAATAATTAGATAGCATATGATCTTAACCTCATTTACTCGAGGTAATGAATTCTATCTTGGCAATCACTTACCTCCATACATAACAAAATAAGAACCATCACATGCCATATATCTGCATATGAATAGTACATTTATGTAAGCAGTAATAAATCCTAACTTCCTATATATGAGATATAGTATCCCTTAAGTCAAAGGATCGTATGCAATATTATGACCTAGATGATAAATAATTGACAAGTAGTGAAACCCCATATTATTATCATCTAACGTCACAGTTTGACTATTCATCCTATGAATATCCACATGTTTGTATCAACATTACATGTCAAGCAACATGAGACTCACTGTCTCTATTATCATCCTTATCACATACTGATTATAGAAAACAAATAGAGGTGATGGTCTTCCAGAATTAATGATGCACAGTCATTAATCCTATGACCATAAACATATTTAAAATATTTGTACAAGAGTTATCTGTCTCCATATTCTCAACACTTGAGAATAGATCCTCTTATAAATACTTAAGAACTATATTCAATAATATGAAACTCTTTTTGCATTATGAATATATTATCATGCCATTAGGAATTAATTTCTACTATTACATAACTATTATATGACTCCTAGGGCACATATTACTATCATCGAACTGCCCATCCGTCTGAATCTTAAGGTGAACTGAGTGCCTTGGTCTGAGATGATGGACATTAGTATTCTGTGCAGTCTCATGTTCTCGTTTATATACAACTGCACATACTGGGATATAGAGTACATGGTCTTAACTTCTAGCAAATGGGTAGACTTTGTTAATCAATCTACTATGACCTATACAGAGTCATATCCTTTAGCGGTCCTAGGTAAACTAAATATGAAATCCATCATGATATGCTCCACTTTCACTCAGGTAGCTTAATCTCCAGTAGCAGTCCAAAGGGTTATTGATGTTTTGTGAGGCCTCACTGGAGCACCGCCCTAGTTCGCTAGAGAGAACCCGAATGCTCATTTGGGTTTAGACTCATGATGGAACCCTTAGATTCGGATTTGGTTGATTTTGAAAATGATTTTGGGAGTCGCCACCTTAATTTTATTTAGTTGGAAAAATATTAAGGAAAAAACTTAAGTTGACTACAATTTATTAATTTTTACTTTAATTTGCCCATGGATAAAATCACTAGCCTTGACCCAGGTTGAGCTTGGAGACTAGGTTTTTGGTTGTAAATAATCTAAATTTGGTCTTAAGTTTAATTTAACTTTAGAAAAATTGATTTCATGAATGACATTTATAAGATGATGTTAAAAAAATACATGAATATGGCATAACATGAATGCATGGTATATAGGGGATTAGTAAAACAATTAAAGTAAATATTTACAAATTACATTAATTAAAAAAGGGGAAGGAAGATTGATTGGGATTTGGATTTGAAGTTTGGATTTAGATTCCAAACATGCCTACTTACCTCATTGAATGGGGATCAAAACCCACGTAGTTCATTCCACGATTAAGTGGAGGGATTTAAGGGTTGATTGGATTGATTGATTTGATTTGGGTTTGAGAAGAAAAAGCTGATACCTTGACTTTTGGTGGGCAGAGGGTTTTAGCAGACCGAAGTTCCATTTTATCGAGAATGGGTATAGAATTCATTATCTCGAGTAAATGAGGTTAAGATCTTATGCTATCTGGTTATTCTTGATAGCTAAAGCTCCTGGCCAGGATAGATAGATTCACTAGAAAGAGTTTCTAGTATGAATATAATATCATCAAGAATTAGAACTGAGATAAGGACATTGAATCGAGGTACATTAGGGTTTGACATAAACCATTACCCTAGCCATGATTGGGATATTTAATGAAGGAATTCTAGTGCATGATGATTTAATATCGATGGTCCATGTGATGTTTAAAGTTATAAACTATAAACATTCATTTTTAATTAGGTAGTCATGAAATGGAATTCTAGGTGTCCCTCATGACTTATGGGACTAAGTGTGAATTGGGGATTTCATATTATTAGTGAAAAATATTTTCTCATTCCCATTGCTAATTAGACATGAAGCTAGAAAGTCACAGACCCAATATTGATCGCCTTCCAAGTGTAAAAGGTTTGCCATAATAATTACTTAAAGTGTTTAATTAATTGATTTATGATAAAATGATTAAACATGTTATTAAATTTACAAGGATCCTAGCATGTCCTGATGTTTAATCTATGAAGGTTTCTATTCAATTAAATCTTAATTTGTAAATGATGCAAATGAGAAAGATTAAATTGAAAATTGATTTGGACTAAATCAAAGATTTAATTTTAAGCTTAGTGAAAACCCTTAACACATAAGATGTGGCTTAAGCCCATATGTGATATGGAAAAGAGGCAATTTAGGGGTTAGAGAAAATTCATTATTCATGAGCCCATGTGATGGGTTTAGGGGTTAGAGAATTTTTACTAAGGTTAAAATTATAATTACATCTTTTGGCTAAAGGAAATGTCTATTTTACCCCTAAAGCATATAATGGTCATTTCACCATTTAAGGAAGCAAAGTCTACTTTGCCCCTTCACCAAATGGTGAGCTAGAAGAACGTAAAAGGATATTGTGGTCTTTGTGAAAACTTAAGAGTTAAGTCTTGGAAACATATGAAAACCTTGAGTTTTTATGTTGCAAAAAGGATGAACATCATTTTCTCATATTTGGAGAAGCTTAGAGAGAGAAAAGTTGAGAGAGAGAAAAATCAAGAAAGTGTTTCTTCAATTTTCTTTTGATCTTCAATTCTCTTCTTTGTTCTTTATGAAATAATAAATGCTTGCAAATTGAAAATGTGTTTAGTCCAAAACAAACCAAAGAGAAACCTTAAATTCCTAAATGATTTTTGAGGGAAATTTTGAATCAAATTGGGCATCCAAGAGAGGATTCAAAAACACCAAAGAAATTAAGAGGAAACTTGGAGGGGAGCAAGGTGTGGATGATCTAAAGGCTTCACACTTAAGAAGCTCTTTGATAAAGAAAGAAGGAACCTACAAGGGGTAATATGATTAATCTTCCTTCTTCTTTATATGCATATATGTTTTACGCACAAATTAATTGATTGCTTGAATGAGTTTTGGACCAAAATTAGATGAAGTGAAATTTTAAAATGTTTGAAATTTCACCTCACCACCTTCCTTCTACTGTGTTTAGCTCCATTATTCCTTCAATTGGTATCAAAGCCACTTAATTTCTATGTAAAACCTTTGTATATATTGTTTTGGAGGTTTTTAACTTGGTTGAAAATGAGTTGGTACACAATGTTGTGCTGTCAAACATAGAATTTGCTCCCTCGAATCATAAATTGCAACCGCAATTGGAAAATTGTGACCATGAATTTGATGTCATGCCCATGAATGAATAGATCATATCAAATGTTGATTTGTCGATTTACAGAATCGCAACTACAACTAGTATTTCATGCCTGTGAAACTGGAGTCGCGACTGCAATAGATGGTCATGATTTGCTCTGTGTCTCCACCCAACTTTAATTTTTTCCAAAATTGTTTTGGATCAATTTTTCAATCAAATAAATTTCTATGAATTAAAATATGATTTTGAGCTATAGAAACCTTGAATATATGATATTTAAAATGGATATTTTGGAAATGTTCCAATGATGAACAACATATTTATAAATGCAATTGTTGTATATATATGTCTTGTTGTTGTTTGAGAGGCATGAATGGTTGATCATGGATTTAGAAACCATAATGTATGATTTCTAATGTGGACATGTAATAATTAATTTTATTATTTGATGGGATGTAATTAAATGTTAATTACTCATTTAGGTTATAAATCAATTTCATTGAGCCTATAAGCTCTTTTATTTCTGTAATCTCACCTTGGAATGCCAGGGTTACTAATGTACATATAGAGATATGGAGATGCAAGAACAAAAAGAGGTTCAACCCATAAAGATGTCTAGTGGGAGTATAAAGATGCAAAAGTTGTAATTTCATGTTTGTAATTTGTACAACCTAAATCTTGTATCCATTCCTTATGGTTAGGAAGTGGATCCATAGAATCCATAATCATACTTATGTGTATATTGTCCATTTTATGAAATATATATGTGATATATATGAATGCATGTAATGTATATTTAAAATGGATAATGTGTAAAGTGAGACTTATAAATATAGCCCGAAAATCTTCCAAAGAAAATATCGAGTCATGGTTCTCCATTGGAGCAATAATTCAAAAGAATTTAAACACTTATGTCATTGGTTATGGTTACATAGGTATGAAATATTTGGTTTGAATGTTTTCTTGAAGTTATTGTAAAGCATGTGATGTTACAAGTATATGATACATTGTATGTCAATAATGACAATGATTATCTAAGACATATAATGTTCAAATTATTATACTTGTTGGTCTAATGGGTTTGACTTGACTAGTGTGAAAAGCCAATAACAATAATGTATATTTGAGGTTGGAAACACTAGGAACTGGATTGATTGAACCTCATAAAGAGTTGTGATGAACAAGTGTTGTTCACTTGTTAGATATCAAAATTGCAATAACAACAATGTGTATCTGAGGAATTTGTGATAATTTAATAAAAATTCAATCACCTACTAGAAATTCACCCCAATGGGATTTCTGCTTCTTATTTGGAAGTATAGGATTTGCCAAATTAGTAGGATTATCATTTTGATTGAAGACCAAATCATTATGGTAGCTACTTAATTATGTAAGTTATAAATCTTATTATTTTCTGCATTTTTTATAATATGAAATTGACAAACCCTCTTGTGAATATATTTAATTCATTTAGGCTCATAAGGCCTAAATCTATGGTCCTTGCATTTAAATACATAGTGTATGTATTCAACTTGATTTGTTCTTAGTCTTTTAGAGAAAAGACTACTCCAAAGGAACATATCACTCTAAGTGCAATGGAAACAAAATATTTGATGAGGTTGATGCTATATAATTCTTTTATAAGTCAAGAGTTACAAAAACAACATATGAGCATAACTAGAGTCCAAGTAATTATGCATCATCTGTAAGAGTTGTATGATGAGCATAAATACACTGGTTAATATGAGATATTAAGGCAGTTATTTTTTTTGAATATGAAGAAAATTATAAAGAAAGAAAAAGGAAAAGAAAAGAAAGAAAAAGGAAAGAAAAGAAATTGTAAAGGAAGAAAAGAAGAGTTTCTTCTTGATCTTCACAACTTTATTTTTCTTTGTCTTCTCTATATTTTTTATTCTTGTTCTTATTCTTGCTATTCAACTAGAGTAAGAAATTAGAGAAAAGAAATCAAAGAAGAAAATGTTTCATCTTTAATTTCTTGTTCTTCTATTTTTCTATCTAGTATTCTTTATGAAAGAATTTGAATTGTGTGAAGCCTCTTTCATTTCTTATTAATTTTAATTAAACTAAATTTGGAATTATTTTCATATAACAACTAGAGAGTCTAAATGTTTTGATGAATAATAATTTTCAAATAGTTTAATTCTTCAAATTTATTCCAAATTTCCATTAAATGGAAAATGCACTTTAAGGTAATAGAAAAAGTTTCTATTATAAATCCTAAAAGGGAAATTACAATGGTTAAGTCTATAGATAATGTTATAGTTGATAAAAAAAAAGTTTCTATTATCAATGTTATAAATATTGTAAAAGTAATTGTTCTAAGTATTGTAAATACTAAAAGGACAAAGAGAAGGATAAACCTTGTGAAGGTAAATCTATCTCTTGTTACTATATTCCAATGATTCATATAGTTCATTTGTTGCTAGGATTCATGATATAGGTGCTTTTGTGCCATATGCATGATCAGAGTAAGCAAGGGAAGCATTGAGATCAGATTAAGTGATTTTGAAAAACCTAAGGGGCAAAATGTTTAATAACTTTTATAATACTTCATGATGATTTTAGAAATCATATTTTGTATGTCTAGTGTATACTTAATGATGATTTTAAAATCATGTTTTGTAAATCAAGTATGTATTTCATACTTAAGCTACATTATTCTGTAACTTCAAGGAATTGTGAATTCCATTACTTGAAAAATGTTTGCATGGTTTATTATGGTAATAAACTTAAGAGTATGAATTATTTGGTTGATGTATTATTATTAAGTTAATAATAACAAAACAACTCAAAGTGCTTTTATAATAATGCCATAAAGAACTCCAATCTAAAACCACTATGATTTCTTAGATTAGTTTGTTTAACTGAAGATAAGACAACTTAGTTGGATAACATTTGTCACTATGCATCAGGGTGTGAACTTGTTTCTACTTAGAAGTCTAGTATTTAATGCAAAACAAGTAGATCACCTTTTGTTGGACAAGAGGATAGAAATTGAAGAAGTTTTAGAATTTATGCATATAGATGCATCAATACCATTTGTGAAATGGTTAGTGGGAGTTTTTCCTAATTCATTGTATTTACGCCTATATGTAAATATTGACCTGTTTGGGAAAAGGTAAATAAAATGAATTGTTCATTTGAATTATTGAAACATTTAATAAATTCAAGATGAAAAGGAAAATAAATATTAAGGATACTTCATACAAAATGGGAAAGAGTATCATAACCCTTTAATTTGATCGAAGTGGGGAGAACTCAATCACCAATTTTTAAGGAATTTCCTAAATATAAAATTGGCATATAATCATAATTCTTTTTGAGAAAACCATACGTGATGGTATACTCAAAAGAATAAATTACAACATATATGATATGATGTAATAGATGATGAACTATAAAATTTTTTGTTTATTTCCTTTTGGAAATTAACAATTAATAGCATAATATTTTTAATTGAAATTTTCTCCAAAGTCTATCTAATCCTAATTCATATATGATATGATATAGATAGATATTAAAATTCTTACTCATAATTTGAATTGAGATATCAAGCTTATTTGATAAGCTGAAGTTAGACAATTGGAAGATAATTCTAATTAAGATAAGGTTTGTTGGATATCCTAAAAGTGGTTTAGGATAGTATTTCTATCTTTTGCATAACAAAGAGTTGTTAGCAAAGATGTTATTTCTTGGTAAAGTGTTTATTCAAGAAAGTGACATATTGAGAAAGATAGAATGATTGGGTGAATGTCATCCAATGATATCCAACAAAATGATCATATTAAAATTTGATCAACCCTGTGAAAACTCTAAAACTAACTCAATGTTTTATCCCTATAAGCTGCTAAAGGTCTAGTAGAATATCTAATTTTTTTGTAAGAAATGATTTCTTTATATGAATATACAATGGTTGTATATTTATGACGAAGTGAATCATGAGATAGTAAAATATCTAATCTTAAGAAAAATATAATTTACTTATATGAATGCAGAAAAGTTGTAAATTCATGAAGAAGCAAATTATAAAATGATTCTATTATAGCTATATGTGATATAGCAATGCATAATGATCATGAGTTTGACATATAAATGTCAATACTAGTTTTCTTTCTCTAGAAAAGAAAACATAATCATGGAATAAATATAAAGGCTTAGAGTTTTAAGAAAATTCCAAAATATGAAAAACCTTAATGAGCTATATCATTGCAAGATGAGTCCTTAATGTGCAAAAGGATAGTGGAGTATCCTCACTTTTAAGTTTTGTATATGGATAACACATTAGTTTGTAAAAGAATTAATATATTTGCATTTGTAGAATGGTTTTACCATTACTTTCTTCATTTAGACTTGAGATAAATATTTATATTCTTGTTAATTCATATTTATAGAGATAAATTGAAGAGAATGTTAAATATATCTAAATCAATATTTGGAAAAGATGTTGAAAAGTTTAACATGCTAATTCCAAAAGTTTTATTTCCTTCAATTTCAATATCCACTTTTTGAGGGTTGATTCCTTAAATACCCAAAGAAAGTATGGCATGGATTCCTTAGAGTATGACTATAGGAAATCTAAATTATACAAGAGTTGTATAATAAATTGGACATCGAGAATGTTGTTAGTATGACTAACATATTCTAATCCTATCTAGGATTAAAATATTGGAAATAAAATCAAAATTATTCTAAAGTACTTGAAAGTATTTAAGATTTAATTTTGACAAATGAAGAATGTTACTACAAAAATGATAGAGAGTCTATCATTAGGATTGTTGTTATCTGTGATGAAGAAATAATTTGCTAGAAAAGTTCTAAGCAAATTGGTATTACAAACTTCATTGTGGAAGCCAATTTTGCTACATAAGATGTTGCAAATAAGAAATTATTTTAGATTCAGCAGTTATGAACTGTTTAAAGAGTTTTTCCAATACATCACGAGTATCTCTCTACTATAATAATAATGGAGCCTTAGCTTATGGCAAGGGAACTCGAGTCTCACATTGAAATCCAGAATATTTTGAAAGGCAGTAAGATATTATCAAATCAACTATTGGAATAGGGCATTATAGCCTTACAGAAAATAACATTAACCATTAACTTGGTTAATCCATTGACTAAAATCAAAAGTTAGTGACAGTTAAACTTCATCTTGAGAAGATGAGTTTCTGATACTAAGCAAATGGTTTTAGTGCAAGTGGGAGACTAATAGCAGTATGTGCGATAGGAGCCATATAATAGTTATGTAATAGTAGAAATTAATTCCCAATGGCATGATAATATATTCACAATGTGAAAAAGGTTTCATATTATTGAATATGGTCCTTAAGTATTTGTAAGAAGATCTATTCTTAAGTGTTCAGAATATGGGAGATAGATTGCTCTTGTACAAATATTTTAAATATGTTCATGGTCATAGGATTAATGACTATGCATCATTAATTCTACAAGACCATCACCTCTGTTTGTTTTCTATAATTAGTATGTGATATGGATGATTATAGAGGCAGTGAGTCTCTTGCTGCGTGACATGTGATGTTGATACAAACATGTGGATATTCATATGATGAATAGTTAAACAGTGATGTTAAATTATAATAATATGTGGTTTTACTAGTCAATTATTTATCATTTAGGTCGTAATAGTGCATATAATCCTTTGACTTGAGGGATACTATATCTCACATATAGACATATTATTAATGTACAGATATATAGCATGTGATGGTTCTAATTTGTTATATATGGAGGTAAGTGATCACCAAGATAGAATTCATTACCTCCAGTAAACGAGGTTAAGATCCTATGCTATCTAGTTATTCTTGATAACTAAAGCTCATGGCCAAGACAAATAGATTCACTAGAAAGAGTTTCTGGTAGGAATCTAATATCATCAAGAATTAGAATTCAGATAAGGACATAGAATCGAGGCACATTAAGGTTTGACATAAACCATTACCCTAGCCAAGATTGGGATCTTTAATGAAGGGATTCTAGTGCAAGATGATTTATGATCAATGGTCCATGTGATGTTTAAAGTTATCAACTATAAACATTCATTTCTAATTAGGTAGTCATGATATGGAATGCTAGCTATCCCTTACGACTTATGGGACTAAGTGTGAAGTAGGAATTTCACATTTGTGTGAACCATATATTTTGCACTTCTAAATGGCCGATCACGAACGCATAGAATTAGATTGGGCTCAAATCGGATCAAAGACAAAGAAGAATGAGCTGAAAAATGAACTGCGACATCCCGCAGGCTTGCCACAGTTACCGCAGCCACCTTTATGGTTACTGCAGAGATCCTTACGGTAGTCAATTGGCTACCACATCCAGCCCTATGGTAATTGCAAAGCTTTGCAGTTACCGCAGCCGACTCCTCAGTTACCGCATCGAGCCCATTTCAGAATCCTACTTGGAAAATGTTAATTTTTAGCCCCAAACTCCTCCTATAAATTACCTTGCACCTCATAATAGCTAAAGACACAATTACATGCTTCTATACCCTCCCTAAAGCTTTCTAAACCCTATTTCTAAACTTTGCAATCATTAAAACCCTCTTCCTAAACCTCCAAATCTCTAAAACCCCATTCCAAAACCTCCTCCATCATATAAAACCCCATTCGTAAGTTTCCTAATCATCTGAAAACCCCATTCACAAGCCTCCTAATCATCTCAAGTTCTATTCTTAAGCTTTCTAATCAAGAAAAGGATCAATTTAAACCATTTCTTTCAAAAGGGGATTCGTGGTTCTCAAGCAAAGGTGTTATCCAAGTCCCTCCAAAAGAGTTCACGCTATTCAAGAGTCCTTCTCCCAAAAGGAGTGCTCATGATATCTCGAGGCCAAGGTGGAACTTAGATCCGATGCTAAGCTTGCTCCCTACGTTCCTCACTGACGGAAGTCAAAGGTAAAAGTTCTTTCCTTTTTAATTTCAATTTCAAGATCTAAATCTGAAAAGATCTAATTTTTGCTAATTAAAATCTGATCTAATTAACAAATCTCTAAGCCCTTAAAATCAATCAAAACATGATAACAAAGGTAATGACTTAAAAACCCCTCCTTCGTAAAAAGGAAGAACTATGTGGGGTTTGATTCCCATTCAAAGAGATACGCAGGCTTGCCATCTCTAAGGCATTCAACTCTGCTAAAATTAATAACTTCTTCTCTCTATCACCTTCTTTACATAGTTTAGGATTTAAATTACTTTCCTTAAATAAAAGTCAAAATTTTAATTCTTTTTTTATTATAATACTCCTTTTTGTGTTTTAGATATTTAGATTATATTTGGGGAATATGTGCTTTTCCTATAACCCATAAGGGCTAGAGGAAAGATCCCTTGATTTTGATATTTTGACTTGTAATAGTTTTAAGTAGTTTCTCATATTTCTCATGCATTGCATGAGTAATATTTGTTTCATACATCATATTATATCTGTTCATGCATACATAAAAACTTCTTTTTTTCAAAAGCTATTTTGTATCTAAACCAAACTAAATTTTTTGTATTGTTTTAACTTAAACCTAGTCCCCGAACCCTATTTGGTCATTCAAGGACTAGTGCTTTTCCTTGGAATAAATGGTATAATTTTGGAGTCAATCAAATTAGGTTTTTCCTTTAATTTTCCCAACTAAAGTAAACAAAATTAAAGTGGCGACTCCTTTTGCAAATTACAACTTATAAAATACAATTTTTCTAAACTCATAACAAGTTCTAATCATAATGTTTCTCTCAAATGGGCATTTTCAATTCCCCTTTAGCAGATCGGACCGGGTGCTCGGGCAAGGCCTCATAGTTGGCGACTCCACTGGGGACTTCAAAATCTTTTTCAAAATGAAAGATAAAAGTGGACTACTCTTGGTAAAGCAAAAAGTTTAGCTTTTATTACAAAATGGCTTTTTCATGCATCACTACATTGGACTTCTTATCCAAAACACTAGTTTCTTAGGAAAACAAAGGATAGAAAGTAACATCGAGTGGGCAACCTTCCTTAGGTCTACTTGCTGATAGTGAAATCATCTAGCCCATGATGTATCCTCTGATCCTTTTAGAGGTGTAATGCGTATGCATGTATCATTGGACCCACGCGAGGCTCCTTGAATCACATGTGGTTAGGTATATCTCATCTCTAGTGTGATGGGTTCCTTTCAAGCCACCATTTACCCTTTCATATAATGACTCATAGGACCTTCCTTTAGGATTGTATGTACCATAATGCCGAACTTGGCATGTCATTATCATGAAACCTTTTTATTCATGCATATACATATGCATGCATCATGCAAGAATCCTACTAAAGTGAAAAATATGAAAACCACCCAAACACTGCTAGTCCCTATACAAACCCATGTCAAATTCCTAACCCATGTCTACCCCTAGTACCTTCATCCTTATCTTGCTGCTGTGATTAGGATTTCATGATCTCACCTTGTCCTTATCTTCACTAAAGCTAAAAACTGACCTAGTTTCATCTTTTTCATCCAAAGGTTCAAGAGATGTCAACCAGATTAGGGAAAGAAGTTGCTACTACTGACAGAGTTGATGACTTGATTAATGGGCTCTTTGCTAAATTCACTAAACAACAAGAAGAAATACTTAAAAAGCAAGAGGTTCATTTTCAAGACCTACTTCAAAATCAAAGGAGCATTATTATGGAAGATGTCCAAGAAATGATGGGCCAAAACACTATAAACCAGAATTTGATCGATCTAGGCCTAACGAATCCAAAACCCACCTCCTATCCTATTTTTTGGTTTGCTTCCAAATCTGACCTAAAAGAGAAGGAAAAGGCCACAATTGAAACTATTCCATCACCATCTATCCTTAAAACCAACCCACTTTTTCAACCAATGCCCATTGACCTGCCAGTCCACACCACCACATCCATCTCCCTCCCAGCTGATCCTTCCCAAGGGAAATAAATTAACCCTGAGCTAAAGGTATTCATGGACAAAATTGAAGTTATAGAAAAGATGCTTAAAAACTTAAAGAAAAGGAAAGACATGGTTGACACAAGCTCCTTCAGTCTATTTCCTAATGCAAGGGTACCTTCTAAATTCAAAATGCTGAATATTGATAAATTTGATGGGACTACCTACCCTAAAACCCATCTCAAAGTATATGTGGGGCCCATGCATCATTTAGGAGTGGACAATGAGCTCCTTGCTCAATTATTCCAATAATCTTTGATTGGTACAGTTGTGAAGTGGTTTGTAGACTTGGATGTGGCTAAAAAATGGACCTGGGATGACGTTTGCAATATTTTTGTCTAGTAGTATCACTAAACATTAAGGTCGATGTAACAAGAAGAGATCTTAAGACTACCAAACAGTATACAAAAGAATCCCTCTCTTCATTCCTTATGAGGTGGAGGAAAAAGGCTGCCCAAATGGTGAACCAACCTCCCGAGGATGAACAAATTGATATTATTGTCAAGAATCTCCTCCCGCTTTATCAAGATAGATTGCTTACCCAATACTTACCTGACTTCAAAGCCCTTATTTCCACCGCTTCTAAAATTGAAGATCTAATCCAAAGTGGGCACATAAAAGAAGAATCTACATTTGGGTCAAGATAGAAGAAAAAGGCACATCAAAGAAATGTAACTTCCTCGACGAATCAGAAAGGAGGGGAAGTAAATGCCATGACAATTAAGAAGCCACTCAAGATTGAAAGGCGCCAATTCTCTGATTTAGGGGGTATACCTATGAGCATCATTTACAAGAAACTGCTTGAGGCAAGAATGGTGCAACCTCTCAAACCAAGACTTGTCCTTAACCCATTCCCCAAAAATCACAACCCAAATGAAAGATGTGATTACCACCAAGGGCCAAGGCATAAAACTGATGCATGCAAGGCCTTAAGGCATAAGATCTAAGATCTAATCGATTCAAATGACCTTTTACCACCTAAAGCCAGACCCAACATCACCACCAACCCCTTACCCAACCACACAGTAAATGTAATTATTCTTTATGAAGGAGTTAATCCTGTCTCATTGATAGAATCAATTGTTAACTACTGTTGTGTGTTAGACCTCACTAATTTACTTGACAAGATTAATGCCATCACTCAAAGTGGCAGAATTGTCCAAAATCCAAACCCACCAATCCAAAATACTCAACCCATCTTTGTACCATTTAACAATATAAAAAAGAGTCTTGAACCTGATGAAGGCCCTATACTTAAGCAGTTAAAAAAGACTCAAGCAAATATTTTAATATGGAGTTTGATCGAATCCTCATATCCTCATTGTCAAGCTCTTTGCAAGGCACTAAATCAATGTTAAACTCCTATTGATATCACCCCTGAGAATCTTGTGGCTTCAATCACTAGTGCTGCTAAGGGAGTTTCAATATCATTTGGAGATGATGACTTGCCAAGAGGAGACTCTGACCATAACAATGCCCTCTATATAACAGTGATTACTCAAGGGAAAATTGTGCCCATGGTTCTCATCGACAATGGCTCGGCACTGAATGTGTGTACCTTAAAAGTGGCTAGTTGCCTAGGCCTAGAAGTAACAGACTTCACCCTTTCTAATTAAATAGTGAGGGCCTATGACAATACTAAGAGAGATGTACTTAGGTTTGCCACATTGCATGTCACTATCAGACCTATAGCCTTTTCCATTCCCTTCCAAGTAATTGATGTCCCTACATGTTTTAACCTACTTCTTAGAAGACCTTGGATATATCAAGCTAAGGCAATCCCTTCATCACTACATCAGAAAGTCAAATTTCCTTATGGGAAAGGGATTGTTACCATAGAAGAGGACATGCATGGCAAGATTGACATTCCAAGCCCTGTGCCCATTTTAGAAATTCAACCTGAATCGTCTGCCTACCCTCTCTCAAGCTTCTCTTTCATCCAGTTCCTTGAGAGTGAAGAAGGTCTTGGAAGAAATCAATAAGGCTTAAGGTCCTTTATGAACTACCTAGTTGCAATGCCGCCGTTTGGGCTAGGATATGAGCCTATTGAGGAGGATATGATGGAAATGGAAGAATGGGCCAAGGAAAGAGTAGCGACCCTTAAATGAGGCTTTCACTAGAGGATTGCGAGCCCATTTTCATATTAAGTCAAGATTGGGAGGAGAACATGAAGGCAAGTCTCTTTGATGAAGTTTTCATGCTTACTTTAGAAGAGGAGGAACCTAACCCATTGATAAGCACTTAATTGAATACACTTTACCTTTTGTTTTTAATATATTTTGTCCTTAAATTGAGTTTGATTTGTTTGCATAGTGCTTTTCTAGAGTACTTTTAGTTAATCTAGTGTCAAATGATACCATGATCCGAATATGACCCAGAATGGTGAAAATCCAAGCAAAATGCTGACTTTTGGAAGAACATGGGCTGCCACGGGTGCTACCACGGCTGGGATTCTAGCCGTGTGATAAGAGCAAATTGGAAATTCATCTAGTAGCCTCCCACAGGTGGAGGCATGGCTGAGGTTTCACTCGTGGGAAATTACGTTCTTTAGCCCTATCATTAACATGGCTGGAACCCCAGCCATGGGTCCAACCATGTGAGGTTAAAATTCAGCAATATAAATCAGATCAAACGGCATTTTAAGAGAGAGCCGCCATAGAGCAAAAATGGAGATTTAAGAGGGTTGGCTAAGCCCTAGAGTCATAGGAAAGGCTTGAAGGCTAGAGATATTGAGGATTTAATTAAATCAAAGACCAAGATCCAAGTCGATGTGGAAGATTGAAGAGAAGATTTCGAAGAACATCACCTAGATTTGTTTGAGATTTCCTCCTCCTTTATTTTTTTGCATCTTTGTTATTCAATTTTAATATTAACTAATTCTATTTGTAATGAACCCTATTTTTTATTATATAGATTGAAGGATTTAAACTTTAATCAATTCATCTTTGGTTGTTTTATTTTCATGATAAATATTATTATTCTAATTAGCAATTGCTAGCTTGTTGATTGGATATTATTTCTATATTGGACGAGTAGAGATACCCTATTATAGAGAGATCACTCATGGGAATAAAGAGTTGATTAGGGTGCTAGAGATAGACCTACAAAACTTCTTTGGATGTTAATCTCTTGAACTAAATGCTGCTCCTATTTGATTATAGGTTGAGAAGAGATTCCCCTATAATACTTAGGAAGTTAGGAATTTAATTACTTGAGAAAGGTTTTTATCTAATTTAGTGAGAGTCCAATTCAATCCATTGTTTGATATGCATAAGCAACTATGGGGATTTATGTTTAGATTAGCTCTGCCTAGATTATTTCCATTAATATCATTTACTTGCTTTCTTAGGTTAGCTTAGTTAATTTAGCTTATTTTAATTAATCTTCACCTTGATTATTCACAAGACAATAGTTAAAGTTTGCACTAGTACTTATATACTATCCTCGTGGAGATGATACTCATACTCACTACTTTATTACTTGATAACGACCTGTGCACTTACAATTTGTTAGTGTGCATTTCGGCACATCACCCATCCACCCTAATCCAACCAAATGTGACCAAGCTGAATAACTGGTATTTCGAGGAGAGCCCATTCCATCAATATGAGACAGAGTCCTAGTCCCAGTCAAATTTTGAGTTTGAGTTTGAGTCTAAGTCTTTAGTTTCTTCTATTTCTAGTAATAATGATGACGTAATTGATGTTCAGTATCCAGCTTTTGAGTTTGATGTAAACTAGGATTTATCCATGTTCGAATTCAATAAAAAGTTTGCCCTTTCCTCTTACGATCCCATGTCTTCATTTTTCTTTAATGTTCCAAATCTTAAATATGACTTAAATGAGACATCGGATCAAAAAAAATGAAATAAATGAAATAAAAGATGATGCAATCAAAGAGCCAATAAATGTTGGTACACATGATACACCAAAAACTACATTCATAGCATCTATATGCATAAACAGGGGTCAAACAGAGGAAATGATTGAAGAGTTTCAAGACTGTTTTACATGGCATCCTAAGGACATGACAGGTTTAGATCCGAGCATAGTTGTTCACAAAATTCCAATCTACCCGGATTCCAAGCCAATCAAACAGAAATTGTGAAGACTCAAAGTCGAATGGTCCATACCGATTAAAGAAGAGATTATAAAGCTACTGGACCACAACTTCATTGAGTGCATCAGCTACCCCTCCTGGCTTGCCAACATTGTGCCGATTCCTAAGAAAGATGGCAGAGTTAGAATGTGTGTGGACTATAAAGATCTGAACAAGGCTTGTCCAAAAGATAACTTTCCCTTGCCTCACATTGACCTTCTAGTGGACTGAATGGCAGGATCCAAAATGGTTTCTTTAATCGATCTGACTGCAGGATACAATCAGATAACGGTTCACCCTCCTAACAAAGAAAAAACAACCTTCATCACCGAATAAGGTACCTACTATTACAAAGTTATGCCATTTGGACTTAAAAATGCTGGGGCAACATACCAAAGGATGGCAACCACAATCTTCCATGACATGATGAATAAAGAGATTGAAGTATATGTAGATGATATGGTGGTTAAGGGCAATATTGTCGAAGAACACTTGGAGGCTTTAAGGCAATTCTTCCTTAGACTTCGCTAATATAATCTCAAACTCAATCCTACCAAGTGTATTTTTGGTGGTTCATCTGGGGTATTCTTAGGCCATATGGTCAGCAAGAAAGGTATAGATGTCGACCCTGCGAAATCAAAGGCAATTTTAGAAATGCCACCTCTTAAAATAGAAAAGGAAATCAGAGGCTTCCTCAGATGGCTCCAATACATCAGTCTCTTCATCAATCAATTGGCTGATGTATGTGGGCCTATCTTCAAGTTACTCAAAAAAGAAACCTCAAAGCAATGGAATGAAGACTGCCAAAAGGCCTTTGATCAAATCAAAAAATATTTGCTGAACCCACCAGTATTGCAACCTCTAAGGCTTGGGAAACTGCTACTACTTTACTTATCTGTGACTGATGAAGCAATGGGGGTAATGCTCACCCAGAATGCTCCTGACTCTAACAAGGAAAATGCCATATACTACTTGAGCAAAAGAATGTTATCCCATGAACTCAAATATGGCTATATAGAAAAGATGTGCCTTGTCCTTGTTTGGATTTGCCACAAACTGCAACACTATCTTAGTTCCTACACAACTCATATCGTTGCTAACAAGAGTCCTTTGAAATTCCTTATGGAGAAGCCAGTTCTTGACAGTAAGATGGCAAGATGGATGGCCGTGTTCACAGTATATGATCTCAAATATGTACAATGCAAAGCAATTAAGGGAAGTATAGTAGTAGACTCATTAGTTGCAGCCCCAATAGATGACGAATGGACTGAGCCTGAATTCCCCGATGAGGATATCCTATTGATTGGCAATGAAGTTTAGAAGCTTTACTTTGATAGGGCATCAAATAATAAAAGGTATGGCACTAGCATTGTGTTCATTACACCAAGCAGGGAAAGCATACCCATAGCCATCAAGCTAAACTTTGAAGTAACAAATAACGAGGCAGAGTACGAGGCATGTATTTGTAGCCTTGAAGCAGCAATAAGGCTTCGAATCAAGTACCTCAAGATTTATGGAGACTCAAATCTGATAGTATCCCAAGCTTTGGGAAAATACAAAATCAGAGAAGAGCATTTGGTTCCTTACCACAAACGCCTAGATGAACTAACAGCCAACTTCTACGAATTATCCTTCCATTATCTCACGAGAACAAAGAATAGATTCACTGATACATTAGCAACACTTGCCTTGATGCTTAACATAAGCAATGGCTTCATATTCAGAGCAATCACAATTGAAGTGAAGAATGAACCAAGGTGCATAACTCATTGCCTGAATATGCAAGTCATTGATAGCAAAGCATGGTTTTAGGATATTCTCAATTATATCAAGAATGGACTTTATCCTGAGGGGGCCTCTAAAATAGAAAAGATGACTCTAAGATAGTTATCCAAAGGATTCATTCCAAATGGGGATGTGCTCTACAAACGGACTTGGGATAATATTCACCTAAGATGTGTCACTAAAGAAGAAGCACAATAGATCATAGAGTGGATGCGTGGTGGTGATGAAGGCCCACACATGAATGGTAATGCTTTGGCCCATAAAATCACGAACCAAGCATACTTTTGGCCTACTATGAATGAGGATTGTGCTAAGTACGTGCAAAAAAGCGATAAATGCCAAGTTTATACTAAGCTTCAGAAACAACCTCCTATACCTTTATCACCAATCGCCACACCTTGGCCATTTGCTACTTGGGGCCTCGACGTCATTGGGCAGATAAGCCCAAAATCCTCAAGCAAACATGAATACATCTTGGTGGCAATTGATTGCCTTTCCAAATGGGTTGAAGTTGTTAGATTCTAAACGAGTAACTTAGTTTATTCGTACCAACATCCTTTGTAGGTATGGAGTCCCATTTGAAATAATCGCCAACAATGGATCTCACTTTCAAAAGGAAGTCACCCAGCTACTGAAAAAGGAGAAAATCCAACACCACAAGTCTTCTCCTTACAAGCCTCAGACAAATGGTGCAGTAAAAGCTGCAAACAAGACTTTCAAGAATATACTTCAAAAGATGATTGACAACTATAAAGATTGGCATCTACATCTACCTTATACTTTATAGGGATACAGAACATCAGTACGTACTTCAACTGGTGCTACACCATACTCCTTAGTGTATGGAATGGAAGCAATCCTCCCAATTGAGGTGGAGATAAAATCAGCTCGGATTATGAAAGAGAGATGAAGTGGAATGGGAAAAGGCTACCATGAACAGCTCAATGCCATTGACAAAAAAAGGATGGATGCCCTATATCAAATTCAAGGCTACCAGCAGAAATTGGCAAGGCATTTCAACAAAAAGGCTCAAAGACAGAGGACTACAAGAAGGCAACCTTGTTTTAAAGGAAATCAGAGTACCTGTTCATGATCCAAGGAGAAAATTCAGACCCAAATAGAGTGGCCTGTTCATGCTAAAAAAGGTCCTATCCAGAAGAGCAGCTATCTTAATGGATTTGGACAGCATAGACTTTTCAAGCCCATGCAATCTGGATCAACTCAAGATATATTTTGCATAAGCATTCTTATAATTCATGCATTGCATTTGCAAGAAGAACTACATGGACCTAAGTCTCCATAAAAGAAAAAAAAATGATGATGATGAAATTATTGTAAGGAGATATATAGTCGACTTGTGTGGTCGATCCAAATCATCAACAAAATTTCATTATGTGCTACACATTTATTTGGCTCTTATTTGCATAAAAAAAACAAAAAAAAAAAGAAATGAACAAGATGTCTCATTTGTCTTATTTAATTTTTGGAACATTAGAAAAGAAAATAAAAGACATAAACCATTAAATCAATCTTACAAGCCAAAAGCCTTCCTAAAAAGCATAACAAAAATTGGGAACAAAAGGTTAATCATGACTCTTATGTTCATCCTCCTTTATCTCCTCAATCATTGCAGTTCACCTAGCTTTCTCAAAATGTCATGAGTTTGCTATCCACCAATCAATATACCCCAAAGTCTGGTCATAATGATGAGAAGGATGAATAGTATGAAAACCTCTCACCCATCCATTCCAAATGGCTCGGGCAATAATCTCGATAATAAGGACAGACTAAAACAAAGCACCGTCTGGAGGCACGCCTTATCTATGGCCCATCTAGTGCATAACTCTAGTAGCCTGGTAAAAGTGACCATCCTCAAGCCCAAAAGATAAACCATCCTATAACCAAAACTCATTGTCATGAACCAATTTATCTTATACCACTCACATCTCTAAAGCAACTCATCAAAATCCAATTCAAGAAGCCATTTGAGCCACTCCCTTTCAGAGTCCTTTTTTATCGCAATAGTACAGGTCCTATACCAAGAAGCAGAGTAATCTGCCTTAATAGGAGGAGCCACTATCTGAAGATGGTCCCTTAACCAAATCTAAAGGATAAGGGGACTGATAGTCCATGGATTGCTCGAATCACATGCCCTATCCAAACTCATAATAGTCTCAACAAGTACAATAGTAGCAATAGATCTTCCCTCCTCCATCTAAGGAATCAAATTAGCAACCCTAGCATCACCCCAACTAGTAGGGCTCACAAAAATATATCTAGCAGTCAGACAAAAAGAAAGAGCCTGCATCCTCAAATGAAACCACTTATTGTCCTTAAAGCCTTTGGGATCATGAAATTTTGCAACTACAGCAGTTAAATCCACCTAGTCCTCGATCACCATGGGACTAGCAACTTCCTCACTAAGATCTAAAAGCTTTTAAAGGAGTTGAAATATCCCACTCTCTCAACAAGAGTAGCCAAAAGAGCCTCAGGGTCAGACTCGAGCAACACAAAAATTCCTCAAAAGTAGGACACATCTCTTCCATGCTTACCCCAAACCTAAAGACATGGGCAGCAGGATCCCAAAAGTTTATACAAGCGCATAAAAAATCCTAGTCAATTTTCACTCCCCTCAAAGTGGGCATGGCAGTTACTCCATATTTTCCTAAATTTATTTTCTCCACTTTAGTAAGATTCTTACACCATAGGAACATTGCATGACTAAAATAGGGCTCCATTAAGAAAATAATTTCAAAGAAATAAAAATGAAAATTTTGAAGAAACCAAAGAAAGATGCTTAAAAGTATTGAAAAGTATTCAAAGATCAAAGGAATGGAGTTTTAAGAAAGGGAGAAGCCTATAAATATTAGAAAACTAAGAAAAATCAGAACCAAAGATGGATCATGCTGCAGTTGCCGTAACCTCTTTGCGGTTATTGCAACCATCCTTGCGGTTCCCACAAAGTCACTGCAGTAACCAAAATGGTTACCACAGGGACCCTGCAGTTGCCATAGGTCCTTTTGCGGTAATCGCAAATTCCACCATGTTGCTGCGACACTTTTTCCATCTCCATTCTGCAAATTTGGAGCTACGACAAGGTTTCTTAGCTAAAAAAAAAAAAGGGAGGGAACCCTATTTCAGTTAAATTTAGGAACTGCATTCATGCACATTACACATATATGATCAGGATAGAAGTACATCTCACAACAAGTAAAATTGCTCATAGCATCACATTTTATAAAATATCCATACATGTCATAACATCACATTAGGAAGAATATCCATTACATCTATAAACATCATCCATAAAACCAAACAACTTAAAGGAAGATTGACAAAGTGTCTAATGGTGTCTGTGCCTCTCCCTCCTCTGCTCATGTGGAGACTCATCTCCCTCATCACCACTAGCACCTCTACCTCTACCAGCATCTCTACTACCTCCCAGCTTTGCTCGGGTCAAACCAGATGACAGAGCAGCAGTCAGATGACCCATCACCCTTTGGGCCTCACGAGCCCAATCCATAAGCACCTATAAGATAAAGAAAGTCAAGCAGCTGAGCAAGAATCTAAAGTCATGGCAGAATCAGGACAACCTACCGTAGAGGTATTGGCTGGAACCTCAAGCCATCTAAATGGCGCCACTATAGAAGAGTCATACTCAACTAGCTACCCCTGCTTAATAGAAAAGTACCAACAATGTGTAGAAGGCCATAAACTCTGATGCCAAATATCCCCACTAGATGATCCTAAAGCTGTTCCAGGGTTAGGAACAGTAGTAATAGGAGCAGGAGTAACTCTAGAAGGCCCTGCTCTACTCAAGGGGTCCCTAACCGAAGGGGTCTAAGAGGAAGTAGCAGTCGATCTCCTAGGATCATAAATAGAATCCCTCCTAGGGACAGTACTAGTCATCAAGGAAGCCTGGCAGAAGTATTCATAATCTGCATCATAATCCAAGAAATGATCACAAGGGAGGCCTGCCAGCAATGCCTCATCATCTACAATACTCGATCCATGTCTCATATCAGCTGGGGGAGGTAAAGGCACAATCATATCACAAGTAATCTACCCCTTGACTCTTTCCTTAAGGTAATATCTTCTCTCATCCCTAAAGTGGAGAAGTAGTCTGCATTAGGAAAGCACGTAGTTGGAACCCTTCCACTCCATCACTGATGGTGGCAAGCGATCCTAATAGGCATTCCACCGGACCTATAAAATAGAAAGTAAGTCTGAAGCAATTAAAAGCAACAAAAAGCCCACCAGCAAGACAAATACCTGGTGCACACCCAACTACTAAAGTGGGTCCGATAACTAGCAAAACCCATCTTGTTGAAGCGACTGCAGTTACCATAACTCCATAAGTACCCCAGAGTACTCTGTTAAGAACTGAGTTTCTCAAGGGCATAGATACCCGAGTAAAGTATTCGTAAGCCTAGTACTACAAAACAGATGGCAGTTAGTCAAGAAAACAATGAAGTGCAATACAGAAAGCATAAATGAGAAAAGAACACATGCTTACCTCTCAAATAACATGGGTACCACCTAGACTGGAGAAAGTGTTTTGAGAGAGATCAGACATCTCCCTATACATTACACACAAAGTGGCACCTCCCCAATCATACTCAGAGATCTAGTTCAAGTCCTCCAATGAAGCCAAGATGTTGAAATCAATAGTGTCTCTCCTTGTGTGAGAGATGGAGCAACCCAAAATCATCATAAGGCACAAATGAGTTGCCTGCTCAGTGGTGTAGCCCCCATATTGATCTAAATCTCCAATTCAGTTCTAAAGCTAGATTCTCGACACATGAACATCATTGTGGGGAGGGTCAAAACCCAATAGCTCAGTTATCCTCTAACTATCTAGTGCAGTCCAAGAACCACAAAAGTCTAAAGCTCGACGATAAAAAGGCAAACCAACCAGCAAACGGAGATCCATAGGAGTCACTGTCAACTCCCCATATGGAAAATGGAAAGTATTGGTGGCATCCCACCACCTCTCTACCAAAACCCTCAATAAGACATGATCACCCTTACGAGACCAGTCCAAGTCTAGTAGATTGAGCAAACCAGAAGGCTCGATCATAGCTCATACATCATGATGGCGATTCAGATAAGTAGCAACTCTCACCAGGTTACCTTTACCTCCCCTCAATCTCATATCATTTGACTTCATATGAAATACACATAAAATAAATTTTTTGCATGCAGAAGAAAATAGAGTTGTCTTCACTTTTTTTCTATTTTATTTTTTATTTTATCATAAAATCTCATTGTAAAATAAATAAATAAATAAATAAAAATAAATAAAAAATAAAAAAAAATAATAATAAATCATCACTGCATAATGAATGAGGCTGCATCATATTATTTCTTGTATAGAACTAACTCAAGTGCAGGAAAGAAAATAAATACCTTTATGCTGCTAGTAAAGCTTGCATGATCTCTAGGCTCATGCAGTAGAACCTCGGAATTCGTATCACCTTGGGGCACCGAGTAGCTTCTCACATGCCTTGAAGTCAAGGAAGCCATCTTGGTGAAAGAATTTTAGAGAGAATGAGTCTAAGTAGAGAGAGAGAGATGAAGTGGAAAGTGGTGAAGATGAATGGAAAAGGGAGGGATATTTATAGAAGGAACTGTGGGCCCCACCTCATAATTTCCTTTCAGTTTGCATAGCTAAGTTGCCAGATTTTGCCATAACAAATCCATTTCAAGTCAGAATTCAGTTTTATCCAAACAAATAGGTTCGCAAGATTTTTATCTATGCCTCAAAATAAAAAGCAACTCAATCAGAGTCCAGAATCTTCCGTAATTGTAGAAAGTTTAGAAATTCAAAATGTTCAAAAAAATTGGAAAATGGTCCAAATGAATTTAGAAAAGCCCAAAAACAGACATGGCTCCTCAACATAAATCTTAAAACTAACCAAGATCCTTAGTCATCTGAAAACTTTCAAAATTTCCTCGGTTCACACTTATCCAACCCGGCCTCCTATCTAGCCGAGTCCAATAAGGGGGCAGCTGTGAACCCTCTATTTTGCACTTCCAAATGATTGATATTTGATCATGAATGCATAGAATCAAACTGGGCTCAAATCATATCAAAGATGAAGAAGAACGGGCTAAAAAATGAACAGCGGTAGCCCGCAGGCCAACTACGGTAACTCACAACCGGCTACGGTTATGGCAGCCACCTATGTAGTTACGCAGAGATCCTTGTAGTAGCCAATTGGCTACCACATCTAGCCCTGTGGTAACCACAAAGCCCTATGGTTACTGCAACCAACTTCTCAGTTACCCCACCGAGCCCATTTCAGAATCCTACCCGGAAACTATTAATTTTTAGCCCCAAACTCCTCTTATAAATACCTTGCACCTCATAATTGCTAAAGACACAATTACATGCTTCTATACTCTCCCTAAAGCTTTTTAAACCCTATTTCTAAGCTTTCCAATCATCAAAACCCTCTTCCTAAACCTCCAAATCTTTAAAACCCCATTCCAAAACCTCCTCTATCACATAAAACCCCATTAATAAGTTTCCTAATCATCTCAAAACCCCATTCACAAGCCTCCTAATCTTCTCAAGTTCTATTCTTAAGCTTCCTAATTAATAAAAGGTTCAATTCAAGCCATTTCTTTGAAAAGGAGATCTGTGGTTCTCAAGCAAAGGTTTTATCCAAGTCCCTCCAAAAGAGTTCACACTATTCAAGAGTCCTTCTTCCAAAAGGAGTGCTCGTGATATCTCCAGGCCAAGGTGGAACTTAAATCGAGTGCTAAGCTTGCTCCCTACATTCCTCACTGATGGAAGTCAAAGGTAAAAGTTCTTTCCTTTTCAATTTCAATTTCAAGATCTAAATCTGAAAATATCTAATTTTTGCTAATTAAAATCTGATCTAATTGACAAATCTCTAAGCCCTTAAAATTAATCAAAACATGATAATAAAGGCAATGACTTAAAAACCCCTCCTTCACAAGAAGGAAGAACTGCGTGGGGTTTGATTCCCATTCAAAGGGATACGCAGGCTTGCCGTCTTTAAGGCATTCAACTCCGCTAAAATTAAAAACTTCTTCTCTCTATCACCTTCTTCATATAGTTTAGGATTGAAATTACTTTCCTTAAATAAAAGTCAAAATTTTAATTATTTTTTATTATAATACTCTTTTTCATGTTTTAGTTATTTGGGGAATGTGTGCTTTTCCTATAACCCATAAGGGCTAGAGGAAAGATCCTTTAATTTTGATATTTTGACTTGAAATAGTTTTATGTAGTTTCTCCCTTATCTTTTTTGCACCTTGTGATTATCATTATCTCATATTTGTCATGCATTGCACGATTAATATTTGTTTTATACATCATATTATATCTGTTCACGCATACATAAAAACTTCTTTTTTTCAAAAGCTATTTCATATCTAAGCTAAACTAAATTTTTTGTTGTACTGTTTTAACCAAAACCTAGTCGCCGAACCCTATTTGGTAATTCGAGGACTAGTGCTTTTTCTTGGGATAAATGGTATAATTTTGGAATCAATCAAATTGGGTTTTTCCTTTAATTTTCCCAACTAAAGTAATCAAAATTAAAGTGGTGACTCTTTTTGCAAATTACAACTTACAAAATACAATTTTTCTGAACTCACAGCGAGTTCCAATCATGATGTTTCTCCTAAATGGGCATTTTTGATTCCCCTTTAGTGGATTAGATCGGGTGCTCAGGCGAGGCCTCACAATTAGTAGAGAAAAATATTTTCTCATTCCCATTGCTAATTAGACATGAACCTAAAAAGTCACACACCCAATAATGATCACCTTCCAAGTGTAAAAGGTTTGCCATAATAATTAATTAAAATGTTTAATTAATTGATTAGTGGTAAAATGATTAAATATGTAATTAAATTTACAAGGACCTTAGCATGTCCTGATGTTTAATATATAAAGGTTTCTATTCAATTAAATCTTAATTTGTATATGATGCAAATGAGAAAGATTAAATTGGAAATTGATTTGGACTAAATCAAAGACTTAATTTTAAGCTTAGTGAAAACCCTTAACACATGAGATGTGGCGTAAGCCTATATGTGATATGGAAAGAGGCAATTTAAGAGTTAGAGAAAATTCACTATTCATGAGCCCATGTGATGGGTTTAGGGGTTAGAGAATTTTCTACTAAGGTTAAAATTATAATTACATCTTTTAGCTAAAGGAAATGTCCATTTTACCCCTAAAGGATATAATGGTCATTTCACCATTTGAGGAAGCAAACTCAACTTTGCCCCTTGCTAGAAGAATGCAAAAGGATATTATGGTCTTTGTGAAAACTTAAGAGTTAAGTCTTGGAAACATGTAAAAACCTTGAGTTTTTATGTTGCAAAAAGGATGAAAATAATTTTCTCATATTTGGAGAAGCTTAGAGAGAGAAATTGAGAGAAAAAGAAAAATGAAGAAGTGTTTCTTCAATTTTTCTTTTGATCTTCAATTCTCTTCTTTGTTCTTGTAAAAGAACAAATGCTTGCAAATTGAAAATGTATTTAGTCCAAAACAAACCAAAGAGAAACCTTAAATTCCTAAATGATTTTTAAGGGAAATCTTGAATCAGATTAGGCATCCAAGAGAGGATTCAAGAACACCAAAGAAATCAAGAGGAAACTTAAAGGTGAGCTAGGTGTGGATGATTTAGAGGCTTCAAACTTTGGGAAGCTCTTTGATAAAGAAAGAAGGAACCTACAATAGGTAATATGATTAATCTTCCTTTTTCTTTATATGCATATGTGTTTTACACGCAAATTAATTGATTGCTTGAATGAGTTTTGGACCAAAATTGGGTGAAGTGAAATTTTAAAATGTTTGAAATTTTACCTCACCACCTTCCTTCCGTTGCGTTTGGCTCCATCATTCCTTTAAATGGCCAGCCGATAAGGCCCATAAATGGATGAACACAAGCCTTAACTAGAGTTGGAAATGGTTAGCTAGGATTAAATGGGTATAGGATGAGCTAGCCATTAAATTTGACTAAGAAGCCACTAAAAATTGATTAAGTCAAATCCTTAAGTAATTTGAATTCTCATCCTTCCTACATAAAAGTCTAGATACATTTTTGCTTTTCCCACACCATATGATGAATATCATCAACCTAGATGAGATCCTAGCCATTCATTTGATTAAATCATAACCATTAATTTTGATTAAATCCTAACCATTGGATTAAGTGTGATTAAATCATCACTATCCATCTTCCATATATAAACAAAAAGATGTGCAATTTTCTTCATTTTTGCAAAATCTATCACAAAAATACATCTTAATAGAGAAAGACACTCTAAATTTCATGCCACTATCATGGAATTCAAAACAAGGCTTCCTGAGATAAGTGTTTATGCTCATCTCTTTATTTATGTGTTCTAAATATAACTTTGGTGTTATAGTTACAAGAAACTTTCTTTTCTTCCATCTATTGGATTCATCCAAAAGGAAGTATAACTAGGAAATGTTTGATTTATATGTCCTTTGATTAAATATGAGATTTAGACTTGGGAACACAAAGTTTAACAAGTGAAAATAAGCAAAAAAAGCATGAAGCTCACCAAAGGGAGCATAAAGCAAAGTTTCAGCCATTTTAATGAAATTGTGAAGGAAGTGTTCTAAATTTTATTTGATGATATTTAAGGTTATTTAGGATGGAGAATAGTGGATTGGAAGTGTCAAACTGGATTATAGAAGCATATTTCAACACTTGAAATTTTGAAGATATAACTTAGGTTAAAAGAAGAAGTTCAAGATCTAACAATTGTTTTCCATGTTTATTTGATGATATAGGCTTTGTAACATGCTAATTTTATGATTCTATGATCAATTTAAAGATTGGATGAGGAATTAATGGTTTTTCCCAAATTCTAGGTTTTATGGGAAAATTATGGATTTTGTGTATTGAACTTGAATTCATGAAATTGAAGGGGGAATTAAGTTTAAGAATGATCTAATATGATTTATATAATGTTAATTTCGAAATTCATTTGATAGAAATGATTTTCTCCAAATTTAATGAACTAGGTTCATTTGGGGAATTGGATGGTGGTAGTAGAATTAATGCCATTGAATATTAGAAATTGTTCAAATTGATTTTCTCAAAGTTGAAATGCAAAATTGGAAGGAAAGGAATTATCTTTCCTTAAGTGAATGCTTTTGGCTATTTGAAAGACAATTAAGGGAAAGTATTAAAATTAGTATCAAGTATATGTATAGTGTGTCATGGCCTTAAAAGTAACAAGTTAGTACTACAATGAACAAGTTAAGCTAAATTTAAACTAATGACATAACAAAGAAGTAATTAATGTGTAATTGAAATGCAAGTGCGTAGGATCTAAAGACAAGGACAAGGATATTGTCTAAGAGTGCAAGGAGCACTACTGGCATCAAAGTTAAACATAAATAGGAGAAAAGAGTCTAAGGTGAGTATTTAATAATCTAATGTAATTATGCCTTATTGCTTGCAACCATTGCTTGAATTACCATTCCTTGACATGTATTTGAAATGACATTTGATATATGATTGCCTATTAATTATTAAGCCTTTTGGAAATCCATATCGTCCTTACATGATATTTGACCATGATAAGCCTCTTACAATGATCCTATGTTGTGTTTAATGATGAGAATGATTAATATGCTAAATTATTTTCCATTGAATTCCTATTGTAGATCTTGGATATGTCTTTCATTGATACCAATGAATAAGTAGAAATCCTCTTTGATGTGAGGAAATACATCAGACCTTATGCACTTGTTATAAGCCTACAATAGGGCGAGAGTACCCAACCTCTGTTGGGGGGAATGCCTAACCGTAAGACATGATTAGTCTTGCATAATGTAATACATGTGAGTGAGCAAGACTTAGGCGCCACTCTAAGTATATGTGAATGTTAGATATGCATGGGGTAGTTATGGGATAGGATAGAATCATGATTGAAGAAATACTATGTATGAAATTAAACATTATGATAGAGCTTATGGAGTCTTAGAAGTCCAAGGGCTATGTGAATTAAGAGCAAAGGAACCACAAGGTGAGTAAACTCTATATTCCTACTTCTAGTGTGAGTAAACACTGTATTCATACTACAAGCATAAGTAACAATATGTTTTGTTACAAATATGTGATATCATGTTATGTGAGCCTTTGACATTTTTGAAACCCAAGTCCTTTCCATTCTAAAATGAAATTCTATGATTTCCTTATTAAGCTTGGGTTGACAAAGGACAATTGGTCCAAACCATTTTTGTTTATCCAATGATAATTCCTTTGTGATTATTTCCCTAACTAATATTCTTTCTGGAATTACACTATTCTTATATCTTTTGTTCAAAATGATAAACTGCTATTGCTATTGGGATATATGTTATTGTTGGCTTAAATGTTATTGTTATACGTGATTATCATTAACTCTTGCTATAGTACCTTTAACCCTTCTTATGCAGAAATCCTCATACAGATGCGAGTAATCATCGGCTATGTGCTCCTCATACCGATGCAAGTAATCATTAGCTATATGATCCTTGTACCGATGCAAGTAATTATTGACTATATGTTTGAGTGATTATGGCAATAGCCTTCACTCTATATGTTATGTGTTTGAGTGATTATGGCAATAGCCTTCACTCTATGTGTTCAAGTGATTGTGGCAGTAGCCTTCACTCTATGTATTATAAGTGTGATTTCTACGAACCTTTCTAAATTGCAAACTATGAATCATGAACTATAAATTATGGGCTATGAGCCCTTTCTAAAGGATATGTGTTATTGTATAATCCATATTACTTACTCATTGAGATCATCTATCTCACCTTTTTTCCTTGTGTGGTTCCAGGTTAGCATTATGAGGAGGCAAGGTGATGGCTCAAGCATCCTACTTCGCTTAGCGAATTTCTTGTTCAAGAAAATTAGTTTAATATGTTATGAAGATTTATCCTTATGTGCTCTAAGAATATTTATTTTTGGATGTTTATTTTGAAATGTTATCTTTTGAGGTTTTAATTGGATTCTAAATATTATTTCCTTCTGGATTATGTTTAAAATATATTTTAACTATACTTCCGCAACTTAAGGTTTTCTAAAAAAAAAAAAAAAAGAGGGTTTATTTAAGTTAATGTAAGAGGTTTTGGTACGATCCTAAGCAATATTTGTTTAAGTATAAGTGGGTTTTACAGGCATGGGTGACCTTATGTCTCCCTATGTTCTAAGACCGTCATGTCTCCAAAAATAGGATGTGACATTAGCACAACCAAAGAATCTTTTGCCTGGATTTGTGTCAATCTAACTAGCTTTCATCACTGCCACTCAACCACAATTGCAAAAGGGTATGGAGTACTCAATTGGGAATTGCTCTATATATGAGAAATCAAGACAAAATATTGACGTCAGAAATTTTAAACTCAAAAACTAAATGCAAAAAAAAAAAAAAAAAAAGAACATAAGAACATAAGAAAGAAATAAAACTTTGAATGACAAAGAAACTGAAAGCGAGAAGGAAAGAGAGTCAAAATGCGAGAGAGATTGAGAGGGTGAGAGGAAGAATAAGAGGTTAGGGATTTTATTAATTAGGGATTTCAATAAAAGAGGTGGGTTGGGATTTTACCATTGGGTTAGGTTCTTAAGTTTTTAATTTTATTTTTTTTAAAAAAAATCAATGTAATCCACTTCATCCAATTTTACTCCATGTTAGAATTTATATTCAGTCATCAATCACCTTATATATGCATGACCATCATATGATTTGCTACTAGCTTATTCGAGGGGCCTGACCTATGATTTGGCAAGTTACGGATGTAAATTGGTTTAAGTTGAAGGTAAAGGGGGAAAATGACTAATTGTAACAAGTATAGGGGGCAAAATATGCATTATGCCTTTGAAATAAACATTGGTACTTTTATTATGAAACATAACATACTAATGACAACTAAGAATAACTCTTTAAATATGAGCCGCATCAACTAAGTTCAAGATAAGCCAAATATTGCTAATAGCAAGCCTTACAACATTCAAACATTTAAGCTTAAGTATCCAAACTTTATAGATATGCAACCTCATGGCACCTCTCCACAATTATCAATGCACTAAAGATTTCACTCCAACAATACCTTGCTAAAGGATGATCTTGCTTAGATTACAAAAATGTCATTTCCAAAAACTCTTTACAAACTCACTTAACACGCAATCTCTACCACTTTCGAGAAATGGGATTTAGTTACCTTAACAAAAGAAACCACAACCACTAAAACATGCACATCATTACCATGTCTATCCACATAATGATATGACCCTAACTCATTAATCAATCGCAACTGTTAATGTATAATTAGCAAATAATTAGCCCATAATTATGCATGCAATCTAGCCTAGAATCAAGTACATAATAAATACATGTAATTACTCTTGTATATTCTTTTTCCATATATAGTCTTGTGTAACTATATATATGTAGCTCTCTTTGTTTGCTATTGCACACACTCAATATACAAATTATTCTTCAAACTTTTTGTTCTATTTTTGTAATATGGTATCAGAGCCCCATTAAAATAATTTTTTTCTTGGTTTGAAATCTGTTTCTGGTTCTTTTGTTTTTCCACAGCAAAGATATTTTGTCAACTTTTCAGCCACTTTTCTAAATCTTATTCCATCATTTAGCCCCACCATTCTATTCCTCTCTTTTCGGTGACTCCAACGCAACTCACCGAAGACTTATTGGACATTGGACATGCTGTCATGCTCAGTGGTTTAGCTCTAGTTTGACCAGCTTAGTTATTTTTCCACTGGTTTTCAATAAATTCATCTAAGTTTCTAAAGTTTTTAGACCTCCTGAATCCAATTTTGCTATTTGCTTTGCTAGATTTTATTTCTATCTTTGGGTTTTAGGTTTGGTTTACTATTTTCTATAATATTTTGCCTCTAATTTTTATCCAAATGACTTTTGAAATTCCTAACATATTTCTCAACCTATTTTGCAACCAATCATAATTATTTTTTATGGCACCAACTATGACCTATAGGGATAAGAGATGTGTAGTTTTCTAAAAGGTCGACTGGTAAAAATTCCCAACCAACCAAACATGCTGATGAAGAAGATGCAAAATTTGTGGAGCATTTAGAATAATAGGATGGTAAAAATCATCAAATTTTGCCATAGTTCTATAACACCTGTCTTCCTAGAATTAAAAGTGAATTTTGTCATTTTGATACTCCTCGTAAGGTCTAGGATTTCCTCAAAACTCAATCTTTTGTTTCTAATGATGTGCACCAGTTTTAGCTTTATCTACGTCTTTATCAACTCTAGCAACAACCAAATTAGACCATTCATGAATATGTCTCTGCATAGACACTTTAGGATCAATTAGCCAACTGCAATACTAAAAAGGCCCGATTTGCCTTTGCCAATCTTTATTTGGATCTTTGAGATTGCCAACATGTCTAGCATTTTATGATGACTCTTCATCTAGAATTTGAATCTATTAGTACCTCACTTGTCCATTGCAATCCTTTACCCAAATTAGGTATGATGATTTGGGAATTACTTTCTAAGGAAACTCATCTTAACAAACTTTAAGCAGAACACTCCTTGACCTTTATTAATGCCATTCTTGCCACTCTATCAAGTGCCTCTATTTTTGCACCTGCATCTTAGCCCAATGTTACCTTAGCTACTCCTCTAGGTTTTTCTAGCACTATTACTTGCAAGTACTATAAAAAACCTTATCATGTGAATGCTAATTGTCATAGGCAACCTTAGAATTGACAAAATTTTGGTTTTGGCATTTATGCTAATTCTTCTATGTGTACTTTTAGAACTAGACATTCTTCCACCAGTGCTACTGCTATTGAATGGTCTTCCAACACTACCTCATCAAAATTTACACTTTAAAACATTCAAACTATTCTCCAACAACTACAATCTCCTTCTAGTGTGTCCTCTTTCTCTGTTCTCTCTATTACTCTAGGTACATGTTCTTCATGGTTTTTAGATTTTGCCTGTTGTAATCACATGGTATCTAATTCCTCTTTATTCTCTTCTATATCTATTCTTACTATTATACGTCTTGTTCTTACTGCAAATAATTATGCTTTATTTGTTACTAAAATAGGCAATTTTAACATCTAATTTATCCTTGCCAAATACTTTGTTCCTAAACTATCCTTGAATCTTATTTTTGTTGGTCAATTATGTGAACTTGGTTTTGACTTCCATTTTTTGAGTACTGGTTATACTGTGCAAGATCCATGGACAAAGGAACTCCTTGGGATAGGGTGTAAAGTGGGCCGATTGTTTAAGCTAACCTCTCTTCATTTACCTTTCAATTTCATTGATGCTACTGTTTCCTCTAATATTTGGCATTCTCATTTAGGAAATGTTTCTAATTCTAGGCTTAGATCTTTAATTTCAAATGGTTGTTTAGGAAATGTTACAAATGAACATTTTGGTTGTGTTTCTTGCCAATTAATCAAATATCATGCTTTACCATTTGATTCTAGTAATATTATTTGTGTTTCACCTTTTGATTTAATTCATTTTGATATTTGGGGACCAACTGCTTAATTTACCATGGGTGATTCTCATTATTTTGTGATTTTTTGGACAATTTTTCTTGTTTTACATGGATTTACTTTTTGAAAAATAGATATGACTTATCACAAATCTATATTTAGTTTGCTTTTATTTTGAGAACCTAATTTTCCCATTCTGTTAAAATTCTACATATTGATAATGCTATGGAATATAAAGATTCTATTTTAACTTAATTTCTATCTCAAAATGGAACTCTTTAGACAATTCTATAGTGAAAGCCCATTCTATCTTTTTCTATCTTTTGTAATAGTGATCATGGAATTCATCTTTAGATCCCCTAATAGGAATATACTATAAATATCAAATTGTTTCCAATTTAAAATAGACTTTTGGGAGAAGGAAGAAGAGCCCTTTATGGGAAACCAAGACTCCTCAAGAGAGAAAGGCTACCCATAGCATATACTTGCCTACTACCACCTATCTAAGTAACCTTTAGAGCCCATAAAGGCTTTGCAGAAAGAGTGGTCTCTAGGTCATCTACTAAATGTTGATCTCTTCTCCTTTAGTTGCCCACTATCTAAAGTCTAGTGCCAAGACATTATTTCTCTACTTGAAAAGATCATAGGGATAGCCCTCGCAAACCCTCTCATTCAATCAACTAAAGAAGTAGTGATATCATCTCTAAACCCACTCTTTCATAAGCGTTTAACTTCACATATGAAATCACGCTGACTTATACACTGAAGGGCCCAAGTTGGCACCTCCTCTTACTTACCCACCCCCCCCCTCCCAATACTTCCTTTCTTTGTATCTTTGCCTTGCAAGCTAAGATCCAACATTAGTTCAAAAGTCCAATTGTAGCCCTTCCAACATTGAGGTCCAACTCTTTCAAGCTAACTCATCTATGCTCCAAGATTCACTATCTCTCATATTCACAATAAGCCCACACATCTTTTTCACTAACACTTTCTTGATCCAAGTATAGTACCTATTAAGTCCATGCCTAATGCTGAGTGCTCCTTGTCTTGACTAATGGGTGGCCTCTAGGCTCAAACTCTGACCAAAGAAAAATATAACAACCCATACCCACCATAGGAGTTTTCATGACCATTTACTTTAATTTAGAGCTATCAAGACAAAATAAGTGCTTTTATGAAATTCATGTATTATGTAATCGATGAGTATATGGCATGTTAAATTAATTTTAATATGCATAATATGGTTTGTTATTGTAAAATAAATAATTTATAGGAAGTGCATTAGCATAAAATAAAGTATTATTTCATAAAATGAATTTTCATGCAAAAAGGTGATTTTTAAAGCATAAAACAATTTTATAAGTACTTTAAAATAATTTTTAAATAAATATTTTGGGGGAAATTTTAAAGAAAATAATAAGAAAATATTTTTATTTTAATTACCTATAATCAGTCCCAAAAATAATTAAAAAGCCCAAATACCCAAAAGCCCACTACACCAAAACACTCATAACCTAGCTAATTAAGGGTAATATTGGAAATTGACCAAAACCCTACATATATATTATGAAAATTTGGCTAGCCCTTCATTCCAATAGCCACCATTCTATTATTTCATTATTTTGGTAGAAAAATTCTCTCAAAATTATTCTTTCTACTGAAATTCACAAAATACTTTCAAACTTTGCAATTTCGCGACTGTTTTGTAAGTTTTTCCTTTCCTTCAATTTATTATTGGATTCTTATGAAACTAATCATGGAAAAATTATTTTGAACTAGATATTTACTAATTTTGATTGATAAAGTTTGGCCTAAGTGAATCCTTGAGAGAGAAATCAGTTTTTCTACCGAAAACACCAACCTCTTTGCTTGATTTCTCCAAAGATGAATCATACAACTCAAAATTTCAATTTTCATGCATAAACACTACTAGGGGGTTGATTCCTGCATATTTGTTTTCTAAATGGATTTTTGATGTGTTTAGATGAAAAATATCAAATTAAAACATATTTCTGCATATTACTGTAATGATCGAAAAGTTTCAAAAAAATAAGGAAATTCAAGGTTTTCATCCTAGAACTTGAAAGTTGGAGAATTTCATGGTTTTATATTGATATGGCTGCCAATTTGTGTACGGTGAAATTCTAAATTGATATTTTTTATGTTTGAATGGGAAATAATGATTTAAATCACGTGTTTACATATTACTGTAATGAACGGGAAGCACGGAAAGCAAGAAAGCTCATGATTTTCACTCTAAACCCTAAACTTGGAATCTTCATGCATAAGAAACATCTATGGCTGCTGATTTGTATGTATTGATGTTCTAAACTGATATTTATTGTGATTGAATGAAAAATAATGGTTTAAATCACATGTTTACATATTGCTGTAATGGCCGAAAAATACCAAAAACAAGAAACTCATGGTTTTTCATCCTAAAACCTAAAGTTGGAAATTTTCATACATATGGATTTATAGATGTGTTGATTCCTACATATTTATGTTCTAAAATGATTTTTCTTTTGATTACATGAAAAATCTTGGTTCAAACCATGTTTCTAAATATTATTGTAATAGACGAAAAGTGCAAAAAGCAAGGTTTTCTCTTTAATGGGGTATTCAACCTACATTGGGATTCTTAGCCCAATGTCTATTATTGGCATGTATGGATGAATGATAAATGGTTAGATTGCATGTTGGTTGAAGGAATGACTCTAGACAAGGCTAGAGACAATTTGGTATACTTAAGGTATCTTAACCTTATATTATGATTGCAATGTGAATGTGATTGGGTAATAAGGAAATAGGTTTTACGATGAGTCAATAATGAAATTATAATCTTGAATTGATGAGGAGATTGATTGAATGAATTGGACATACGAGATAGGTATGACACTTGAAAGGATATTGATAAGTTGACATGTATGGAAGTGTTAAGTGTACTAAGATGATTATTAAAGTGAATTGATATTTAGGTCATGACATTATGCTTGACTTGAGAAAAGTATTGGTATGATTTATAATGTATTTTCATATGAGCCTAGAAAGGCTAAATGAGTAAGAGTTTTAAAGTCAACATGTTATGTGCAAGTGATGAGTGCACATCTATGTGCACCTCTAAGTGTATGAGAATGTTATACGTGCATGGGTTAGTTATAGGATAGGATAGCATGATGATTAAGCAAATGCTAAGTATTGAATTGTAATTTATGATAGAGCTTGAGGATTATTAGAACTTAAAGGGCTATAAGTATTAGGAGCAAAAGAACCACAAGGTGAGTAAACATTATGTTTCAAGTTACAAGTGCAAGCTATCATGTTTGTGAACCTTTCATATCTTAAAACCTAAGTTTTTTCTATTTTAATTATTTCTTTATAAGCTTAGGTTACCAAAGGACAATTGGTCCAAAACCATTTTTGATTATCCAATGACAATACCTTTGTGATTATTGCCTTAACTTATATTTTTTTGGAACTACACTATTATTTGTCTTTTGTTAAATAAGCTAAACTTCTATTGCTATTACGTTACATGTGATTGTATCCTTCAATGCTACTATTACCTTTATATGTTATGAATTATATTATGAGTTATGTGTGAACATGGTAGTAGCCTTCATTTTACATGTTATGAGTTATGTGTGAACATAGCAGTAGCCTTCATTTTACATGTTATGAGTTATGTGTGGACAAGGTAGCAACTTTCACTCTATATTATGTTATGAGTGGACAAGGTAGTAGCCTTCACTTTATATTATGTTATGAGTGGACAAGGTAGCAACCTTCACTCAATATTATGTTACGAGTGGACAAGGCAGCAGCCTTCACTCTATATTATATTATGAGCGATCAAGGTAGGAGCCTCTGCTCTATATGTTATAAGTTATAAATTGATTTTTGTAAACCTCATTAAATTGCAAGCCATGAACTGTGAATCATAAATTTTGAACGATGAGCTATGAAATCTTCTAAGGGATATATGTTATTATATAAGTCGTATTGTTTACTCATTGAGATCATCTATCTCACCCCTTTTCCTTGTGTGGTTCCAGGTGAGCATTATAAGGAGGCAAGGTGATCACTCAAGCTACCTACTCCACTTAGGAAATTCCCTTGTTAAAGTTATAATAATATCATGTTATGATGAGTCTTAGTTATAATAATACCATGTTATGATGAGTCTTTAAATGCTTCGAGAGTTTTTATGGGAACTTTATTTTGGAATACTATGTTGGTGACTTTATTTGGAGTCTTATTATTATTATTTTCCTATGGATTATATTAAAGTATATTTTTAGCTTCCACAACTTAAGGTTTTTTTTCCTTTATAAAAGGTTTAATTAAGTTAATGTATGAGGTTCAGTACAATCCTAAGAAATTTTTGCATATATATGAGTGGGTTCTATAGGCATGGGTGACCTTATGTCTCCTTATGTTCTAGGACTATCATGTCTCCAAAAATGGGATGTGACAAAAACACATTAG
The DNA here is from genome assembly GCA_947687605.1 of Reutealis trisperma. Lineage (NCBI taxonomy): Eukaryota > Viridiplantae > Streptophyta > Magnoliopsida > Malpighiales > Euphorbiaceae > Reutealis > Reutealis trisperma. The sequence goes on from CANTUT010000466.1 coordinate 88,077, forward strand.
GAAAATGGTGTTGTATATGGAGACATCTTTGAAAATCATATATGGGAATATTTTTTATGATTATCTATAAGGAAATTCTTGAAGAATGCCTATAGGAACACCTCTTGAAGAGCATATATAAGTTTAAAGCACCATACATAGTCAATCTATATACATGCATGTTGTCTTCACACTCAAAAGAACATGTTACTTTTTTCTTACAGCCCATTAAAAATAGGTAAAGTTTGGCAAGAACTATGAAGAAGAGCAAAATTCTTCCAGATCACCTACTTAGGTCAGATAGCAAAGCTCCTAAAATATTCTTACATCAAAGGTCGATAATGTGCAATCTAAGAACTTTATACAAAGCACTCATCTTTACATAAAATTGCCTAGTATGATCTTTTAACAAGGCAAAGTAATATTTAATGTTTGTGATTGTTCTTATGACCTCCTCGTTAGGCAGCGCTCCTAAAGACCTCCTCTAAAGAAAGCAGGCTTTTGTATTGACAAAAAGGGACAAACCTTTTGTGATAGAGAAAGTAAAAGTTAAGTACCCCAATAAAGTCAATAAAATCAAGAAGAACATACTTAAAGCCACTCTAGATGAAAAAAGGGTAGAATCAAGGCTTAACACCAATGAAGTTAATTAGTTCGATGAGGACAAAATCAAGGTTCAACCTCGACAAAATCAATAACATAAAAGAGGGAAAACTCAAAGTCATTCCAAGAAATGTTAATAAGATAAGGAGGTCACTTAGGAATTAAAGAGCAAATGAAATCTTAGCCCAACAATGTCAATAAGACCAAAAAGATTCCTATAAATTGAAGAAGTAGGTGAAGTTCTAATTAGAAACAATAATAAGACCATGAAAGGCCTAAATTAAACAAGACCATTCCCAAATCAATGAGGCAAACAAAAAAACCTCTAAGGCGACTCAGTACACGTAACATATGGCTGAGCATGCACTTGAAAGATCATCCTTGCAGACAAAGTCAAAATAAGAGGCCTAATTAAAATCTAGAAGACTACCTTATAGGCAATAACAAAAGACCCATCAATGCATCTAGTCAAGATCTAGTCCTAACACTCAAAAAAAGAGGAGTTAGTGATGCTAAAGGATGGAAACAACATAGCATATAGTCAAATTTACATCTAGACAAGGCAGAAGCCTCACTTTTTTAAACAGTGAGGTTATAAGCCCTTCCTTTCACATATGCAAATTAAATGTAGTCAAACACAATCATGCTCAAATAAAATGGCATGATCTATATAAGTTAAAGCAAACATACATACTTTCACGACCAGATTTTGGCCCTTGGTGTATGCACTCTTCACTGCTTTACAAATTAGAGTTGGAGCAAAATGAATTGGATTGAAACCCAAACAAAGAATTAAGTCACCACCAAGTTTATAAAAATTAAAAAAAAAAAGCAACTAGGATTCCTTATTTCTTACTTAACCACCTTTATTTAAAGATCCTGGTAAAGAAGTTAGGTACATACTTGGTGTAACAACCCACATCTACCCTAGGAGTTTTACTGACAAATTATTTGAATTTAGGGTTATTGTGACAAATTCTGTGACTATATGAAAATTTATGCGTGACGTGATTTATGGGTTTGGAGCATGTTAAATTAATTTTAATATGCCTAATATGAATTATTATTATGAAATAAATGATTTGAATAAAATTCATTAGCATGAAATAATTTATTTTTCGTAAAATGAATTTTCATGTAAAAAGGCCATTTTTAAGCATAAATTAATTTTATGAGTATTTTTAAATTTTTTTTAAATAAATGTTTTGGGGGAAATTTTAATGAAAATAATAAGAAAAATATTTTATTTTAATTACCTATAATCAGCCCTAAATTAATTAAAAAGCATAAATATCCAAAAGCCCGCTACACCAAAACACTCATAACCTAGCTCACTGAGGGTAAACTTGGAAATTACATCCCAAACCATAATACATAATGAGAATTTCGGCCAGCCGTTGTTTTTCAGCAGCCACCATTCTATTTTTCAGTACTATTGAAATTCTCAAAAACACTTTCAACTTTGCGATTTCTCGACCGTTTCGTAAGTTTTTATTTTTTTTTTCAATTTTCTATCTGATTTCTGTGAAACAAATTATGAGAAAATTATTTTGAACTAGCTATTTACTAATTTCTATATGTTTATTCAGTTTGGATGAGTTTTTGAAAGATAAATTAATTTATCTACTAAAAACACAAATCTTTCTACACGATTTCTCCAAAGATGAATCGCGTAACTCAAACTTGAAATTTTTATGCATAGACCATATCAAGGGGGCCAATTTTTGCATCATTGATTTCTAAACTAATTTTAGTTGTGTTTAGATGAAAAATATTAAATTAAATCATATTTCTGCATATTACTGTAATGACCAAAAAGCTTTAGAAAATAAAGGAATTCAAGGTTTTTATGCTAGAACTTAAAAGTTGGAAAATTCTATGATTATATATACATATGGCTGCTAGTTTGTATATGGATGTATTCTAATATGATATTTATTTTGATTGGCTGAAAAATAACAATTTAAATCATGTGTTTGCATATCACCGTAATGAACAGAAAACGTGGAAAGCTTGAAAACTCATGATTTTCTTCCTAAGCCCTAAATTTGGAGTTTTCATGCATGATATTGATCTATGGTTGCTGATTTATATATATTGATGTTCATAATTGATATTTGTTGTGATTGAATGAAAAAAAATGGTTTAAAAAATCTGTTAACATATTATAAAGTACCGAAAACAAGAAAACTCATGGTTTTTGCATCCTAAAACCTAAAATTGGAATTTTCATGTAGCTATTGTACCTATTGCTGCTGATTCCTATGGATTAATATTCTAAAATAATTTTTGTTATGTTTACATGAAAAATTTTAGTTCAAACCATGTTTCTACATATTACTGTAATAAATGGAAAGTGCAAAAAGTAAGAAAATTCAGTTTTTCCCTTTTAAAAGGCATTCGACCTACAATGGAATTTTTATCCCAATGTCTATAAATTTTATGTGATGTATTTTGTTAATTATTGACATGTATGTATGAATGATAAATGGTTAAATTGCATATTGATTGAAGAAATGACCCTAGACAAGCCTAGAGACAATTTGGTATACTTAAGGTATCTGAACCTTATGTTATGATTAATATATAAATGTCATCGGGTAATATAGAAGTAGGTTGTATGATGATTTGATAATGGATTAATGATCTTGAATTTATGAAGTGATTGATTGAATGAATTGGTCATAAGAGACAAGCATGATACTTGAAAGGCTATTGATAAGTTGACATGTGTGGAAGTGTTAAGTGTACTAAGATGATTGCTAAGGTGAACTGATATTAAGATCATGACATTATGCTTGACTTAAGAAAAGTATTGGTATGATTTATAATATAATTTCATGTGAGCCTATAAAAGCTAAATGTGCAAGACTTTTAAAGTTAATATGTTATATGCAAGTGCTGAGTGCACATCTATGTGCAACTCTAAGTGTATATGAATGTTATATATGCATGGGGTAGTTATGGGATAGGATAGCATCATGATTGAATAAATACTAAGTATTGAATTAAATATTATGTTAGAGCTTGAGGAGTTTTAGATGTTTAAAAAGGGCTAAGTGTACTAGGAGCAAAGGAATCAAAAGGTGAGTAAACACTATATTCATGCTACAAATACAAGTAACATTATGATATGTTACAAATATGTAATATCATGTTATGTGAGCCTTTAAGATCCTTGAAACCCAAGTTCTTCCTATCTTAAAATATGATTAAATAATTTCTTTGTAAAGCTTGGGTTGCCAAAGGACATTTGTTCCAAAACTATTTTGTTTATCCAATAATAATTCCTTGTGATTATTGCTTAACTTATATTCTTTCTGGAATTACATTATCATTGTATCTTTTGGTAAAAAGTTAAATTGCTATTGTTATTATGATATATGTTATTGTTGTCTTAAATGTTATTATTATATGTGATTACCATTATTTCTAGATATAGTACCTTTAACCCTTTTGCAGAAGTCCTCGTACTGATGTGAATAATCATCAGCTATGTGATCCTCATACTGATGCGAGTAATCATCAGCTATGTGATCCTCGTATTGATGTGAGTAATTATTGGCTATGTGTTCGAGTGATTATAGCAATAGCCTTCATTTTATGTGTTATGTGTTTGAGTGATTATGGCAATAGCCTTCACTTTATGTGTTCGAGTGATTATGGCAATAGCCTTCACTCTATATGTTCGAGTGATTATGGTAATAGCCATCACTCTATGTGTTCGGGTGATTATGGCAACAGCCTTCACTCTATGTGTTACATGTTATAAATGTGATTTCTGTAAACCTTTCTAAATTTCAAACTATGAACTATGAACTATGAATTTTGAATCATAAACTATAAGTTATGAGCTATAAGCCTTTTCTAAGGGATATGTGTTATTGTATATTGTTTACTCATTGAGATCATCTATCTCACTCCTTTTTCTTGTGTGGTTCCAAGTGAGCATTACGAGGAGGCAAGGTGATAGCTCAAGCAACCTACTCCGCTTAGGAGATTTCCTTATCCAAGTTTATTTCCATACTATGATGTGATGAGTCTCTAAACGCTCTAGGAGTTATTATGGGAACTTTATTTTGGAATATTATATTGGTGACTTTATTTGGAGTCTTATTATTATTTTCTAAGGATTTGTATTAAAGTATATTTTTAGCTTCTGCATCTTAAGGTTTTTCCTTTATAAAATTTTTTTTTTTTAAGTTAATGCATGAGGTTCGGTACAATCCTTGGCAATATTTGTATAAGTATAAGTGGGTTCTACAAGCGTGGGTGACCTTATGTCTCCCTATGTTCTAGGACCATCATGTCTCTGAAGTTGGGATGTGACACTTGGGCAGGTGTTAGGCACCCAAACTGGCCCAGCTAATGATGCTGGCTTCCATTTATTAGTCATGTTTAATTTAAGATGAGTTGAGCTCTTTAGGCTTTTTGTCATGACAATTTAATATCATCTAATATCAATTTGAATTAATACATATTGTATATAAATTAAAATATATTTAAATGATATCTTAATTATGAATTATCTTAACTATCAATTTCATTTTAAAAAAGAATTATAAATTTACCGAGTTATATGAATTGATTTATAAATACCTAAGTCTAATTCTAATTACTAAGGGGAAGGGGATTAATCCATTAATCTTTAATTGCTTATATTTTACAAATAATTAAGGGGCTTCCTATCAAGACAATGGGTTGTCTCATTAGCTGAGTTAGTTAGCTTGTGTCTTTGAGCTCATCTGCCTGCCTCATTATGTCAAGCTCATGGGCTTGCCTTTTTATTCAAAACACTTGCCTATTTTCTTAAGATGAAAAGCTGGATAATAATAAAAAAAATGATCTGATTTGCCATAAACTAGTCATGGTAACCATAACTTCAATGTAATATGATTATTAAAGAAGAAGAAAAATTCACATTAAAACTTTTCTGAAAGACTAAAATTGATTATTTGAACATTATAATTTAAGAATAGATCTTGATTATCATGTCCTTATAATATCATATCATAAATCATTAAGTATATCAAAACTTCAACTAAACCAAATAAGTTGAAGATGATGCATGATGATTATATAAATTAATTAGAATAGAATGAAAGAAAGAGCCAAAAAGTCCTTCAAGCATAACCTATCTATAGGCATCACAAATCCAAGGAGGACCAAAGAGCATTGGGGGTCATGGGTTATTGGACTTTAGCCCTCAATGGCCTTTGTTTGTTTCTTTTTCAATCTCTAGTAGTGGTTCACAAGTCTCAGATTTGTAATGTTTTCTTTCCTTTTTTGTTCTCAATTTTCTATCCTCTATTATTCTCTCTCTAGTTTCTTTCTCAACAATCTCACATATTTAACCTCATTTTCTTTACTCTTAATTTTTCTGCCTTCCTGTCTCTTCTCCTATAGAGTCTCCCCCTTCTTATAATGGTCTACCTACACTAGTGGATAGGACAAATAATGTCTTTTATGTTAGTCTTTAACACCATGCATATATATGTTTAGAGTTGTGGGATAACCTCCTTTAGACATAACCTTGATTGTCCATTTCCTAGAACATGCTCTCACGATGGCTCACCATCATTTGCATCTGCTACCCTAAATATACATGACTCTAATATATTTCATCTATAATAGTATCTCTAAAGACAACTTACTCAATGACATTGAGGTGGAGATTTGATGAAGACAAGCTTTATTAATAAGGGCAAAGATGAATCATAAAGACAAGCTTCATCAATGAGGATGAAGATGAGTCCCGAGGACGCGCTTCGTCGATGAGGAAGAAGACGAGTTTTGAAGACAAGCTTCACTAATGAGGATGAACATGACTTTTGAAGATAAGCTTTGTTAATAAGGATGAGTCTTGAGGTTGTTTCACTAAAAACGAGGGTAAGTATTGAGGATGCTTCACTAACAAGGACAAATAAAAATCTTGAGGATGATTCATTGATGAGGATAAAGAGAAGATGTGAGATCACTTCATTGATTAGGATGAAAACAATACTTGATGTTGCTTTGTTAATGAGGACGAAGACAAGTTCAGTGCTTCGTCAAGTGAATCTTGAGCTTTAACAGATTAGTTTGCCAATTAGATAAGAATTAACTTATTTTTACATGCACTAACAACACCCTTTGTTGTAAAAATTCTATAAGTGCATAAGTCAAGAACAAGTAATATATTGTTTATAAGTAGAGTGTCAATTCCACAAGGAAAGAGTTGTCAAGTATCAAACTAGGATTGCTCTATTATTCAGAAAATTGAATTTTAAGAATTAGGATTTTAAATTAAATAAAAAAAATAATGCAAGTGAATAAGATAAAATTCAAAATATTATTAAAGGACTAGGATTTAGATTTCATCAACTGATTACCTATGATTTCTTTATATTCTTTAGATTGGTTTATTCTTGTTAGAATTAATGAATAGATTATCTTAAATTAAATGATCTCTCTCAAGACACATCACATATATTTATATTAATCTTATGTTTACTCTCGTGATCATAAGAAATTAACACAAACCCATTAAGCATTATGAAATCTAATAAACAATAATCCTAATGAACTAATATTGCGTTTCTACTCTCGTTACTTCTCACAATATCTTAAATCATGCAATTAATGGCTAGTTAATTACAAGTATTAAATCCTAAGATAAAATATTAATTCCAATAATCAAACCCAATCAATTAAATATAATATCATAGGCAAATCAAAATATTACACCTAAATCATAAAAAGATAAATTTAGCTAATCATATTTAAGAAGAAAAAAAATAATTAAGTTAATAGTCAATATAATATCAAACATAATAATAACTTACAATTAAATTAAAGAGTAAAGTTTAGAAGGAACTCTTTTCTGAGATACAATCGTTGACATACATGAACTCCAAAACTCCTTCTGATCAAAATAACATAAACAAAGAAGAAAAATTAATCTATTCTTTTTTTCTATCTATGTATTTTTTATGAATTTCTTCATGATTTGAATGAGAGGTAGTAATGCCTATTTATAGGAATTGCCACTTTCTTTCTTTTCATGATATTGCATCATTATTTTATGGTATCATTGCTTGCATCACTAATACCATGACATCATTGCTTGCATCACTAATATCACAATATCATTACTTGCATCACTTATATTATGATATCATTGCTTGCCTCACTAATATCATGACATCATTGCTTGCCTCATTATGACATCACTTTTATCTACAACATAAAGTAAATAAAATAAAATACTAAAAAAATATTATAATTTATTTATAAATTGTAGGTTATTTATCTGTCAATATAAGTAATAATATCACTAAATTCTCAAGAACTGAGTTAAAATTTCAATTTAAAAAGATAAAATAACTCAAAGAAAGTAAAGTTATCACACCTCCAAATTTAAGATTTTCTTTCTCCTCGAGCAGAAGAAAATACTAAACTTAAACTATTCCACTTTCATAGGAAATCATGATTGCATTTAACATATGGAACAAGCTTTTAAACCCGTTTATGGCCTATAGAGGAAGAGTTGTAGTCTCTTGAGGTCTTCTAATGGTGATACCCACAAACAACTATAAAACTCTAAACTTCCAACTATTTTTCTTAGAAAACAATAAGAGATCACTGTTTTGAAATTGAACAAGTATTAAATTGAATCCATATCCATTCAAAAGCTAATTCATCTTATAATAATCATACTCAAGTGGGTGTGTAAAATAGCTAATGTTAATGGTAAAAGTGATGTGCATGCTTTAAACAAGTAAAATTCTCATAATCCTAACAATAACTATCACTCAATTTCTAATAAAGAATTAAGCACTTCCCTTTTGGTACAAATCTCCACCATGTTAAAGGCATCACCTGAGATCAAAAGGTATTTAATTTTGGTTGTAATAAGGCTATGGGGATACCAATGTGGCTAGAGAATAAAGTGAGTAGAAGATAACAAAAGTTTTAAAGACTTCATAGAGTTAAAGACATTACAGTATTTTGTAAGAGACACTTCTCAAAACCTATAGAAGCATAGAAAACATAGGCCAATTATTATCGTATTTGGCCTTTACTTATTCTAAACCATTTTGTAATATCCAAGCTTTGATCATCATAATCAAGAGGTGTTTTTTTTTTTTTACTTAAAATATATTATTATTATTATTATTATTATTATTATATATATATATATATATATATATATATATATATATATACTCCTCTCTTTTTTTTTTTTTTTTGGTACTTCATTACTTCCCATACTTGTCTATTATTTCTATCCCAAATTTTTCAGAAGGTTTATGAAATTTGCTTTTTTAGCTCCAATTCATCTTTAGAATAAGGGTAAACATATAAATATTTTTGGACTAGCTTAGAAATGTGGTTATAAAACAATAAAGTTAATTAATGTAGGCTCAAATTGGCCTACTAAGGGGGGTGTTCTCTTGGAACATCGATCGAGAAACTGGCTAATTTGGCATTATGGTGAAAATCCTAGTGCCTTAATCATTTCACTAGTGATACTCAATCAGTCGTTCGCCTCGAAAGACCTCAAAGGAAAGTTATAATATTTAATTCTTTCATGTCAAAATCAAAATGATCATCAAAGTGAAGATATAAGAACACACCTATTCTAGTATGCTTTTCTTTTTATAGAATAATCATGGCAATTATGAGTAAAGAGTTGAGTATATTCATTGTGAAAACAAATTAACCAAAGACTATCATTAATATTCAAAACAATACTCATTATCAGTCAATGCTTGACACTAAAGCTCAATTTCTCATTATAGTGGCTGAAAGTTTTTTTGAAAACTGAAAAGAAAATCTCAAAAATTACATATGTGTATCAAGAGTACAAAAGTAACTTCTTACTCTGCCATCTAAATTTTTAGTGAATCAAACCTCAGAAAAAATTGAAAAAACATAATTTTTTTTATAACAATTTCTCCATCCCCAAACTTATTTAGGACATTGTCCCCAATGTCTACTGTAGATAAGTAAAAAGTAAAGGACTGTGCTTGATCTGGTGCAACATAGAAAGAAGAAAGAAAAAAAAATATGTTAAAAGTAAAATGATAAGTGCTTAACTAACTACATTTTATCCTTTGTTCTTAATGTATTTTATCCTTAAATTGAGTTTGATGTGCTTGTTTAGTGCTTTTCTAGAATTCTTTTAGTTAACCCAGTGCCAAATGATGCCGTGAACCAAATGTGACCCAAAATGGTGAAGAATCCAAGCCAAAATGTTGACTTTTGGAAGAATATGGGCAGCCACGGGTGATTACACAGCTGGAATTTTAGCCCTGTGATAAGAGCAAAATGGAAATTCATCTAGTAGCCTCCCATAGGTGGAGGCACAACTAAGGTTTCATCAATGGGAAGTTACGTTCTTTGGCCCTATCATTGGCATGGCTGAAACCCCAACCATGGGTCCAGTCGTGTGAGGTTAAATTCCAGCATATAAATCAGATCTGACAACATTGAGGAGGCATTTTTTTGAAGGGGAAAGTCTTAGGGAAATTCTTAGCCGAAAGGCTAGGAACTCTTAGGTTTCTCTTGGTTTGTAGATAGTTTAGGATTTTCAATTTCGAGAGATTGTAGGTACAAATCAAGATAAAGATCCATTTTTGTATAGATTTGGAAAGGAAATCAAGGATTTAAGAGGGTATGTATTTCTGAGGCCTTGCCCGAGCATCGACTCAGTCTGCTAGAGGGAACCGGGATGCTCATTTGGGTTTAGACTCACGATGGAACCCTCGAGTTCGGATTTAGGTGATTTTGAAAATGATTTTGGGAGTCGCCACCCTAATTTATTTTAAATGGGAAAAATTAAGGAAAAACCCAGTTGACTATAATTTATTAATTTTTAATTAATTTGCCAATGGATAAAAATCATTCGTCTTTGAACCAAGTCGAGTTCGGGGACTAGGTTTTTTATTTTAAATAATCTTAAGATGATATTAAAGAGAATGCATGAATATGGCTTAACATGAGTGCATAGTGAAAATAAAACATTCACAAATTTAAAAAAAAAAAAAAGGAAAAGAGGATTGATTGGGATTTGGATTTGAGGTTTGGATTTAGATTTCAAACATGCCTACATACCCCATTGAATGGGGATCAAAATCCACATAGTTCATTCAATGGTTAAGTAGAGAGGTTTAAGAGTTAATCAGATTAATTTTAGTTTGGTGTTTTGACAATGAGGAAAAAAGGCTGATACCTTTCCTTTTGGCAAGCAGAGAGTTTTACCAAACTGAAGTCCCTTTTTATCGAAACCGGATGATCTGATTGATTTAAGGGATTAACTAATTAATTAAAATGATTAATTAACTAATTAATATGATGAAATGGATGGATGGATAGATGGATTAATTAATTAAAAAGATCAATTAATTAATTTGGATAAAGGGTGGATTAAGAAAAAGGATTAATTTGATTTTTTGAAAAAAAAAAGAATGATTTTTGAAAAAAATAGTGATTAATTAATTAATTAAAAAGATTAATTAATTAATTAATTGAGTGATTAAAAAAGAGTTTTAGTTAATTAAAAAGATTAATTAACTTGGTTAGGGTGAGGTAATTAATTAATTAAAAAGATTAATTAATTAATTAGAGAGAGATTGGAAGGAGAAGAAGAGAGGAATTTGAGGATAGCAATCTACTCAAATTCAATGGGTGTGTAGAAATGAGAAGTGAAGGGAGGTATTTATAGGAAAAGTGGGTGAGGGTAGTTTAGGTAATGAAAATGTGAAAAGACCATTAGGGGTAGCGCTAGAAATGGCTGAAAATTGTATTGAAAGGGGTAAAAGGGTCATTTTTTACGTAGGTGGGGTCCATAGGGATCAAAAGCTCGCAGAACCTGGTACAGTGATGCACCAGGCCTATGTGATGCTGCATCAAACATTTGCAGCATGTCGCAAACAAGGCATGCGGTGCCTCGGCGCCGCACTTTTGTTTTGCAGCAGCCACATGGTGTTGGCACGTTTTTTGAGGTTTCTCTTTTTTTCTTTTTTTTTTTAGAGATTGATCATTGATATGGAGTTTGGGAAATTCAGATGTTTGGTGGCAATATAAATGAAGTCTAAAAAATTTTCTTTAGGGGGCAGCCCCTACCCGCTAACCGATTAGAGGGACCACCGCAATAGCACCGCACAACGCGTTAAATTCAGTAAGTGCTAAGGCTACAGTTGGATGTTGAGGGCGTAAAATTGAGGATTCATAGTTGCCCCCTCATCAGAATTGGCTTTGAACAAAAGGTGATTCTGATGATAGTGAACATTGGGAAGAGGTGCCATGTTAGACTCTAGGCTTGTGTGTTATTATCATGTCCTTTAGGAGGAGGACCTCGAGGATAAATGAAACTTTATCAATGGGTATCTGTTCAGCCTTAATGTTGGTTGCGAAAATGGTCTTGGTGAATTTCAATTAAGGTTATCTGTTCAACCTTAATGCTAGAGATGAAGAATGTTTAAGGCGAATGTCAATCAAGGCTATCTGTCCGGCCTTAATGTTAGAAATAGAGAAGGTTTGGTGAATTTCGATCAAGGCTATCCATTTAGCCTTAATGTTGGAGATAGAGAAAGATCACTGTTTTGAAATTGAACAAGTATTAAATTGAATCCATATCCATTCAAAAGCTAATTCATCTTATAATAATCATACTCAAGTGGGTGTGTAAAATAGCTAATGTTAATGGTAAAAGTGATGTGCATGCTTTAAACAAGTAAAATTCTCATAATCCTTACAATAACTATCACTCAATTTCTAATAAAGAATTAAGCACTTCCCTTTTGGTACAAATCTCCACCATGTTAAAGGCATCACCTGAGATCAAAAGGTATTTAATTTTGGTTGTAATAAGGCTATGGGGATACCGATGTGGCTAGAGAATTAAGTGAGTAGAAGATAACAAAAGTTTTAAAGACTTCATAGAGTTAAAGACATTACAATATTTTGTAAGAGACACTTCTCAAAACCTATAGAAGCATAGAAAACATAGGCCAATTATTATCGTATTAGGCCTTTACTTATTCTAAACCATTTTGTAATATCCAAGCTTTGATCATCATAATCAAGAGGTGTTTTTTTTTTTTTACTTAAAATATATTATTATTATTATTATTATTATTATTATTATTATTATATATATATATATATATATATATATATATATATATATATACTCCTCTCTTTTTTTTTTTTTTTTGGTACTTCATTACTTCCCATACTTGTCTATTATTTCTATCCCAAATTTTTCAGAAGGTTTATGAAATTTGCTTTTTTAGCTCCAATTCATCTTTAGAATAAGGGTAAACATATAAATATTTTTGGACTAGCTTAGAAATGTGGTTATAAAACAATAAAGTTAATTAATGTAGGCTCAAATTGGCCTACTAAGGGGGGTGTTCTCTTGGAACATCGATCGAGAAACTGGCTAATTTGGCATTATGGTGAAAATCCTAGTGCCTTAATCATTTCACTAGTGATACTCAATCAGTCGTTCGCCTCGAAAGACCTCAAAGGAAAGTTATAATATTTAATTCTTTCATGTCAAAATCAAAATGATCATCAAAGTGAAGATATAAGAACACACCTATTCTAGTATGCTTTTCTTTTTATAGAATAATCATGGCAATTATGAGTAAAGAGTTGAGTATATTCATTGTGAAAACAAATTAACCAAAGACTATCATTAATATTCAAAACAATACTCATTATCAGTCAATGCTTGACACTAAAGCTCAATTTCTCATTATAGTGGCTGAAAGTTTTTTTGAAAACTGAAAAGAAAATCTCAAAAATTACATATGTGTATCAAGAGTACAAAAGTAACTTCTTACTCTGCCATCTAAATTTTTAGTGAATCAAACCTCAGAAAAAATTGAAAAAACATAATTTTTTTTATAACAATTTCTCCATCCCCAAACTTATTTAGGACATTGTCCCCAATGTCTACTGTAGATAAGTAAAAAGTAAAGGACTGTGCTTGATCTGGTGCAACATAGAAAGAAGAAAGAAAAAAAAATATGTTAAAAGTAAAATGATAAGTGCTTAACTAACTACATTTTATCCTTTGTTCTTAATGTATTTTATCCTTAAATTGAGTTTGATGTGCTTGTTTAGTGCTTTTCTAGAATTCTTTTAGTTAACCCAGTGCCAAATGATGCCGTGAACCAAATGTGACCCAAAATGGTGAAGAATCCAAGCCAAAATGTTGACTTTTGGAAGAATATGGGCAGCCACGGGTGATTACACAGCTGGAATTTTAGCCCTGTGATAAGAGCAAAATGGAAATTCATCTAGTAGCCTCCCATAGGTGGAGGCACAACTAAGGTTTCATCAATGGGAAGTTACGTTCTTTGGCCCTATCATTGGCATGGCTGAAACCCCAACCATGGGTCCAGTCGTGTGAGGTTAAATTCCAGCATATAAATCAGATCTGACAACATTGAGGAGGCATTTTTTTGAAGGGGAAAGTCTTAGGGAAATTCTTAGCCGAAAGGCTAGGAACTCTTAGGTTTCTCTTGGTTTGTAGATAGTTTAGGATTTTCAATTTCGAGAGATTGTAGGTACAAATCAAGATAAAGATCCATTTTTGTATAGATTTGGAAAGGAAATCAAGGATTTAAGAGGGTATGTATTTCTGAGGCCTTGCCCGAGCATCGACTCAGTCTGCTAGAGGGAACCGGGATGCTCATTTGGGTTTAGACTCACGATGGAACCCTCGAGTTCGGATTTAGGTGATTTTGAAAATGATTTTGGGAGTCGCCACCCTAATTTATTTTAAATGGGAAAAATTAAGGAAAAACCCAGTTGACTATAATTTATTAATTTTTAATTAATTTGCCAATGGATAAAAATCATTCGTCTTTGAACCAAGTCGAGTTCGGGGACTAGGTTTTTTATTTTAAATAATCTTAAGATGATATTAAAGAGAATGCATGAATATGGCTTAACATGAGTGCATAGTGAAAATAAAACATTCACAAATTTAAAAAAAAAAAAAAGGAAAAGAGGATTGATTGGGATTTGGATTTGAGGTTTGGATTTAGATTTCAAACATGCCTACATACCCCATTGAATGGGGATCAAAATCCACATAGTTCATTCAATGGTTAAGTAGAGAGGTTTAAGAGTTAATCAGATTAATTTTAGTTTGGTGTTTTGACAATGAGGAAAAAAGGCTGATACCTTTCCTTTTGGCAAGCAGAGAGTTTTACCAAACTGAAGTCCCTTTTTATCGAAACCGGATGATCTGATTGATTTAAGGGATTAACTAATTAATTAAAATGATTAATTAACTAATTAATATGATGAAATGGATGGATGGATAGATGGATTAATTAATTAAAAAGATCAATTAATTAATTTGGATAAAGGGTGGATTAAGAAAAAGGATTAATTTGATTTTTTGAAAAAAAAAAGAATGATTTTTGAAAAAAATAGTGATTAATTAATTAATTAAAAAGATTAATTAATTAATTAATTGAGTGATTAAAAAAGAGTTTTAGTTAATTAAAAAGATTAATTAACTTGGTTAGGGTGAGGTAATTAATTAATTAAAAAGATTAATTAATTAATTAGAGAGAGATTGGAAGGAGAAGAAGAGAGGAATTTGAGGATAGCAATCTACTCAAATTCAATGGGTGTGTAGAAATGAGAAGTGAAGGGAGGTATTTATAGGAAAAGTGGGTGAGGGTAGTTTAGGTAATGAAAATGTGAAAAGACCATTAGGGGTAGCGCTAGAAATGGCTGAAAATTGTATTGAAAGGGGTAAAAGGGTCATTTTTTACGTAGGTGGGGTCCATAGGGATCAAAAGCTCGCAGAACCTGGTACAGTGATGCACCAGGCCTATGTGATGCTGCATCAAACATTTGCAGCATGTCGCAAACAAGGCATGCGGTGCCTCGGCGCCGCACTTTTGTTTTGCAGCAGCCACATGGTGTTGGCACGTTTTTTGAGGTTTCTCTTTTTTTCTTTTTTTTTTTAGAGATTGATCATTGATATGGAGTTTGGGAAATTCAGATGTTTGGTGGCAATATAAATGAAGTCTAAAAAATTTTCTTTAGGGGGCAGCCCCTACCCGCTAACCGATTAGAGGGACCACCGCAATAGCACCGCACAACGCGTTAAATTCAGTAAGTGCTAAGGCTACAGTTGGATGTTGAGGGCGTAAAATTGAGGATTCATAGTTGCCCCCTCATCAGAATTGGCTTTGAACAAAAGGTGATTCTGATGATAGTGAACATTGGGAAGAGGTGCCATGTTAGACTCTAGGCTTGTGTGTTATTATCATGTCCTTTAGGAGGAGGACCTCGAGGATAAATGAAACTTTATCAATGGGTATCTGTTCAGCCTTAATGTTGGTTGCGAAAATGGTCTTGGTGAATTTCAATTAAGGTTATCTGTTCAACCTTAATGCTAGAGATGAAGAATGTTTAAGGCGAATGTCAATCAAGGCTATCTGTCCGGCCTTAATGTTAGAAATAGAGAAGGTTTGGTGAATTTCGATCAAGGCTATCCATTTAGCCTTAATGTTGGAGATAGAGAAAGATCACTGTTTTGAAATTGAACAAGTATTAAATTGAATCCATATCCATTCAAAAGCTAATTCATCTTATAATAATCATACTCAAGTGGGTGTGTAAAATAGCTAATGTTAATGGTAAAAGTGATGTGCATGCTTTAAACAAGTAAAATTCTCATAATCCTTACAATAACTATCACTCAATTTCTAATAAAGAATTAAGCACTTCCCTTTTGGTACAAATCTCCACCATGTTAAAGGCATCACCTGAGATCAAAAGGTATTTAATTTTGGTTGTAATAAGGCTATGGGGATACCGATGTGGCTAGAGAATTAAGTGAGTAGAAGATAACAAAAGTTTTAAAGACTTCATAGAGTTAAAGACATTACAATATTTTGTAAGAGACACTTCTCAAAACCTATAGAAGCATAGAAAACATAGGCCAATTATTATCGTATTAGGCCTTTACTTATTCTAAACCATTTTGTAATATCCAAGCTTTGATCATCATAATCAAGAGGTGTTTTTTTTTTTTTACTTAAAATATATTATTATTATTATTATTATTATTATTATTATTATTATATATATATATATATATATATATATATATATACTCCTCTCTTTTTTTTTTTTTTTTGGTACTTCATTACTTCCCATACTTGTCTATTATTTCTATCCCAAATTTTTCAGAAGGTTTATGAAATTTGCTTTTTTAGCTCCAATTCATCTTTAGAATAAGGGTAAACATATAAATATTTTTGGACTAGCTTAGAAATGTGGTTATAAAACAATAAAGTTAATTAATGTAGGCTCAAATTGGCCTACTAAGGGGGGTGTTCTCTTGGAACATCGATCGAGAAACTGGCTAATTTGGCATTATGGTGAAAATCCTAGTGCCTTAATCATTTCACTAGTGATACTCAATCAGTCGTTCGCCTCGAAAGACCTCAAAGGAAAGTTATAATATTTAATTCTTTCATGTCAAAATCAAAATGATCATCAAAGTGAAGATATAAGAACACACCTATTCTAGTATGCTTTTCTTTTTATAGAATAATCATGGCAATTATGAGTAAAGAGTTGAGTATATTCATTGTGAAAACAAATTAACCAAAGACTATCATTAATATTCAAAACAATACTCATTATCAGTCAATGCTTGACACTAAAGCTCAATTTCTCATTATAGTGGCTGAAAGTTTTTTTGAAAACTGAAAAGAAAATCTCAAAAATTACATATGTGTATCAAGAGTACAAAAGTAACTTCTTACTCTGCCATCTAAATTTTTAGTGAATCAAACCTCAGAAAAAATTGAAAAAACATAATTTTTTTTATAACAATTTCTCCATCCCCAAACTTATTTAGGACATTGTCCCCAATGTCTACTGTAGATAAGTAAAAAGTAAAGGACTGTGCTTGATCTGGTGCAACATAGAAAGAAGAAAGAAAAAAAAATATGTTAAAAGTAAAATGATAAGTGCTTAACTAACTACATTTTATCCTTTGTTCTTAATGTATTTTATCCTTAAATTGAGTTTGATGTGCTTGTTTAGTGCTTTTCTAGAATTCTTTTAGTTAACCCAGTGCCAAATGATGCCGTGAACCAAATGTGACCCAAAATGGTGAAGAATCCAAGCCAAAATGTTGACTTTTGGAAGAATATGGGCAGCCACGGGTGATTACACAGCTGGAATTTTAGCCCTGTGATAAGAGCAAAATGGAAATTCATCTAGTAGCCTCCCATAGGTGGAGGCACAACTAAGGTTTCATCAATGGGAAGTTACGTTCTTTGGCCCTATCATTGGCATGGCTGAAACCCCAACCATGGGTCCAGTCGTGTGAGGTTAAATTCCAGCATATAAATCAGATCTGACAACATTGAGGAGGCATTTTTTTGAAGGGGAAAGTCTTAGGGAAATTCTTAGCCGAAAGGCTAGGAACTCTTAGGTTTCTCTTGGTTTGTAGATAGTTTAGGATTTTCAATTTCGAGAGATTGTAGGTACAAATCAAGATAAAGATCCATTTTTGTATAGATTTGGAAAGGAAATCAAGGATTTAAGAGGGTATGTATTTCTGAGGCCTTGCCCGAGCATCGACTCAGTCTGCTAGAGGGAACCGGGATGCTCATTTGGGTTTAGACTCACGATGGAACCCTCGAGTTCGGATTTAGGTGATTTTGAAAATGATTTTGGGAGTCGCCACCCTAATTTATTTTAAATGGGAAAAATTAAGGAAAAACCCAGTTGACTATAATTTATTAATTTTTAATTAATTTGCCAATGGATAAAAATCATTCGTCTTTGAACCAAGTCGAGTTCGGGGACTAGGTTTTTTATTTTAAATAATCTTAAGATGATATTAAAGAGAATGCATGAATATGGCTTAACATGAGTGCATAGTGAAAATAAAACATTCACAAATTTAAAAAAAAAAAAAAGGAAAAGAGGATTGATTGGGATTTGGATTTGAGGTTTGGATTTAGATTTCAAACATGCCTACATACCCCATTGAATGGGGATCAAAATCCACATAGTTCATTCAATGGTTAAGTAGAGAGGTTTAAGAGTTAATCAGATTAATTTTAGTTTGGTGTTTTGACAATGAGGAAAAAAGGCTGATACCTTTCCTTTTGGCAAGCAGAGAGTTTTACCAAACTGAAGTCCCTTTTTATCGAAACCGGATGATCTGATTGATTTAAGGGATTAACTAATTAATTAAAATGATTAATTAACTAATTAATATGATGAAATGGATGGATGGATAGATGGATTAATTAATTAAAAAGATCAATTAATTAATTTGGATAAAGGGTGGATTAAGAAAAAGGATTAATTTGATTTTTTGAAAAAAAAAAGAATGATTTTTGAAAAAAATAGTGATTAATTAATTAATTAAAAAGATTAATTAATTAATTAATTGAGTGATTAAAAAAGAGTTTTAGTTAATTAAAAAGATTAATTAACTTGGTTAGGGTGAGGTAATTAATTAATTAAAAAGATTAATTAATTAATTAGAGAGAGATTGGAAGGAGAAGAAGAGAGGAATTTGAGGATAGCAATCTACTCAAATTCAATGGGTGTGTAGAAATGAGAAGTGAAGGGAGGTATTTATAGGAAAAGTGGGTGAGGGTAGTTTAGGTAATGAAAATGTGAAAAGACCATTAGGGGTAGCGCTAGAAATGGCTGAAAATTGTATTGAAAGGGGTAAAAGGGTCATTTTTTATGTAGGTGGGGTCCATAGGGATCAAAAGCTCGCAGAACCTGGTACAGTGATGCACCAGGCCTATGTGATGCTGCATCAAACATTTGCAGCATGTCGCAAACAAGGCATGCGGTGCCTCGGCGCCGCACTTTTGTTTTGCAGCAGCCACATGGTGTTGGCACGTTTTTTGAGGTTTCTCTTTTTTTCTTTTTTTTTTTAGAGATTGATCATTGATATGGAGTTTGGGAAATTCAGATGTTTGGTGGCAATATAAATGAAGTCTAAAAAATTTTCTTTAGGGGGCAGCCCCTACCCGCTAACCGATTAGAGGGACCACCGCAATAGCACCGCACAACGCGTTAAATTCAGTAAGTGCTAAGGCTACAGTTGGATGTTGAGGGCGTAAAATTGAGGATTCATAGTTGCCCCCTCATCAGAATTGGCTTTGAACAAAAGGTGATTCTGATGATAGTGAACATTGGGAAGAGGTGCCATGTTAGACTCTAGGCTTGTGTGTTATTATCATGTCCTTTAGGAGGAGGACCTCGAGGATAAATGAAACTTTATCAATGGGTATCTGTTCAGCCTTAATGTTGGTTGCGAAAATGGTCTTGGTGAATTTCAATTAAGGTTATCTGTTCAACCTTAATGCTAGAGATGAAGAATGTTTAAGGCGAATGTCAATCAAGGCTATCTGTCCGGCCTTAATGTTAGAAATAGAGAAGGTTTGGTGAATTTCGATCAAGGCTATCCATTTAGCCTTAATGTTGGAGATAGAGAAAGATCACTGTTTTGAAATTGAACAAGTATTAAATTGAATCCATATCCATTCAAAAGCTAATTCATCTTATAATAATCATACTCAAGTGGGTGTGTAAAATAGCTAATGTTAATGGTAAAAGTGATGTGCATGCTTTAAACAAGTAAAATTCTCATAATCCTTACAATAACTATCACTCAATTTCTAATAAAGAATTAAGCACTTCCCTTTTGGTACAAATCTCCACCATGTTAAAGGCATCACCTGAGATCAAAAGGTATTTAATTTTGGTTGTAATAAGGCTATGGGGATACCGATGTGGCTAGAGAATTAAGTGAGTAGAAGATAACAAAAGTTTTAAAGACTTCATAGAGTTAAAGACATTACAATATTTTGTAAGAGACACTTCTCAAAACCTATAGAAGCATAGAAAACATAGGCCAATTATTATCGTATTAGGCCTTTACTTATTCTAAACCATTTTGTAATATCCAAGCTTTGATCATCATAATCAAGAGGTGTTTTTTTTTTTTTACTTAAAATATATTATTATTATTATTATTATTATTATTATTATTATTATATATATATATATATATATATATATATATATATATATATACTCCTCTCTTTTTTTTTTTTTTTTGGTACTTCATTACTTCCCATACTTGTCTATTATTTCTATCCCAAATTTTTCAGAAGGTTTATGAAATTTGCTTTTTTAGCTCCAATTCATCTTTAGAATAAGGGTAAACATATAAATATTTTTGGACTAGCTTAGAAATGTGGTTATAAAACAATAAAGTTAATTAATGTAGGCTCAAATTGGCCTACTAAGGGGGGTGTTCTCTTGGAACATCGATCGAGAAACTGGCTAATTTGGCATTATGGTGAAAATCCTAGTGCCTTAATCATTTCACTAGTGATACTCAATCAGTCGTTCGCCTCGAAAGACCTCAAAGGAAAGTTATAATATTTAATTCTTTCATGTCAAAATCAAAATGATCATCAAAGTGAAGATATAAGAACACACCTATTCTAGTATGCTTTTCTTTTTATAGAATAATCATGGCAATTATGAGTAAAGAGTTGAGTATATTCATTGTGAAAACAAATTAACCAAAGACTATCATTAATATTCAAAACAATACTCATTATCAGTCAATGCTTGACACTAAAGCTCAATTTCTCATTATAGTGGCTGAAAGTTTTTTTGAAAACTGAAAAGAAAATCTCAAAAATTACATATGTGTATCAAGAGTACAAAAGTAACTTCTTACTCTGCCATCTAAATTTTTAGTGAATCAAACCTCAGAAAAAATTGAAAAAACATAATTTTTTTTATAACAATTTCTCCATCCCCAAACTTATTTAGGACATTGTCCCCAATGTCTACTGTAGATAAGTAAAAAGTAAAGGACTGTGCTTGATCTGGTGCAACATAGAAAGAAGAAAGAAAAAAAAATATGTTAAAAGTAAAATGATAAGTGCTTAACTAACTACATTTTATCCTTTGTTCTTAATGTATTTTATCCTTAAATTGAGTTTGATGTGCTTGTTTAGTGCTTTTCTAGAATTCTTTTAGTTAACCCAGTGCCAAATGATGCCGTGAACCAAATGTGACCCAAAATGGTGAAGAATCCAAGCCAAAATGTTGACTTTTGGAAGAATATGGGCAGCCACGGGTGATTACACAGCTGGAATTTTAGCCCTGTGATAAGAGCAAAATGGAAATTCATCTAGTAGCCTCCCATAGGTGGAGGCACAACTAAGGTTTCATCAATGGGAAGTTACGTTCTTTGGCCCTATCATTGGCATGGCTGAAACCCCAACCATGGGTCCAGTCGTGTGAGGTTAAATTCCAGCATATAAATCAGATCTGACAACATTGAGGAGGCATTTTTTTGAAGGGGAAAGTCTTAGGGAAATTCTTAGCCGAAAGGCTAGGAACTCTTAGGTTTCTCTTGGTTTGTAGATAGTTTAGGATTTTCAATTTCGAGAGATTGTAGGTACAAATCAAGATAAAGATCCATTTTTGTATAGATTTGGAAAGGAAATCAAGGATTTAAGAGGGTATGTATTTCTGAGGCCTTGCCCGAGCATCGACTCAGTCTGCTAGAGGGAACCGGGATGCTCATTTGGGTTTAGACTCACGATGGAACCCTCGAGTTCGGATTTAGGTGATTTTGAAAATGATTTTGGGAGTCGCCACCCTAATTTATTTTAAATGGGAAAAATTAAGGAAAAACCCAGTTGACTATAATTTATTAATTTTTAATTAATTTGCCAATGGATAAAAATCATTCGTCTTTGAACCAAGTCGAGTTCGGGGACTAGGTTTTTTATTTTAAATAATCTTAAGATGATATTAAAGAGAATGCATGAATATGGCTTAACATGAGTGCATAGTGAAAATAAAACATTCACAAATTTAAAAAAAAAAAAAAGGAAAAGAGGATTGATTGGGATTTGGATTTGAGGTTTGGATTTAGATTTCAAACATGCCTACATACCCCATTGAATGGGGATCAAAATCCACATAGTTCATTCAATGGTTAAGTAGAGAGGTTTAAGAGTTAATCAGATTAATTTTAGTTTGGTGTTTTGACAATGAGGAAAAAAGGCTGATACCTTTCCTTTTGGCAAGCAGAGAGTTTTACCAAACTGAAGTCCCTTTTTATCGAAACCGGATGATCTGATTGATTTAAGGGATTAACTAATTAATTAAAATGATTAATTAACTAATTAATATGATGAAATGGATGGATGGATAGATGGATTAATTAATTAAAAAGATCAATTAATTAATTTGGATAAAGGGTGGATTAAGAAAAAGGATTAATTTGATTTTTTGAAAAAAAAAAGAATGATTTTTGAAAAAAATAGTGATTAATTAATTAATTAAAAAGATTAATTAATTAATTAATTGAGTGATTAAAAAAGAGTTTTAGTTAATTAAAAAGATTAATTAACTTGGTTAGGGTGAGGTAATTAATTAATTAAAAAGATTAATTAATTAATTAGAGAGAGATTGGAAGGAGAAGAAGAGAGGAATTTGAGGATAGCAATCTACTCAAATTCAATGGGTGTGTAGAAATGAGAAGTGAAGGGAGGTATTTATAGGAAAAGTGGGTGAGGGTAGTTTAGGTAATGAAAATGTGAAAAGACCATTAGGGGTAGCGCTAGAAATGGCTGAAAATTGTATTGAAAGGGGTAAAAGGGTCATTTTTTACGTAGGTGGGGTCCATAGGGATCAAAAGCTCGCAGAACCTGGTACAGTGATGCACCAGGCCTATGTGATGCTGCATCAAACATTTGCAGCATGTCGCAAACAAGGCATGCGGTGCCTCGGCGCCGCACTTTTGTTTTGCAGCAGCCACATGGTGTTGGCACGTTTTTTGAGGTTTCTCTTTTTTTCTTTTTTTTTTTAGAGATTGATCATTGATATGGAGTTTGGGAAATTCAGATGTTTGGTGGCAATATAAATGAAGTCTAAAAAATTTTCTTTAGGGGGCAGCCCCTACCCGCTAACCGATTAGAGGGACCACCGCAATAGCACCGCACAACGCGTTAAATTCAGTAAGTGCTAAGGCTACAGTTGGATGTTGAGGGCGTAAAATTGAGGATTCATAGTTGCCCCCTCATCAGAATTGGCTTTGAACAAAAGGTGATTCTGATGATAGTGAACATTGGGAAGAGGTGCCATGTTAGACTCTAGGCTTGTGTGTTATTATCATGTCCTTTAGGAGGAGGACCTCGAGGATAAATGAAACTTTATCAATGGGTATCTGTTCAGCCTTAATGTTGGTTGCGAAAATGGTCTTGGTGAATTTCAATTAAGGTTATCTGTTCAACCTTAATGCTAGAGATGAAGAATGTTTAAGGCGAATGTCAATCAAGGCTATCTGTCCGGCCTTAATGTTAGAAATAGAGAAGGTTTGGTGAATTTCGATCAAGGCTATCCATTTAGCCTTAATGTTGGAGATAGAGAAAGATCACTGTTTTGAAATTGAACAAGTATTAAATTGAATCCATATCCATTCAAAAGCTAATTCATCTTATAATAATCATACTCAAGTGGGTGTGTAAAATAGCTAATGTTAATGGTAAAAGTGATGTGCATGCTTTAAACAAGTAAAATTCTCATAATCCTTACAATAACTATCACTCAATTTCTAATAAAGAATTAAGCACTTCCCTTTTGGTACAAATCTCCACCATGTTAAAGGCATCACCTGAGATCAAAAGGTATTTAATTTTGGTTGTAATAAGGCTATGGGGATACCGATGTGGCTAGAGAATTAAGTGAGTAGAAGATAACAAAAGTTTTAAAGACTTCATAGAGTTAAAGACATTACAATATTTTGTAAGAGACACTTCTCAAAACCTATAGAAGCATAGAAAACATAGGCCAATTATTATCGTATTAGGCCTTTACTTATTCTAAACCATTTTGTAATATCCAAGCTTTGATCATCATAATCAAGAGGTGTTTTTTTTTTTTTACTTAAAATATATTATTATTATTATTATTATTATTATTATTATTATTATATATATATATATATATATATATATATATATACTCCTCTCTTTTTTTTTTTTTTTTGGTACTTCATTACTTCCCATACTTGTCTATTATTTCTATCCCAAATTTTTCAGAAGGTTTATGAAATTTGCTTTTTTAGCTCCAATTCATCTTTAGAATAAGGGTAAACATATAAATATTTTTGGACTAGCTTAGAAATGTGGTTATAAAACAATAAAGTTAATTAATGTAGGCTCAAATTGGCCTACTAAGGGGGGTGTTCTCTTGGAACATCGATCGAGAAACTGGCTAATTTGGCATTATGGTGAAAATCCTAGTGCCTTAATCATTTCACTAGTGATACTCAATCAGTCGTTCGCCTCGAAAGACCTCAAAGGAAAGTTATAATATTTAATTCTTTCATGTCAAAATCAAAATGATCATCAAAGTGAAGATATAAGAACACACCTATTCTAGTATGCTTTTCTTTTTATAGAATAATCATGGCAATTATGAGTAAAGAGTTGAGTATATTCATTGTGAAAACAAATTAACCAAAGACTATCATTAATATTCAAAACAATACTCATTATCAGTCAATGCTTGACACTAAAGCTCAATTTCTCATTATAGTGGCTGAAAGTTTTTTTGAAAACTGAAAAGAAAATCTCAAAAATTACATATGTGTATCAAGAGTACAAAAGTAACTTCTTACTCTGCCATCTAAATTTTTAGTGAATCAAACCTCAGAAAAAATTGAAAAAACATAATTTTTTTTATAACAATTTCTCCATCCCCAAACTTATTTAGGACATTGTCCCCAATGTCTACTGTAGATAAGTAAAAAGTAAAGGACTGTGCTTGATCTGGTGCAACATAGAAAGAAGAAAGAAAAAAAAATATGTTAAAAGTAAAATGATAAGTGCTTAACTAACTACATTTTATCCTTTGTTCTTAATGTATTTTATCCTTAAATTGAGTTTGATGTGCTTGTTTAGTGCTTTTCTAGAATTCTTTTAGTTAACCCAGTGCCAAATGATGCCGTGAACCAAATGTGACCCAAAATGGTGAAGAATCCAAGCCAAAATGTTGACTTTTGGAAGAATATGGGCAGCCACGGGTGATTACACAGCTGGAATTTTAGCCCTGTGATAAGAGCAAAATGGAAATTCATCTAGTAGCCTCCCATAGGTGGAGGCACAACTAAGGTTTCATCAATGGGAAGTTACGTTCTTTGGCCCTATCATTGGCATGGCTGAAACCCCAACCATGGGTCCAGTCGTGTGAGGTTAAATTCCAGCATATAAATCAGATCTGACAACATTGAGGAGGCATTTTTTTGAAGGGGAAAGTCTTAGGGAAATTCTTAGCCGAAAGGCTAGGAACTCTTAGGTTTCTCTTGGTTTGTAGATAGTTTAGGATTTTCAATTTCGAGAGATTATAGGTACAAATCAAGATAAAGATCCATTTTTGTATAGATTTGGAAAGGAAATCAAGGATTTAAGAGGGTATGTATTTCTGAGGCCTTGCCCGAGCATCGACTCAGTCTGCTAGAGGGAACCGGGATGCTCATTTGGGTTTAGACTCACGATGGAACCCTCGAGTTCGGATTTAGGTGATTTTGAAAATGATTTTGGGAGTCGCCACCCTAATTTATTTTAAATGGGAAAAATTAAGGAAAAACCCAGTTGACTATAATTTATTAATTTTTAATTAATTTGCCAATGGATAAAAATCATTCGTCTTTGAACCAAGTCGAGTTCGGGGACTAGGTTTTTTATTTTAAATAATCTTAAGATGATATTAAAGAGAATGCATGAATATGGCTTAACATGAGTGCATAGTGAAAATAAAACATTCACAAATTTAAAAAAAAAAAAAAGGAAAAGAGGATTGATTGGGATTTGGATTTGAGGTTTGGATTTAGATTTCAAACATGCCTACATACCCCATTGAATGGGGATCAAAATCCACATAGTTCATTCAATGGTTAAGTAGAGAGGTTTAAGAGTTAATCAGATTAATTTTAGTTTGGTGTTTTGACAATGTGGAAAAAAGTCTGATACCTTTGCTTTTGGCAAGCAGAGAGTTTTACCAAACTAAAGTCCCTTTTTATCGAAACCGGATGATCTGATTGATTTAAGGGATTAACTAATTAATTAAAATGATTAATTAACTAATTAATATGATGAAATGGATGGATGGATAGATGGATTAATTAATTAAAAAGATCAATTAATTAATTTGGATAAAGGGTGGATTAAGAAAAAGGATTAATTTGATTTTTTGAAAAAAAAAAGATTATTTTTGAAAAAAATAGTGATTAATTAATTAATTAAAAAGATTAATTAATTAATTAATTGAGTGATTAAAAAAGAGTTTTAGTTAATTAAAAAGATTAATTAACTTGGTTAGGGTGAGGTAATTAATTAATTAAAAAGATTAATTAATTAATTAGAGAGAGATTGGAAGGAGAAGAAGAGAGGAATTTGAGGATAGCAATCTACTCAAATTCAATGGGTGTGTAGAAATGAGAAGTGAAGGGAGGTATTTATAGGAAAAGTGGGTGAGGGTAGTTTAGGTAATGAAAATGTGAAAAGACCATTAGGGGTAGGGCTAGAAATGGCTGAAAATTGTATTGAAAGGGGTAAAGAGGTCATTTTCTACGCAGGTGGGGTCCATAGGGATCAAAAGCTCGCAGAACCTGGTACAGTGCTGCACCAGGCCTGTGTGATGCTGCATCAAACATTTGCAGCATGTCACAAACAAGGCATGCGGTGCCTCGGTGCCGCACTTTTGTTTTGCAGCAGCCACATGGTGTTGGCACATTTTTTGAGGTTTCTCTTTTTTTCTTTTTTTTTTTAGAGATTGATCATTGATATGGAGTTTGGGAAATTCAGATGTTTGGTGGCAATATAAATGAAGTTTAAAAAATTTTCTTTAGGGGGCAGCCCCTACCCGCTAACCGATTAGAGGGACCACCGCAATAGCACCGCACAACGCGTTAAATTCAGTAAGTGCTAAGGCTACAGTTGGATGTTGAGGGCGTAAAATTGAGGATTCATAGTTGCCCCCTCATCAGAATTGGCTTTGAACAAAAGGTGATTCTGATGATAGTGAACATTGGGAAGAGGTGCCATGTTAGACTCTAGGCTTGTGTGTTATTATCATGTCCTTTAGGAGGAGGACCTCGAGGATAAATGAAACTTTATCAATGGGTATCTGTTCGGCCTTAATGTTGGTTGCGAAAATGGTCTTGGTGAATTTCAATTGAGGTTATCTGTTCAACCTTAATGCTAGAGATGAAGAATGTTTAAGGCGAATCTCAATCAAGGCTATCTGTCCGGCCTTAATGTTAGAAATAGAGAAGGTTTGGTGAATTTCGATCAAGGCTATCCATTTAGCCTTAATGTTGGAGATAGAGAAAGTTTGGTGAATTTCAATCAAGGCTATATGGTCTTGGTGAATTTCAATTAAGGCTATTTGTTCAGCCTTAATGCTGGAGATGAAGGATGTTTGAGGTGAATCTCAATCAAGGCTATCTATCCACCACTAATGTTAGAGATAGAGAAGGTTTGGTGAATTTTGATCAAGGCTATCTATCTGGCCTTAATGTTGGAGATAGAGAATGTTTGATGAATTTTAATTAAGGCTATCCATTCGGTCTTAATGTTAGAGACAGAGAAGGTTTAGTGAATTTCAATCAAGGCTATCCATTCGGCCTTAATGTTGGAGATAGAGAAAGTTTGGTGAATTTCAATCAAGGCTATCTATCCAGCCTTAATGTTGGAGAACAAAAAAGGTTTGAAGTGAATCTCAATCAAGGCTATCTATCATGCCTTAATGTTGGAGATAAAGATGGTCTAAAGTAAATCTCAATCAAGGCTATCTATTTGGCTTCAATGTAGGAGATAAAGAAGGTTTGGAGTAAATCTCAATCAAGGCTATCTGTTTGGCCTTAATGCTGGAGGTAAAGATGATTTAGGGTAAATCTCAATCAGGGCTATCTGTTTGGCCTTGATGCTGAAGGTAAAGATGATTTGGGGTAAATCTCAATCAAGGCTATCTTTTTAGCCTTAATGCTAGAGGTAAAAATGATTTGGGGTAAATCTTAATCAAGGCTATCATCCAGCCTTAATGTTGGATGTAAAGAAGATTTGGGTAAATCTTAATCAAGGCTATTTGTCCAGCCTTAATGTTGGAGGTAAACAAGATTTGGATAAATCTCAATCAAGGCTATCTATTTGGACAAGATAATTTAGTGAAAAGAGAGCCTCGACCTATGGCAAGTTGGCTCGCGAGATTCTGAACAAGAGCTTCAGCTTATGGCTAGTTGGCTTAAGATTTTAGTTGTGGCAAAGAAACTTGGGCTTCTGAATGTGAGGGGTTGGGCCTTTCGGAAGGCTCAGAGGAACTTTTCTTGAAGTAAAGGGACTCTAAAAGTCATGCTTCATGGATTAGATATGAAAAGGTGTCATTTTGTCTCAAAGACACATTGGTTAGCTTTAGGAGATACCGATCAACGTATTGGTCAGCTTTAAGAGATGTCGGTGAGGCTATTGGCTCAGCTTATGCATGATGATGTATGATTGCAGATGATTACATAGGTGTTGGTGCACAAATGATGCATGCACATTTCAGAATTAGTGGACCTTTTGCTTGACTTCTATGCCATGCATGATTTGTGGTGATGCCTATAATAATTGGTTACATGGATGCATGAGGGTGGATTCACACATTTACTTTGTGAATGTAATTTCTCATGTGACTTTTGTGTTCTGCAGAGTCATGCATTTTTGGAGTGAAAAACTTGACAAGATTGAAGAACTCAACTTGGGTTGGTATAAAAGTTGCCATGGTGGCATTACAAGGAGTTCGAGGGGTTGCTTCAGATTTTGGAATCTGGTGGCCCATGGTTTCTGTTTTGGTGCTGCTGAGGAGGAGCTATGCCTATTCCAAAGAGATAGGGAATATGGCTTGGCTACGACTCAATGGCAAACCTGGTGGTGCCAGAGTTCAAAGTCTAACATTTTTTTGAATTTTTCAGGAGTTTTTGACTTGCTTCAGGATGTTGCAAGCCAGACGATGGTTGGTGATGGTCAATTGAATTTGACTTCTAGGGTTAAGAAGTTCCATGATTCTGTTGACCAGAGAGATATGAGGGGTGCAGAGGCTCAACATGAGGGCCTTGATTTTCTGTTTGAATGTCAGTTACGGGTTTATTGATTGGGGTGATGCCACAGTGGCAGATGGAACAAAGGCATTTTATGGTTAGGGTTGTGCTGGCAAAGACACTAATGAGCCTTAATTGCTTTGTTAAGCATTTAGAGAGATGAACTGTCTTGCCAGTTATTCTCCGATGAGAAAAATTTATCTGTTCTTTACCCTTTTTGCTTTGGTTGCTTTGTGGATGTCTATTTCAGGTTTTGGGTTATCTCAAAAGCATGGCTGATGGATCATTTTCAAGTGGTAGGCCCTACTTTTTAGTCTACACATGCCTTACTAAGACTCTGTCAGAGATTGGATAAGATGGTTGCTCGTAGCTTGCCCCCAAAGGACATTTTTATCACTACCAATAGTAAAAAATTAAATCTTTCATGACTGGAGGCTATAGGTGTCGAGTGGTTTGCCTATTGGGCTTAGCTTGAATGCTTTCCACTAAGGATGAGTGTCTTGGGGTAGGTGAGGCAGATTCTGGGTATGCCCCCAGTTTTTCTTTCTTGGAGTCTGTGCAGATCACAGCTCTGATTACTAGAGTTATCAGGTGATGGCTGGCTGAGGGGTTATCATGCTATTTATTTTGGGATTTCACTTGGGACCGTAGAGAGGTATACCAGATAGTTGATAAAGGTGGTTTGGCCAATTGAGAAAGAGTACCAGGCTGCCTTATTGAGAGGAATAGAGGATGAAGTAGTTGAGGAAGAAGAGGCTATATAAGGAGCCATTGGTAGCATAGACAGAGGGGTGACTCAATCTTTGAAGGAGACTCAGGGATCTACTAGAAGTGCAACATCACATATTGTAGTAGTGACTCAAAAAAAAAAAAGATTATAATAGACTTTGACTCCGATGAGGACACGAGAGATTTGCATCTCAAGAGGTAGAGGAAGACTAGCTAGACCATGACTTCATACATGACCTTTTTTTCATTTTTTTTTTGATGTAATTACAAGTTGATAGGACTACGCGAAATAAGATAAGCTATAGACGATAATGAAAGGGTTATCCTTTACGATGGGTTTGTATTTTGCAAGATTTGATCATCACTAAATGCGAAATCTTTTATTTTTTGCTCTAATTTTTGCCTAAGCCACACTTTCAAGTTTTCAGCTTAGCAAGCAGTCTCTTTTTTTTTTTTTTTTTTTTTTTTTTTTTGTTTAGGCAAAAGAATCAAGTGAATGATGCACTAGGCACAAAGAAAATGAGAATGTGATGCAAACAAAATATTTTGTATTATGATTTGGACAACACTCGAATCGAGTTGCCTACGTATCTCTTACATTACTTTTCTGTCAATTATTTCTTTTGGGGAGAATCAGGTCCACATAGTTCTGATTACATATGCATGAGAAATAGAAATGAAATGCAGATGTCATCTTTGGATGATGTATCTTTTCAGCTGATCTGGGTTGCCAAGATGGGAGAATTTACTTCCGTCCACATCCGTGAAGTAATGCCTCTATCAGATAGGATCTTCCTACTTTGTCTCTGTTCTCCACAACTTCTTCTTGATAGGCTTCTTGTAGGTCAAGATCTTGTATACTATGATGCTTGGAGTATCTGTATCATATCTTTGTCTTTGTATATAATAGCTCATGATATTTTTCACTACTATCATGCAGATGCAATGTATATGATTTTTTTTATTTTTTTATTTGTTTATTTTTGGTGCCATAATTGATTGATTCCTTTTGCCTTTTTTATCATTTTTTTTGTATTTTTTTTATATTTTTCATTTCATTTTTTTCCTTTTTTTTTAAAGATGTCTCATTTAAAGATGAATCAGAAAAAATTAAAGCAAATTAAAAAGTTTAAACTTTTATTATTGAAAAAAGGTCCCATCATGAGTACATTAAAGATAAGCTTTTAAGGCAAAATATAGACTTAAAAGGACAAAACTTGATAGACTCAAATTCAAAGAGAGACTTAACAGAAACAGGCACAAACTCTGACATAGGTGACTTAGACAAAGACCCAAATGACTTGGATATGGACTCGAAGGACTTGGATAGGCACACAGCAGGACGAAATTCTTCTCATAGTGCTAATTATCAGGTGAAGCTTAAGATGGTCTCAATGGTTCAGAAAAGGATTGGTGGTGGTGTTAGACTTTGGGTTTGGGAGCAATGATGTCTCACTATTAATGAGCTCTTGGATTTTATGCTTCAAAACCTGGCATGCATCAGTTTTGTGCCCCAGCCCTTGATGATAGTCGCAGTGCTCATTAGCATTATAGCCCTTGGCCAAGGGGTTTGGAGGAGGTCATGGATCTAAAGACTTAACCAGATTAGCCTCTAAGGCTTTCTTGTAAACGATGCTAAGGGGCATGCCCAGCTCAAAGAAAGTCCTCCTTGTTTCTAACTTCATCGGCTGGTGACAGAACACAATGTTTATCTCTCCTTCTCTTTGGGTGGTGTTCTTGTGATACCTTGAACTAGAGGGTACATCTTTGATTTGTCCTGATTGAATCAAATCCTCAATCTTAGTAGTAGTGGCAATGAGAGCTTTGAAGCTAGGGAGATACTGTGTTTGTAGATGAGCCTGATATCGGGGGAGGAGGTTCTTGACGATGATGTCAATTTGCTTTACTTAAGATAATGCTTTTGTCCTCCACCTTATAAGGAACGCAGTGAAGGATTCTCTTGGCCTTTGTTTGGTGGTTTCCAAATCTCAATGGGTGACATCCACCTCAATGTTGTAGTGGTATTGCTTGACAAATGCATTACATATGTCATCCCAAGTCTTCTTATGATTTTTATCGAGATCTAGTAACTACTTAATAGCAGCTCCAATCAATGACTGTTGGAATAACTGAGCAAGGAGCTCGTCGTCCACACCAAAAGGTCTCATGGCACCCATATACATCTTGAGATGAGTTTTAGGACATGTAGTGCCATTAAACTTGTCCATGACCAGCATTTTAAATTTCAGTGGAACTCATGCATTTGGGAAAAGAGCTAAAGAGTCGACATCTATCATGTCCTCATGCTTTTTAACGTTCTTAAGCATTTTTTTCCATGACCTCAACTTTATCCATCAATTTCTTAGCTTTGGGAAAGCTAAAGAAATCAACACTTTGAAAATGATTCGTAGTGAGAGAGGGAGTGGTTGTGTTTAAGTCTATGGTAAAAGAGGTTGGAGTCTTAGGTGCTTTCCCTTTATCGGTGATCGATAATGGGAGGAGTAAAAGAAGGGGCATGGCTAGTCCTGGCTTAGGCAAATGCAGGCTCAACACGAGCAAAAGGGGGAGTGACAGTGGCATTGGTCATTTCCTTGACCTCATTAATGATGGACTGGCGTTGGGAGTTAAGGGTTTCAGTAAAGGTAGCAGACTAGGCACTGAGAGCATTAATGAAAGTTTCAGCTTAGGTCTGAAGAGTAGTGGTGAGTACAGCTTGAAAAGTTTCCTCTTGTTTCTTGAGGAGGCTAGTGAAGAAAGCACTCATGGCATCTTGATCGAAGTTGAAGGTATTAGCCATTGGTGCCTTCAAACAGAAAATAGACAAAAAGAAGGGTAAGAATATAGAATTAAAATGGTATGAATGTGAAAGTGTGTTGGGAAAAGGATTCCTTCCACATGGTTGGTCACCAGGTTTATATATTGATAAGGTGAGTGTGTGAGGTGTTTTGGGGTAACAGATCACTGATTTGGGTCTTTGAGGTGTTTAAGGGTTGACCTTATTGAGTTTCTCATGTTGTGTATGCATGATCATGGCATGATGCATGCTGAAAAAGATTTCATGAACATGCAAGAGTATTGATTATTATGTTACATGGAACCTAAGGTCAAAGGCTAGGGCAACTATATTCATAAAGGTGAAGGGTGGTTTGATTTAAGGGTCCCCATCCCACTAGAGCATTGATATACTTAACCATATGCAAGGCAAGGAGCCTCGCGTGGGTCCAACAGTACTAATTGCTCGTTACACCACTGAAATAATCGGGGATTCATCGCGGGGTGGAATGCTTTCATTATCTCCCAACATACTCAAAGAGAGTTGTTGAGCCAATGCTACTCACCATCCAAAAGTTTTCTTAAAGCTAAGATTTAGGCAAGGAGCCTTTATTATGTAAGGTGATGCATAAAAGTCAAGTTATACTTAATGACCCAAAAGGAGATTATTTTGGAAAAATTTTTCCTTAACCAAATAGTAATCCTCTTATTTTCCCTTTTATTAAAATAAAAGGTGGCAACCAGTCCCCAATGGAGTCGCCAGCTATGAGGCCTCGCCTAAGCACCGACCCGATCTGCTAGAAGAAACCGGGATGCTCATTCAGGTTTAGACTCACGATAGAACTCTCGAGTTCAGATTTGGTTGACTTTGAAAATGATTTTAGGAGTTGACACCCTAATTTATTTTAAATAAGAAAAATTAAGGAAAAACCCAGTTGACTCCAATTTATTAATTTTTAATTAATTTGCCCATAGATAAAAATCATTAGTCTTTAAACCAGATTGAGTTCGGGGACTAGGTTTTTGGTTTTAAATAATCTTAATTTGGCTCTTTAAGTTTAATTTGACTTAAAAATTGGATTTCATGAATGATATTTATAAGATGATATTAAAGAGAATGTATGAATATGGCATAACATGAGTGCATAGTGAAAATAAAACATTCACAAATTAAAAAAAAAAAAAGGGAAAAAAGGATTGATTGGGATTTGGATTTGAGGTTTGGATTTAGATTCCAAACATGCCTACATACCCCATTGAATGAGGATCAAAATCCACGTAGTTCATTTCACGGTTACGTGGAGAGGTTTAAGAGTTGATCAGATTAATTTTGGTTTGGTGTTTTGACAGTGAGGAACAAAGGCTGATACCTTTGCTTTTGGTGAGCAAAGAGTTTTACCGGACCGAAGTTTCATTTATCAAGACCGAGTGATCTGATTGATTTGAGGGACTAACTAATTAATTAAAATGATTAATTAACTAATTAATGTGATGAAAATGGATGGATGGATAGAAGGATTAATTAATTAAAAATATTAATTAATTAATTTGGATAAAGGGTGGATTAACAAAAAGGATTAATTAGATTTTTAAAAAAGAAAATGATTTTTTAAAAAAAGAGTCATTAATTAATTAATTAAAAAGATAATTAATTAATTAATTAATTAAGTGATTAAAAAAGAGTTTTAGTTAATTAAAAAGATTAATTAACTTGGTTAGGGTGAGGTAATTAATTAATTAAAAAGATTAATTAATTAATTAGAAAGAGATTGAAGGGAGAAGAAGAGAGGAATTTGAAGATAGCAATCTACTCAAATTCAAGGGGTGTGTAGAAATGAGAAGTGAAGGGGGGGTATTTATAGGAAAAGTGGGTGAGGGTAGTTTAGGTGATGAAAATGTGAAAAGACCGTTAGGGGTAGGGCTAGAAATGGCTGAAAATTATACTGAAAGGAGTAAAATGGTCATTTTCTGCGTAGGTGGGGCCCACAGGGATTAGAAGCTCGCAGAACCTGGTGCGGTGCCACACCAGGCCTGTGCAGCACCACATCAGACATTTGTTGCATGCTGCAAATAAGGGGTACGGTGCCACACTCCTGTTTTGCTACAGCCATGTGGCACTAGCACGTTTTTTGAGCTTTCTCTTTTTTTTTTTTTTTAAGAGATTGATTATTGATATGGAGTATGGGAAATTTGAATGTCTGGTGGTAATGTAAATGAAGTCTAAAAAATTTTCTTTCAAGGATGCTGTCCCTGAACCCCTACCTGCTACCTAGTTAGCTGGACCACCATAATAGCTCCATGCAACACTTTAAATTCAGCAAGTGCTAAGGCTGCGGTTGGATGCTGGAGGTGTAAAATTGAGGATTCATAGTTGCCCCCTCGTCAAAATTAGCTTTAAACAAAAGGTGATTCTGATCGTAGAGAACGTTAGGAAGAGGTGCCATGTCAGACTTTGGCTTGTGTGTTATTATCATGTCCTTTGGGAGAAGGACCTCTAGGGTAAATGAAACTTTATCAATGGCTATCTATTCGGCCTTGATGTTGGTTGCAAAAATGGTCTTGGTGAATTTCAATTTAGGCTATCTGTTCAGCTTTAATGCTGGAGATGAAGAATGTTTGAGGCAAATCTCAATCAAGGCTATCTGTCTGGTCTTAATGTTGGAGATAGCGAAGGTTTGGTGAATTTCAATCAAGGCTATCCGTCCGACCTTAATGTAGGAGATGGAGAAGTTTTGGTGAATTTCAATCAAGGCTATCCGTCCGGCCTTAATGTTGGAGATAGAGAAAGTTTGGTGAATTTCAATCAAGACTATCTGTCCGGCCTTAATGTTGGAGGATAAAGAAGATTTGAAGTGAATCTCAATCAAGGCTACCTATCAGGCCTTAATGTTGGAGATAAAGATGGTCTAAAGTAAATCTCAATCAAGGTTATCTGTTTGGCCTCAATGTTGGAGATAAAGAAGGTCTAGTGTAAATCTCAATCAAGGCTATCTGTTTGGCCTTAATTCTAGAGGTAAAGATGATTTAGGGTAAATCTCAATTAAGACTATTTGTTTGGCCTTGATGCTGGAGGTAAAGATGATTTAGGATAAATCTCAATCAAGGCTATCTGTTTGGCCTTAATGCTAGAGGTAAAGATGATTTGGAGTAAATCTTAATCAAGGCTATCTGTCTAGCCTTAATGTTGGAGGTAAAGAAGATTTAGGTAAATCTTAATCAAGGCTATCTGTCCAGCCTTAATGTTGGAGGTAAAGAAGATTTGGATAAATCTCAATCAAGGCTATCTGTTTGGATAAGATAATTTAGCGAAAAGAGAGCCTTGACCTATGGCGAGTCAGCCCGCAAGATTATGAGGAAGAGCCTTAGCTTATGGCTAGTCGGCTCAAGATTTTAGTTGTGCCGAAGAAAGTTGGGCTTATGAATGTAAGGGTTGGGCCTTTCGGAAGGCTTAAAGGAACTTTTCCGGAATTAAAGGGACTCTGAAAGTCATGCTTCATTGATTAGATATGAAAAGGTATCATTTTGTCTCAAAGACACACTGGTCAGCTTTAAGAGGTACTGGTCAACGTACTGGTCAGCTTTAAGAGATGTTGGTGAGGCTATTGGCTCAGCTTATGCATGATGATGTATGATTGCAGATGATTACATAGGTGCTGGTGCACAAATGATGCATGCATATTTCAGAATTAATGGACCTCTTGCTTGATTTCTATTCCATGCATGATTTGTGGTGATGCCTGTAATGAATGGTTGCATGGATGCATAAGGGTGGACTCACACATTTGCTTTGTGAATGTAATTTCTCATGTGACTTTCTGTTCTACAGAGTCATACATTTTTGGACTGAAAAACTCAACAAGGTTAAGGAACTCAACTTGGGTTGGTATGGAAAAGTTGCCATGGTGGCATTATGAGGAGTTCGAGGGGTTGCTTCAGATTTTGGAATCTGGTGGCCCGTGGTTTCTGTTTTGGTGCTGCTGAGGAGGAGCTATGCCTATTCCAAAGAAATAGGGAATATGGCTTGGCTACGACTCAAAGGCAAACCTGGTGGTGCTAGAGTTCAAAGTCCAACACTTTTTTAAATTTTTCAGGAGTTTTTGACTTGCCTCAGGATGTTGAAAGCCATACGATGGTTGGTGATGGTCAATTGAATTTGACCACTGTAGTTAAGAAGTTCCATGATTTCGGTGACCAGAGAGATATGAGGGGTGTATAGGCTCAACATGAGGGCCTTGATTTTCTGTTTGAGTGTCAGTTACAGGTTTATTGATTGGGGTGATGCCACAGTGGCAGATGGAATAAAGGCATTTTGTGATTAGGGCTGTGCTGGCAAAGACATTGATGAGCCTCAATTGCTTTGTTAAGGATTTAGAGAGATGAACTGTCTTGCCAATTATTCTTCAGTGAGAAAATTTGTCTGTTCTTTACCCTTTTTGCTTTAGGTGCTTTATGGATGTCTATTTCAGGTTTTGGGTTATCTCAAAAGCATGGCTGATGGATCATTTTCAGGTGGTGACTGCTGCTTTTTAGTCTAAACATGGCTTACTGAGACTCAGTCAAATGTCGGATAAGATGGTTGCTGGTAGCTTGCCCTCGGAGGACATTTTTAGCACTACCAATAGTAAAGGATTAAATCTTTCATGACTAGAGGCTATAGGTGTCAAGTGGTTTGCCTGTTGGGCTTAGCTTGAATGCTTTCCGCTAGGGATAAGTGTCTTGAGGCAGGTGAGGCAGATTCAGGGTATGCCCCTAGTTTTTCTTTCTTGGAGTCTATGCAAATCACAGCTCCTATTACTAGAGTTATCAGGTGATGGTTGGCTGAGGGGTTATCATGCTGTTTATTTTGGGATTTCACTTGGGACTACAGAGAGGTATATTAGGTAATTAATAAAGGTGGTTTGGCCAATTGAGAAAGTGTACCAAGCTGCCTTGCTGAGAGGAATAGAGGATGAAGTAGTTGAGGAAGGAGAGGCTATATAAGGAGCCATTAGTAGCAATAGGACTATAGCATAGACAGAGGGGTGACTCAATCTTTGAAGGAGACTTGGGGATCTACTAGAAGTGCAACATCACAGATTGTAGTAGTGACTCAAAAAAAGAAGATTGCAATAGACTTTGACTCTGATCAGGACACGAGAGATTTGCATCTCAAGAGGTAGAGGAAGACTAGCTAGACCATGACTTCAGACATGACTATGTTGAGGGTGTAAAATTGAGGATTCACAGTATTCAACACCATCCATGGATGATTTGAGATTCTTTATTATCCCTTTCTTTTATTCATTACCTTTCAATTTTATTACGAACTAATTGCTTTCTATCTAGATATTGATGAACCCTAGTTCTTAATTGTATGAATTGAATAATTTGCTTTGAATCGATTTATCTTTGGATTATTTTATTTCCATGATCTATGATATTTATTCTGATTGGCAATTATCAGTTTGTTGATTAGATATTGTTTTTATATTGGATGAGTAGAGATACCTTGATATAGATAGATCACTCATGGGAATAGAGAGTTGATAGTGGTGCTACAGATAGACCTACAAGACTTCTTTAGATGTTAATCTCTTGAATTTAATGCTGCTCCTTTTTTATTATAGGTTGAGAAGAGATTCCCCCATAATACTTAGGAAGTTAGGGATTTAATCACTTGAGAAAGGTTTTTATCTAATTTAGTGAGAGTCTAATTCAATTCACTATTTGAATGATTCATACCATTGTTCTTGACATGTATGAAAAGCTAGGGGGATTCATATCTAGACAGCTTTATCCTTGTCTATATCTATCAATCTTCTCAGGTTTTAGTTTATCTTTAATTTTAATTTTGATTTCCCTTGATTGATTATTCACTGGACAATGGTTGAAATTTACGCTAGTACTTATAAACTGTCCTCGTGGAGATGATACTCATATTCACAACTTTATTACTTGATAACGACCTGTGCACTTGCCGATTGTTAGCGTGCATTTAGACACATCAAGTTTTTGGCACCGTTGCCGGGGATAGTTTTATAATATTAGCAATATCAATAGAGATTATTGATCTAGTTTTATTTTCGTTTTTGTTTTGCTTTATTTAATTGTATTTTATTTTATTGTTCCTTTGAGTTTTTGATCTTTCAGGTAAATATTAGAACAATATATCCAATGGATCATTATAATCAATGACAACCCACCCAAGACCAGAGAAGAATCAAAACTATTGGTTCTCTTTTAGATGATCTTGTCATGGCTTTGACAGAGCAGCTTGAAGCGATGAATAAAAAGATCGATGTTTTGGCCTCTTCGTCTAATCCCATTCAAGCTATGTTTTGTGAATGGTGTAAGGGTGGACATCAGAGTCAATATTGCTAGAATTAGAATGAGTATGCAAATCTTGAATAGTTGGACTATGTAGGTGGTGGGCAAGAACCGTATTATAACCTTTATAATAACACTTACAATCCTGGATGGGGGGATCATTCAAATTTTTCATGGAATGACCAATCTATTATGAACCCTTCATCCGAATTTCAATTTCAGTGATCTTATCAATCTCAACAGCCATTAGAGAGTGACTTGGAAGAGATTTTTGAAAAATTCATGGCAACTTTAGAGATGAGATTTTAGTCCACAGAGGCAGCGTTGAGGGATCAATAGGCTTCTATTGAAAATTTAGAATTCCAAGTTGGGCACATTGTGAAAATGTTAAGTGAGGAACCTTAAGTCAGTTTGCCTAACAAGAATGAAGCCTGTCCAAAAGAGCAACTCGAGGTTGAGGCCAGTATCTTGAGAAGTGGTAAAGAATGGGAAAACCCCAAATTTGAAGAAACAATGGAGGATGAAAGAGTTCAATACATTGAGGAGAGTACACCGCCTTTCAGCTCATACCAAGCATGCATCAGTTATGAGCCTAACGAGCTAATAGTTTCCAAAATGGTTGAACTATTCTATAATGATACGAGTGATGGAGATAGTGAAAGTATTGAAGAATGTGAGAGCATAAAAAATGAAACTTTGGGAATACAAGAGCAAGAGAATGCCATAACCTCTAACATTCCATTTTTCTTACCTTTTGAAGAAAAACTCTCAATACCAACACTTCCTCCACAAAAACCTCAACCGTCAGTACTTTAAAATCAACCCACAATCGAGCTTACACCCTCACCAACTTTCTTTAAATTCTTATTTAAAGGAGAAGGAAATACATGGCTAGTATTTGTGTCTTCTAAATTTTCTAAAGAGAGGGAGATCACTCATATGAGGTTTAGTAGAAAAGGCAAAAGAATTTGGGTGGACCATCTTGGATTTACAAGTAGCGGATGAAGTAGTTTTGAATGTTTGGTTAATTAATGCTATGACAATTGATAATCCATAGGTGAAGTTATTTGATGTTATGCCTGAAAACATCAACTCCAGTTGTGCAAACCACAGAGCAACAACGAAATATCTTTTAAGGTTTGAAATTCCAAGAAAGAGGTGCAAGGGCCACAATCTTTGCTTAAATCTCTTCATTCTAATTTATAGAGGTAGACAGCACAAGGAATCCTCCACACCACTGGTAGAGGATGAATAATAATAATGTCCAGGTAATACGACGTTAAAGAAGCACTGAATGGGAGGCAACCCATTAATGGTTTATAATTTTTATTTTTAATATTTTTGATTTACTTTTATTTTCTTTATGTTTAAGAGGATAATGCACTTTGGTTGTATTTGATTGGTATGCAGGTGAAAAGAAGGCAGAAAAAAAAAAAGTTTGTAGGGTGCCATAGTTGAAACCTCAGCCGTGCCTCCACCTGTGTGATAAGGGAAATTAAAATTTTTAGGTAGTAGCATCACATGGGTGAGCCCACGGTTGAAACCCCAATAGTGTGAGGGACTTGCGCGTGGCCACTGGTGAAATCCCAGCTATGGGACCACCTGTGGGAATGGTAATAAATAGAAATAAAAATAAAACAACAGCTCACACATTCTCTAAATTTTCAATTTTCTTTCTTCTCCTTCTTCTTCCCTCATCTCTCCCACTCTCGAAATTACACACACATTCACTCACAAGCAATTTTCACACTTGAGGAAGAAATTTTCAAGTGATTTCACACACTCATACACATTCTCTCTCTCTCTTCGAATTCCTCTTTTTCATAAGTTTGGGTTTCTACTTCTTTGATTTTTACTAGTATTTCCTATTTTAAATCCATTTAATCTTATGCTCTTTATGCTATACATGATTTAGGATAGAATATTTTGATTTTTGTGAGTTTGGGTTAAGCAAAATACATGAAATCTATGTTCTAGTGAGAGAAAGAGTATGAACTAAGGGGCTATGAGCATTTGGGTTTGTTTTTTACTATTAATCATGAAATTGTGTGTTTGATTCATTATAAATGCATGACTTTTTGTTTAATTTATAGTTTAAGAGGGTTAATCTTAGATTTTGTTTTTGATTTTGTTTAAAGCCGTAATGCTATTTTCCCCTTGTTATGCATTTTTGTTAATTCTATTTTCTGATTTCACAATTTCATGAACCTTGAGAGTTTTACTATTGGTTAGGTGTGTGAATGATTAGGTGTAATCATATTGAATGCTTCATGAAAATTAAGTGCAGTAGAGGAGAGTTTCTATTGCTTACATTGATTGAATTTGGTTTGTGTTGATTTTTTTGTTGAGCCTAACTTTGTGATTGAAATTTTTGGGACTTCCAATTTCTATAGCCTTATAATGCTAATATTCTAACTTGACTAACAACAAATTTTGCTTCTATTTTTATTGGTTTGTTTTGGAATATGTGTTTTTGTAGAAATGGGTCCTAAGAAATTATGAAGAAAGCAACCAAATTACTGATCAAGAGCGCTAGAGGGGAAGATAGTTCTTGCAATCCCCTACCAAAAGAAGCCCCTACTGTTTCCTTCAATCCCAACCATGTGTGTGTCCAGTTTGCAGACTAGGAGTCTCGTGTTCACTTTAAGCACTAGGCCAACAAAGATTTTGAGCTTATAAGACAGATCGACTAGGGTTTTATGTAATAAATCGGTATAGATAAAGATCTTTGGGGATAGATGTCACAGCTGAGCTAGAAAGGATTTTTTGAGATCGTCAAGCCCACATATAGAGAATTGATGCTTGAGTTTTAGTATTCCCTTCATGTTGATCTGAAGGTAATATCAATCCAAAAAAAGATGATGAGATTCAAATTGGGAACCAAGCAATTTGAGATGAGTGTCAATGATTTGGCTATGGCGATGGGTATATATGCAAAGAAGGAGCTGCATACTGATGTGTATCATAGTCACTTGTTGGATTTCTAAATGATAATGTCCCTAATCAGGTGTGGGAAAAATTTGCTCCAGAGGGTAAGAGATTCAATCCCTCAATTTCTAAGGCATCCCAGTTTACTTCCTTCAATCTGTAAGTTTTACATTTTCTTCTAACAAAGACTATTTTTGACTAATGAGACAGTGGGGGGGGTTGTGACTAGACAG
This sequence comes from Reutealis trisperma, assembly GCA_947687605.1. Taxonomy (NCBI): domain Eukaryota; kingdom Viridiplantae; phylum Streptophyta; class Magnoliopsida; order Malpighiales; family Euphorbiaceae; genus Reutealis; species Reutealis trisperma. Next base: position 130,818 of record CANTUT010000466.1, read on the forward strand.
GAATTATTTTTCTTGATATGCATGGATGAAGAAAAGAGGTGCAATGTGGCTCATTCTTTGATGAGATTCTTTGATAATTAGTTTGGGAAGGGCAAGACTGGAGCCTTGTTTGGAGGTATATATATCACTAAGCTAGCTAAGAGTTTGGGTGTTTTTGATGGCTTGCCTCCAATGACATCAAACGGCATGCCTAAGCTAATCAGTTATGCCACATTACTGAGGATGCATAAAACAAAGAGCTTCATGCCAGCTTTTGCCCCTCCACTAGATCCAGTAGCTCTAAAGTGAACTCCAGCACCAACCACTAATCCTACTGCTCAGCCTTCTTCTGCTGCCAGTACTTCCACTACTACTGGGCCATCTTCCTCCTCCGCTGCCCCTCCTTTCTACAGTGTGACTCCATTCAAAGATTGAATGTCCTACAAGGGAGCTAATGAGGAAGGTGACAGGAAGCCCATAGAGTTTAAGCACCAAATATGCAAGTTGGAGAGGACCATGACAGGTTTACAAGTTCAACAGAATAAACTCCTCAACAACCAGCATCAGATCATACGCATGTTGCAGCACCACCAGGTGACACTTGAGTTTGAGGTGTAGAACAGAGCATGGCTTCAACAATCCATGCTAGATTATTGGCAAACTCAAGGGTATGTGCCTCCTAGTCTAGCACCACAGCCGAAGTAGAGAAAGTAGCTGATTCATGTTGAACCAGATGATGGCGAGGAGAATGATGGCTCTAATGATGCCATGGAGGACTGACCTCCCATTATTCCCCTTCATTCAATTTTTTTATTTTTTATTTATCTATTTATTTTACATTTCGATTGACTGTACTCTTAATATTTAGGATGATTTTAACCTCTATTTCTATTTTTTTATATTTTATTAACTGCACTTCACTTTTATTTTATTTTATTTTGTTTCCTCTTTCTTAGCCTATTTTGTGTCTATAGAATAGATAATGCCATGGCATAAAATATGGAACAAACTAGAATGGCAATGTAATACAATGCGATAACAAGGCAGTTTTCTATATCTTTCCTTTCTTCCGTATGATTTTTCATTTTTCAAATACATTGGGGACAATGTGTTACTTAAGTGTGGGGGGGAGGTATTTTATTATGCCCTATATTTTGTTATCTGACATTTAAGTGAATTGAGTTGTTGTGATAGTTTGATTTGAAATTAACTCTCTCTAGTGATAAATTGATCTAATTTTGCCATAATAATGACCTATTGAAGTGTGGCTTGATTGAATTGATCATGTGTTAATGATTGAATATAGTGGTCATGATTAGGGAATCTAATTTTTGCAAATCTTTTTGCTTGAAATTTAAATCTTTAGTTACATTTTTGGAGCCTATTTTATTCCACTATTATTTTTGTTCTAGTTTAGTAGAAATGCTTAATACCTTAGGTAGCTTAACTGTTTTTCTTGAAAAAAATAGAAAAAAAAAAGATTGTGCAAAGGAGCTTTGAAAATTTTTACATATTCTACTGTTCTTGACTCTTTTAAACAAAAGGGGTTGAGAATATGAATAGTGCTAGTAGCCATTTAAATGTGTGATTCTAGTTGAGTAACCGGGGTCGGCACCATAAGTGTTTGCATTCACATAAAAAGGTCAAGATGACAATTCAAACAAGTCGGGCTCCTTAGTTAATTAAAAAGAAAACATGAATTGAAATGCATAGTCAATGAAAAGTCAAGTGAGTAGTTAGGCACCTAAAAAAAAAATCCTTATAAATCTACTTTACTTATACTTTTGTCTCTGTTGAATTATTTGCTCAAACTCATAGCTTTAGAATTTAGGTTTTAGGTTTTTGAGATTTCCTGACTTGTATACTATATTTAAAAATTGACACTTGGTTGAGAATTTCAAGCCTTGCTGATTACAAGTTATTATAAATATTTTTGAATTTCTTTGACTAGAGAGGGAAAGTTTTATTTCTTACTATTATTATGATTTAATTTGCTTGAGGACAAGTAATTACTCAAGTGTGGGGGAATTTGATAAGTGCTTAACAGACTATATTTTATCCCTTGTTCTTAATGTATTTTATTCTTAAATTGAGTTTGATTTGTTTGTTTAGTGCTTTTCCATAATTCTTTTAGTTAACCCAGTGTCAAATGATGCCATGAACCAAATTTGACCCAAAATGGTGAAGAATCCAAGCCAAAATGCTGACTTTTGGAAGAATATGGGTAGCTATAGATGATCACACGGCTGGAATTCGAACCGTGTGATAAGAGCAAAATGGAAATTCATCCAGTAGCCTCCCACGGGTGAAGGCACGGCTGAGATTTCACCCATGGGAAGTTATGTTCTTTGGCCCTATTATTGGCATGACCGGAACCCCAGCGGTGGGTCCAGTTGTGTGAGGTTAAATTCCAACATATAAATCATATCTGATAGTATTAAGGAGGCAGTTTTTGGAAGGGGAAAGTCTTAGGAAAAATCTTAGGGAAATTCTTAGCCAAAAGGCTGGGAACTCTTAGGTTTCCCTTAGTTTGTAGATGGTTTAGGATTTTCAATTTTGAGAGATTGTAGGTACAAATCAAGATAAAGATCCATCTTTCTATAGATTTGGAGTGGAAATCAAGGATTTAAAAGGGGATGTCTTCAACACCATCCACGAATGATTTGAGATTCTTTATTATCCCTTTCTTTTATTCATTACCTTTCAATTCTATTATGAACTAATTACTTTCTATCTATATATTAATGAACCCTAGTTCTTCATTGTATGAATTGAATAATTTGCTTTGAATCGATTTATCTTTCAATTGTTTTATTTCCATGATCTATGATATTTATTCTGATTGGCAATTACTGGTATGTTGATTAGATATTGTTTCTATATTGGAAGAGTAGAGATACGCTAATATAGATAGATCACTCATAGGAATAGAGAGTTGATTGGGTTGTTAGAGATAGACCTACAAGACTTCTTTGGATGTTAATCTCTTGAATTTAATGCTGCTCCTATTTGATTATAGGTTGAGAAGAGATTCCCCTATAGTACTTAGGAAGTTAGGGATTTAATCACTTGAGAAAGATTTTTATCTAATTTAGTGAGAGTTCAATTCAATTCACTGTTTGAATGATTCATACCATTGTTCTTGACATGTATGAAAGGCTAGGGGGATTCATATCTAGACAGCTTATCCTTGTCTATATCTATCAATCTTCTCATGTTTTAGTTTATCTTTAATTTTAATTTTAATTTCCCTTGATTGATTGTTCATTAGACAATAGTTGAAGTTTGCGCTAGTACTTATAAGCTGTCCTCATGAAGACAATACTCATATTCACTACTTTATTACTTGATAATGATCTATGCACTTGCAGATTGTTAATCTGCATTTCGGCACATCATAAAACCATAAGAATTAGGAAAGTTGCAATCAAAGATTCATATCTAGTTCATGCTTCTTATTGCTACCATCCTTATGGTGCTAGACCACCTATGTCATCAATGGATCAGGTTCAGATACAAAACTTTGCAGTTGGTCAATCAATTCATTAGTAGTTAAAGCAAAACTATGATTCGTTGGCTTACTTATGTCATAAATCCCTGTTCCACAACTTGATCAAGAAAAGACAACAAACTACCATAAAAACTGTCATCATTTAGTAACCCTAATAGCTTTTTATGGAGATTTTGTTAGGCCTAAGATGCAATATTGAAAATATCTTAAAATATTTCTAGACTACCAAGTAATACAATAAAGGCACTAGCATTGTGATACATGTATGCTATTCATTCAAACATACTTATGACCTCTAACTCATTACCTATAATCCCACCATTGATGTTCTTGTGTTTAACCAAGGGCTTTAGAATTATACCTAGGACTTTGCTACCTCTAATATATGCAAAACTTGAGACACAACCCTATTCTACCTCTGCCAAATACCAAATCAATTTTTCGTTTAGCTAAAATCTGACTAAGTTCATTTGCTGCCTTTTAATATTCTTTATTTTCACCAAAGTTTAGACCATAAAAGATAGCGATGGTTTTGAATATGCGTGTTGATGGTTCTATCATTTTTATTCAGTATCTCACATAAGAGTTGTATTAGTAATGATGACTGAGTAGATAAGAATAATAGGAGAGTAATAGAATAGTCCGATGAGGTAAAATATTTATTGATAGAAAAATAATAGATAGTATGTGTACAAATGTAAAAAGAAAAAAAATGGAAACATGGAAAAACTAAAAAGCTATTAAAAATAGAAAGGATATGCAAAAAGCTAACTAGAGTGCAGAAAATTCAAAAAGTAACTGCAGAATGTGGAAAAATACTATAGTGAAAGTCAAAAAGTTAGTATTACACCCGATCATGAATATTAGTTGTAATTGTGGCTCACATTTTCCTCTAGTTCTACATCTAATAATGGCTTGAATGCCTTCTATGAGTTGAGGATAGGCTTCCTATCTAGTTTTTTTATTAATTGGCAAATACAGTCTTTTAATGTCAAATTCCATAAACTATAGCGATGTTTCTTTTTTTTTGAATAAGTTCCATAAATCCAAAAGGACATGTTAGACAAGTCCACAAGGATGCATCTCAAGAGTAGGATATTGTCTAGAGACTCCTTACTCAATCCATCCTTTATGAATTTAATTTTGTCTTCTAGATTCATGGATGCAAACTCTCATTCTCTTGGCTCCCTCTTTTTTAAGTAAAAAATGCTCCTCATACTTAGCAAGCATTTAACAAATGATTTATTAAACTCTCCTGTCAATTGTACTTGGCTTCGATGATCTAGCGGATATATTCAAGAAATTTCAAGTGCATAAGTGTCTTCATTCTTTCCAATCTATATCTATAAATTCCCTTGAGTACATCTTGGGGAAGAATTGAAAATCTGTTTTTGATTTTTCCAAGAGTTGCTTCCATATCTAATTTAGTTAAGAAAATGAAAGAGACAATTGTCAAAGAATCAATTAAACACAAACAAAAGAAAACTTGGGTTGCATTTCAATAAGCTATTTAATATCTCACAAGCGAGAATAAAGTAAAATTTTAAGGAGATTGAAATAAAATGAAACAAACAGTTAAGAAAGGAAAAGAATAAAATATTAAAAGAAATAAAGAAGTTAGAAATTTGGGTTGCCTCCCAATAGTGCTTAATTTATAGTCTTTAGCTAGACTATCTTAGAATTTTGGTCATATGGCCTTTTTCAAGGAGTAAACTACCCTTTTTTCCATTATATCACCATTGAAATAAGGTTTTAGGCACTGCCCATTAACTTTGAAAGTTTTTAAAGCCACATTTTGTATTTCAATGGCTTTATAAGGATAAACTTTAACCATCCGAAAAGGATCAAACCATCTTGATTTGAGTTTTCACAAAAAAGTTTAAGGCATGAGTTATAAAATAAAACTTGTTGTCCCTCCTCAAATTGATGCTTATGAATGTTTTTGTCATGCCAAAACTTAGTTTTTTTCTTGTAAATTCTTGCATTTTCATAAGCTCCTAATCTAATCTCTTTGGGCTTTAAAGCAATCTTTTTAAACCCATAGCTTTTAAATCCATGTTCAACTCTTTTATAGCCTAATAAGCTTTATGCTCTAATTCTATATGTAGATGACAAGCTTTCCCAAAGACAAGTCTACATGGTGACATGCCAATAGTGGTCTTGTAATCTATCCTATATGCCTAAAGAGCATAATCAAGTTTATGTGCCCAATCTTTTCTTGAATTGCTAATTGTCTTTTCTAATATGTGCTTCAACTCCTTATTTGAAATCTCCACCTAACCACTTATTTGAGGATGGTATGGAGTTGCAACCTTGTGGGTTACCCTATACTTCCTCAGAAGAACATCAAAAGCATGACTAAAAAAAAAAGGGGAAGCCCATCACTAATAATTGCTCTTGGAACTCCAAATCTAGAAAAGATATTTTTCTTTATAAACCGCATCACCACTCTCGAGTCATTTGTAGGACTTGTAGTTGCTTCAACCTACCTTGACACATAATCCACTATGACCAATATATATAACAATATATATTGATTGTTGAATGATGAAGGAAAGTGTCACGACTCACCTTTCAAGCTGCAACGGTCCTAGAGCATAGGAAGACATAAAGTCAACTAAACCTATAGAAACCCCATTTAACCTATATTCTTTACCATTTACCATGTTGAACCTTATCCCAATATCAAAACCTAATTGCCTTTCCTTATTACCAGCTATTATTTGGTCATTTTACATATTACCAAATGCTCATTAATACCATTTTCATATTCATCGTGTTTTTAATTTCACATTTTATATTTCATTTTATCATCCATATGTTTATTACTTAATACACTAACACAATACTATTTATAGTACAATTTACAATACATATAAATCTCATAACATATTAGTACTAAACCTTCAGTAACCATGAAGCTCTAGAGTACTAGTTTTTAGTGTTACATATCCAAAATTCAAAACATCAAAATTAGCATAGCAATTTACAAGCAAAAGAACAAGGCTTAGAATTTACCTCACTAACTCATCAACCTGACCTTAAAAATTTAAACAACTAAGAAATGAGACAAAGCTTAATAAGTATATAATAATATAATATAAAGTATATGGGTCATTATTTCAGATAGGCTCATTGTAACAATGGAACGATATTAATCAAAATTGTCATTATTAATCAATTTCTCATTTAAGACATAAATAATATCTTTAGCAGAAATAATAAATTCCTGGAAGCAATATGTTCCCCACTTATAAATCAGTAAATCATCCAAGTGGGGGCTAGTGCATTCCTCACTCAAATATATCACATCACGCAAGACTAATCAAGTCTTACGATTAAGTGTTCCCCCTAGCAGAGGTTGCATACTCTTGCCCCACCTATAGGCTTATACCAAGTGCACAAGGTCCAATGCATTACCCCACATTAGAAGGGTATTTCTACTTATCAATAAGCATCATAGAAAGGCTCATATGAAATTCACAATAAGGAATTTCAATGAAAAATATGCCAATACAAGAATAATTCTCATTAATGGTCATTTTATGAAATCAATGTTGAAAGGGCTCACAATGGCCAAATGCTATAAAGAAATATCATATCCAATGGCTCAACATTCAATAGGTAATTCATGCTCAACATGGTATTGGAATATTTCAATGAAAATGGTTTGAACAATAATGGTTCAAAGAATATGGCACATGTCATATTAAATTATTAAGTACTCACCTTAAACTCCTTTGCTACTATTTATATTTAACCTTGATGGTAGTAGTGCCTCTCGCACTCTTGGACAATGTCCTTGTCATTGTTTTTAGATTCTACACATTTTGCATTTCAGTTACACATTAATCACTACCTTATTATCTCATTAGTTTAAATTTAGCTTAACTTTATTAACACTTTTTATCTTGTCCAATGTAGTACTAGCTTATTAACTTAAGGTCAAGATACACTATATATATACATATTACTAATTTTAAAATTTTCCCTTAACTGTTACCCAAATGGCCAAATATTTCACTTACAGAGAAATAATTCTTTTCCTACCAATTTCACATTTCAACCTCACATTACTCAACTAGAATCAATTTAAACAATTTCCAATATTCAATGGAATTAATTCCACTATCACTTTCCAATTCCATAAATGAACCTAATTTTTTAAATTTGGTGAAAATTATTTCTATCAATTAAGTTTGAAATTAACATCATACAAATTGTGTTACACCATTATTAAGCTTAATTGCCCTTCAATTTCATGGATTCAAGTTCAATTCTCAAAATTCACAATTTGTCCCCCAAACCCTATAATTTAGGGAAAACCATTAATTCCTTATCCAATCTTCAAATTGATCATAAATTCATCAAATTAACACTTGCGCAATCAATTCCTATTAAACAATTGCAAATAAATCATTTTAGTTTATGAAACCCTAATTTTCTAACTTAAGGCAGATTAGGGGAAAACCTATAATTTCTTGTCTAATTCTCAAATTGACCTTTAAATTATGAAATTATATAATATAAAACCTATGTGATCAATCAAACATTAAAAGCAAGTGTTAGAATATAAAATCCCCTTTTAGCTAGGTTTATGCCTTAAAAATTTCAAGTTTTAAAATAAGTCTCCAATTTAACCCTTCTGAATCACTTTTATCCATCCTAAATAACCTTAGATATCATCAAATAAATTTTAGAATATTTTCCCATACAATTCCTCCTTGCTCTTGTGTTCTCTTAAATGAGCTTCATGTTTTCCTTGGTTTTTTTCACTTGTTAAACTTTATTTTCTCAAGCTCACAGTCCCAATTTTATTAATTAATATGCAAAGCAAATATCTTCTATTTTTACTTTCCCTATGTCAATCCATATAAGTGAAAGAAAAGAGAAGTTTTTGCAACTAAATCATCAAATACATGCTTAGAACAAAGAAATAAGAAGATGAGCCTGATTTCTTACCTTGGAAAGCCATGGTATTGAATTCCTATTATGGAGGCTGAAAATTAGAGTGTATTTGTTGACCTAAGTCATTTAAAAACTTAGTTAATCTCTATCATGATCTTGTCAATCAAATTGAAGCTATTTGTTGTGTACTTTAAGTGTTTATTTTGTAGATTATAACATATTTGATAGATTATTTCAAGAATGCTTGAAATCTCCCAAACACACTAGTTGGCTTCTGAGTCACAACCATTCTATCATAATCGTGATCGTGACTACTAAATCATGACAGTGACCATGTTATCACAACCAAGATCTTCAAAAAGTAATTAATTCAAAATTCATACAAAGAAAATCATGGCCTCCTTCGCAACCGTGACTATGGGTGCGATATTGAATTAGCGACTGCGAAATAGTAGTCATGACCATGATTTTTGTTAGAGGGTATGCCCTAGAGCAATGTATAATTTATGTAAATGTAGAAAATTATCCCTAAATGGCAATAAATTATATGTTTATAAATGAAATTGTTCCATTGTATTAAATATATATTTGAAGTCCATAAGCATTTTTCAAAACAGGATCTATTCTCAAGTGTTGAGAATATGGATGACAGATTACTCTTAAACAAATACTTTAAAATGTTCATGGTCATAGGATTAATGATTAGGCATCATTAATTCTGAAAGTCCATCACCTCTGTTTATAATCTATAATCAGTATGTGATACTTATGTTTATAAAGACAGTGAGCATCATACTATTTGACAAATGTTGTCGATATAAACATGTGGATATTCATATGATGAACGATTGAATTATGACGTTAGATGATGATGACATGGAGTTTTATTGCTATTCAATAAATCATCATCTAGGTCATAATTGTACATATAGTCCTTTGACTTGAGGGACACTGTATCTTATTCATCGCTAGTTCTAACTAGTTATGAATGGAGGTAAGTGATCGCTAAAAGAGAATTCATTAACTTGAATAAACAAGGAAGAAATCCTATGCTAGTTGATCATGCTTGATAATCAAATTCTTAGCCAAGGTAGTAAAGATTCACTAGAAAGGGTTTTTAGTAGGAATCAATTTTATCAAGAATTAGAATCAAGATATAGACATATGATTGAAGCATATTAGGGTTTGACAAATCCATGACCCTAGCTAAGATTGGGATTTTCGTAATGAAGGGATTTTAGTGTATGTTAATTATGATCAATGGTCCATGAAATGAATAAGTGATAAATACTCATATTCATTCTAATTAGGTAGTAATGATATACTATGCTAGGCATCACTCATGACTTATGGGACTAAGGATGATATAGGGATTTCACATTAGTAGAGAAAATTACTTTCTCAATCCCATTGCTAATTAGACATGAACTTAGAAAGTCACACACCCAAAAGTGTTCACCTTCCAAGGATAAAAGGTTTACCATAATAATTAATTAAAGTGTTTAATTAATTAATTAGTGGTAAAATGATTGAACTTGTAATTAAATTTACAAAGACCCTAGCATGTCTTGAAGTTTAAATCGAAAATGATTTCTTATTAATTAAATCCTAATTTATATATGATATAAATGAGAAGGATTTAATTAATTAAAACTATGGATGAGTTAAAAGAATTAATTTGAACTTTGGACTAAATCCTAAATGGCCAAAGCCCATTTGTGAAATGGAAAGAGCTAATTTACGAATTAGAGATTTTCTCCAACCCTAAAGCCCATATGATGGATTTAGGGGTTAGAGAAAGGTAACCAACGTCAAAATAGTCTTTTAACTATATAAGGCTTAATGGAAGTTATCATAAACCATAAAAGGTAAATTGGTCTTTTCCATTTAAGCTTAAAGTAAAAAGCAAAATAAATATCCTATTTATTCCCTAATTATAACATAGTGGTTGGCTATTTAAATGCAAATGATGTTGTTAATTTGAGAAGGCTTTTGCATATCTATTTTAATAGAAATCTAACAAAGTCTTGAGAGAGAAGAGAAGAGAAGAAGAGTTCTTTAATTTTCTTGTTCTTCATTTCTTATTCTTTGTTCTTTAAGAAAGAACAAAGGTTTCTTTTGTTGAAAAGATACATCCATAGTAATTAGAAGAAATCAAATCACCAAGGATTTGTCTTAGAAGATCCTGTATTCAATTGGGCTACAAAGAGAGAGAATCCAGAACATCTAAACAAATCAAAGTGAGCCTTAGAGGTGAAGCTTCTGACAAATGACCAAGAAGATTACGCCTGCTTGAGGATCGTGACCTAGAGCACCTCGTGTGACTTGTAAGAGGACTTGACTAGAGATGCTCGAGAAAGTTGTAACTATGATTCGCCCTACGAAAGAGAATACCCCTGACGAAGAAGAGGACCTCGAGGAGCGCTTAGATCCTGATTGGGTATATAGTAAGGTTCAGAAATTGAAGGATAACTGTTTGTACTTGAAGGAGGAAAATCGACATCTTAAGGTAATGATTCATACACTAAGAGAGGATATGGAGTAGCTCAAGTTAGGGATTGTTGAGCATAGAAGGGACTACTCGCTAGTGAGGTCTGCATCTTTAGCTAATTGCCGTCAAGATAGAGATCTTCTTTGTTATCGATGTGGTAGTAGTGGCCATGTTGCTCTTGATTGCTCTAGAGGTGGACACGATAATTAGGTCGAGTAGATATCATGATCGCCGTAACGGCATAGCACTTTATATGATATGAATGATTTTTCCTTGATTGCCTAAGTTACCTAGGATGAGATGATTTCCTTCACTATTATGCTATAGTGTGATATTATGAGATATATGCTATATGATTATGATATGTGATATGTGCAAAACTATGTGATATGTGATTTATATATGACATGTGCTTAGTGATGCGACATGGTAAATGTATGATAATGTGTGCTAAGATAAGGGGGAGGATAAATGGGTTAGATAGGGGTTAGTACTAAATTCCCTTATTATGATAGACAGAATGCCTCCAATAAGAAGGTTCGCACAGTCGCCCAATCCGTTAGGGCTAATGACAATGTTATATCAAACACCGCATCGAATGCTGCCTCTGCACCCATACGGTAAAGGGAAAGATCCAACTCGAGGGCATCAACTATGGGCTCTAGTGAGCAAGCAACTTCGCAAGAAGTGCATGCCATACGAGAAGAAATAAGAGATTTGCGCAAGGAACTGGATGAGCCATGAGCTTAAAGGTGGGAAGCGCCGCCAACTCAAGAAAGGAATGGAGTTATGCCATCTGTGGTAGTGACACCTGCTCGAAGAAAGAGGAAACGACTACCTAATGAGGGAATGACCTTGGCAAAATTTAAGAAGCTGCAACCACCTACTTTATATGGTGAGGAAAGAGATGGCCCTCATGAATTTTTAGATGAGATGGATAAGCTAGTTCGCCATTTATCTTGCTCGGATGCTTAAGTGATTGAGTTGGTAGGACTCCAACTCAAGAAAAAAGCTTAGTATTAGTATGAGAGGACTATCAAAGAATGACTTTATGGAGCTGACCCACCTACATGGGCAAAATTTAAGCAAGAAGTAATGGATCAGTTCTTGCCAGAAGGAGAAAGGCAAGATAGGGCATTGTAGTTTGAGCAACTAAAGCAAAGGCCAGGAATGTCTGTGTCGGGTTATGCTAAGGAGTTTAACCGACTTAGTCGTTTTACTGTCAACATCATTCCTACCAAAGCAAGTCACGTCAGTCATTTCCTTAGAGGACTGATCACACCTCTATTCAATTCATTGGCAGTAACCAAGTTTCCGACCTTAACCAAGCTCATAGACAAGGCCAAGGTCATGGAAAATAGATATAAGATGGAGAGAGTCGAACGAGCTGAACCTGACTAGAAGGGAAGGCATAAGAACAAAGGTCATAAAGGATAGCATAGAAATGGAGGGGAGCAAAATAAGGAGTTTCCATCATCTGGACCACGAAATGGTCAAACTAAGTAAGAGATCCCCACATGCGGCAAATGTAGAAGGAAACATCCTAGAATCTGCCGAAAAGATACTGGCACTTGCCTTAGGTGTGGGCAAATGGGGCACTTCATAAAGAACTGCCCTCAGATGAGGAGCCAAGGGAGTGGAACCATAGTACGACCACAACCCAAGCCATTCCAAACACAAGGACAAGGAGTCAAGGACAAAGGACCAATGGTTGGGAATGCACCGACGATAGATAATAAGGGCAAGGGTCGAGTCTTCACGTTAAATCTGCAAAAGGCTCGCGAATCACACACCTCCATCACAGGTATCATCCCCATCCAAAGTTCTAGCGCAAAATGTTTAATTGATTCTGGTGCTACCCATTCGTTTGTGTCGCCTTGTTTTGCTAAGTATTTGGGAATAGATAAGGAATTGATGAGTGAACCGTTAGTAATAGCAACTCCTTTAGGGGAAGTGATGAAAGTGAAGTATGAGTATAAGGGCTGTGATGTAGACATTAATGGACAAACACTTCCGGTAGTGTTGCTAGAATTGGACGCACTAGAATTTGATGTGATATTAGTGATGGACTAGTTATATGAGCATGGAGCTCGTATCGACTGTAGGAAGAAACTTATTGAGTTTTGAACTAGAGATGGGAAGGAGTTTGTGTACCAAGGAGATAGGAATGAGAATCCTTTGAACTTGATATCGACCTTAGGAGCGAGGCAGATGTTAAGGAAAGGATGCCAAGCGTATCTAGCCCACGTAGTCGACACTGGCAAAGAAGCTGCCATTCGAGACAAGAGCATTCCAATAGTGGATGAGTTTATGGATGTCTTTCCATAAGATTTACCCGGATTACCCCCTGATCATGAGATCGAGTTCAACATTGAATTGATACTCGGTATGCAACCGATATCGATATTGCCATATCGTATAGCACCAATGGAGCTAAAGGAGTTAAAGACGCAATTGCATGACCTGCTCGATAAGGGCCTCATTCGACCAAGTAGTTCGCCATGGGGCGCTCCAGTGTTGTTCGTGAAAAAGAAAGATGGAATGTTTCGAATGTGCATCGACTATCGTCAACTTAACAAAGTCACTGTGAAGAATATATACCAATTGCCGAGGATCGATGATCTTTTTGATCAACTGCAAGGAGCTGGTCACTGCTCCAAGATTGACTTAAGGTCTAGCTATCATCAACTAAAGATCCAAGGATAAGATATCTATAAGACTGCATTCCGTACTAGATATGGACACTATGAACTCATGATTTTGCCATTCGATTTGACGAATGCTCCTGCTGCTTTCATGGACTTGATGAATTGAGTGTTCAAGCCATTCCTTGGCAAGTTCGTGATCGTATTCATCGATGACATCCTAATCTACTCAAAGAATAAAGAGGAAACATCTGAGGATCATGCTTCAAATGTTACGTGATCACCAACTCTACGCTAAGTTATCTAAGTGTGAGTTTTGGATGGAGTCGGTCAACTTTCTTGGACATGTAGTAAGTAAGGAAGGAATTCAAGTTGATCCTAAGAAAGTTGAAGCAGTAGCGAATTGGCCAAGGCCCATAACAGTTTCTGAAGTACGAAGTTTTTTAGGCATGGCGGGATATTATTATAGATTTGTATAGGACTTTTCTAAGATAGCAGCCCCATTGACCAAGTTGACAAGAAAACAAGTTAAGTTCAATTGGGAAGAGTCCTGTGAGAAGAGTTTTCAGAAACTCAAAGAGTGTTTGGTATCGGCACCAGTTTTGACATTACTTAAAGGAGAAGAAGGATTCATGGTCTATTGTGACGCTTCGAGAGTAGGACTTAGGTGTGTTTTGATGCAAAATGGTAAAGTCATTGCCTATGCATCACGACAACTAAGGAGACATGAAGTGAATTACCCTACTCACAATTTAGAATTAGCTGCGGTAGTGTTCGCTCTAAAGATCTAGAGACATTACATGTGTGGGATGAAGTGTGAGATCTACACGGATCATAAGAGTCTTCAGTACATCTTGAGCTAAAGAGACCTCAATCTAAGACAAAGGAGATGGATTGAACTATTGAAGGATTATGACTGTCAGATTCTCTACCATCCCGGAAAGGCGAATGTAGTGGCAGATGCCTTGAGTCGAAAGTCGATGGGAAGCCTAACTCATGTGGATGTGAGAAAAAGGCCGATCATGAAGGAACTAAAGGAATTGTTTAATCAAGAATTGAAACTAGAGATTGGAGGATCAAGAGTGTTATTGGCTCATTTTCAAGTAAGATCTAAGTTAATGGAAGAAATAAGGGATTCACAAGATAGGGACCCATACTTGGTGAAGTTAAAGGATGAGATGAGAGAAGGAAAGAACTCTGAGTTTGAGGTAGTTAATGGAATTTTAAAGTGCAAGAATAGAGTATGCATGCCTGATGTGGATGGACTAAAGGAAAGGATATTGAAGGAGGCACATTAGACACCTTATTGTGTTCATCCTGGAACTACCAAGATGTACCATGATGTGAAAGCAAATTATTGGTGGCCTAGATTAAAGAAGGATGTGTGTCTTAGATTTTGGTGGTAGCTGGGATAAGTATTTACCCCTGATTGAATTTGCCTACAACAATAGCTATCATTCGTCCATTGGCATGGTGCCATACAAAGCATTGTATGGGAGAAGGTGTTGTTCTCCAATTTGTTGGATTGAACTGGGAGACAAGCATATAGAAATGCCTGAATTGCTTAAGGAGACCACCGAGAAAGTACCAATAATTCAAGATCGACTGAAGATGGCATTCAGTCATTACATGGACCCTAAGCGAAAGGAAGTCCAATTCGCCGTGGGAGATCACGTGTTCTTAAAGGTCTCGCCAATGAAAGGAGTTATGAGATTTGGCAAGAAAGGAAAATTGTCACCTCATTTTATTAGTCCTTTTGAAATCTTAGATAAGGTTGGAGAAGTGTCTTATAGACTTGCCTTGCCTCCAACTTTGGCGCATGTGCACCTAGTGTTCCACATTTCCATGTTAAGGAAATATGTGTCAGATCCATTGCACGTTCTTCTACCTCCAGACATTATGTTAGATGAGCAACTATCTTATGAAGAGTCACCAATAGCTATAGTGGATCGACAAGTAAAGAAGTTAAGAAATAAGGAGATACCCATGATTAAGGATCAGTGGCGAAATCATGGGATAGATGAGTGCACTTGGGAAGCGAAGGAGGAGATGCGACAGAAGCATCCTCAGCTTTTCAAGAGAAACTAGGTAAGGGTTTAAATTTGAGGACAAATTTCTTTAAGGGGGGAGAATGTAACAACCCACACCCACCCTATGAATTTTCGTGATAAAATGCTTGATTTAGAACTAATAAGGTTAAGTGTGTGATTGTGTGAAAAATTTGTGATCTAAGTGATTAATGAGTATGTGACATATTAAAATAATTTTAATATGCATAATATGTATTGCTATTATGAAATAAATGATTTACATGAAGTGCATTTGCATAAAAGAATTTATTTTAAATAAAATGAATTTTCATGCATAAGACAATTTTTAAGCATAAAATAATTTTATAGGTATTTTTAAAATATTTTTAAATAAATATTTTTGAGGAAAATGTTCCAAAATTAATAAGAAAAATATTATTTTTATTTTAAATCCATTTAGCTGAAATTTTTAAAGAAAAAGCCCAAATACCCAAAAGCCCACTACACAAAATGCTCTTAACCTATTTCATTAAGGGTAATAGTGGAAATTCCACTCCAACCCTAATATATATTCTAATTTTTGGCCAAACAAGGGTTTCCAGCAGCCATTCTCTTATTCTTTCTATATTTTGGTAGAAAAACCTCTCGAAATAATTCTCTCTACAGAAATATTGAAAACACCTTACTATTTTGCGATTTCGTGATTGTAATCGTAAGTTTTTATTCTCTTTCGATTTTTAAACTGATTTCTATAAAATAAATTATGGGGAAATTATTTTGAACTGTTTGATTCCTGATTTCTATAGATTCAATTCTGTTTGAGTGAATTTTTGGGAGAGAAAATTTATTTTCTACCGAAAACACGATTCTTTCCGCAAGATTTCTCCAAAGGTAAATTCTATAACTTAAAATCACAATTTTATTGCATAAACATCATAAGGGGGGCCAATTTGTACTTGTTTGTATTCTAAACTGATTTTTGATTTATTTTGATGAAAAATATTGCATGAAATAATATTTCTGCATATTTCTGTGATGACCGAAAAGTTTCGAAAAACAAAGGAATTCAAGATTTTCGTGTTAGGACTTGGAAATTAGAAAATTTTATTCTTTCATGAATACATGGCTTCTGATTTGTATGAATTGGTGTTCTAATATGATATTTGTTTTGTTTAGATAAAAAATAATGATTTGGATCATGTGTCTATTTATCGCTAAAATAAACGAAATGCACGAAAAGCGCGGAAACTCATGATTTTTCACCTAAGCCTTTGAACTTGGAATTTTTTTGTATAAACCCTATCTATGGCTGCCAATTCATGAAGGAATGTGTTTTAAAATGATATTTTCAATGATTGAATGAAAAATAATGGTTTAAACAACCTGTTTGCATATTTCTAAAATGACCAAAAAAAACCGAAAACAAGAAAACTTATGGTTTTGTGCACTATAATGCAAAAGATTGAATTTTTCTATATTACTAACACCAATAGTGGCTGATTCCTATGAATTTAAGTTCTAAAATGATTTTTGTTATCTTTACATGAAAAATCTTGGTTCAAACCATGTTTTTACACATTTATGAAATAAACAGAAAGCACAAAAAGAAGAAGAATTTGGTTTTTACCTTTATGGTGCATTCGGCCTACATGAACAATTTTGTCCAAATGTTCATAAAATTTATGTGATGTGTCTTGGTCATTGTTGAGATGTATGTATGTATAATAGATGATGAAATTGCATGTTAGTTGAAGGTATGATCCTAGATAAGCTTAAATGTATTATAGTATACTTAAGGTATCTTAACCTTGTATTGTGATTAGAATGCAAATGTGATTGAGAAAATTGGAACTAGGAGTTATGATGAATTGATGATGAACATATGATTATGAGTTAATGAAGTGAAAGGGATCATAAGAGTTAAGCATGATGTTTGAAGGATTAATTGTTAAGTTGACATGTATGGAAGTGAAAAGTGAACTAAGATAATTGATAAGTAAATTGATATTGAGGTAATGATATTGTGATGACCTTAAAAGGGTATTGATATGATTACAATGTGTTTTCATATGAGCCTATAAGGCTTAAGTATGCAAGACTTTTAAGTCAACGAGCTATTTGGAAGTGATGAGTACACCTATGTGTGGACTCTAAGTATATGTGTATGCTATATGTACATGGGTAGTTGTGGGATAGGAGAATCATGAGTAAATAAATACTAAGTATTAAATCAAATATTATGTTACAGTTTAAGGAGCCTTAGAAGTGCAAAGGGGGCTACGTGTACTAGGAGCAAAGGAACCCCAAGGTGAGTAAACATCGTATTCATTCTACAGGTGTGAGTAAACATCGTATTTATTCTACAAGTGTGAGTAAACATTGTATTCATGTTATAAGTGTAAACAACATTTTGTTGTGTTACAAGAATGTGATATATTGTTAGAACCTTTGTGATCTTTGAAACCCAAGTTCATTCCATTTTAAATATTATTATATGATTTCTTTGTCAAGCTTGGGTTGCCAAAGGACATTTAGTCCAAAACTATTTTATTTATCCAATGAGAATTTTTTTGTGATTAACACCCTAACTTGTATTCTTTCTGGAACTACACTTTCATTATATCATTGCTTGAAAGCCAAACTACTATTGTTATTGAATTACATGTTATTATTGCCTTATGTGATATTATTAATTGTGTTTACCATTAGCTCTAGCTATGGTACCTTTACCCTTTATGCAGAATCCTCGTGCCGATGCAGGTAATCATCGAAACTTGTGCACATGGTCTTAACCTGATGGATAGGGGTAGTGTATCCACCTCAGCTAGAAGGGGTGGTTCTAGTTGTGGAGCCTGATCAGCTTCATGCTTTCCGCGTGATAGGAGTTGGAATTTGGCAAAGGCCACCTCTCCTCAATGTGTTTTGAGTGAATTGAGCAATAGTCTTCACTCTCTACGTGTTATAAGTGTGATTTCTGCAAACTTGCTAAATTGAACCCTTGCTAAATTGTAACCTGATTCATGAGTTATAAACCATGAAATATGTGTATAAGCTATGTGTTTCCCTTCAAAGGAATATGTGATAATGTACGCGCCTTTTGTTTACTCATTGAGATCATCTATCTCACCCCTTATGTATGTTAATGTTTGGTAAGATCCTAGGCATGATTGTTATATGTTAATGGGTTCTACGGGCGTGGGTGACCTTATGTCTCCCCACGTTCTAGGACCGTCGTATCTCATAAGGTTGGGACGTGACACATTCCCATCAAATGTGATAACACAAGTGCCATAAATATTTCCAAAAATCCCATCCAACATTCTAGGAGTAAGCATATAGACATTAGGCATCATTTCTTTAGAGATCATGTGCAAAATGGTGATGTTGTGTTAGAATTTATTAATACAACTAACTTGCTGATATTTTCACCAAACCCCTAAATGAAAAAAGATTAAATTTCATAAAAGGGAAATTGGCATGCTTGATGGGAGCTCATTACCTTAGATTTTCAAAATTACATAAAGGTTTTTTTTTTTTTTTATGAATCAAAATTTTATGCATGTTGTGACATTTATCTTTCATATTTTACTCTATTAAAATCTTGAATTAAGGTGACTTTTAAGTCAATTAAATTTAGATTTTTTTTAACCTTATGCATTTGGTTGCATGTTGGTTGCTTATGGTTGATTTTTGGTATATTTGAATACAATTGTTTGAATTTCTTTTCAATGACTTGCTGATATCTTAGTACATGAAATGCATAATTGCATCTACTTTGATCTTGAGTCATAATGCCAAATCCATTACATATCACTTCACTCAAAATTTCTAAAAACATTTCTTCTTTTCAAAATTTGCAGTCGCTATGTGTGAACTGTGGTAGTGAAATTTAAATTTATGGCCATTGCTGATCAGCCTTCAGAGTCTTGCCTGCAATTGCTGAATCGCAGACATGATTTCAAAAATAGTGGTCGCGATTAAGTAGTCGCGGTTGCAATTCAGTGTCTGGCAGCATTCAAGACTAGCCATTTTTCAACGGACAAATTTGCATTTAATTCAAAAACTAGCCATTTTCTAGCCCTTTTTCAACTATTTTTTGCTATAAATACCCCACTATTGTAGTTTTACATTTTTCTAACACATCAAAGCTTTCCTACTTAAAATTCTACTATCTCAAACTCTCCTCTAACTTTTCTCTCTTTCAAGCTTTATAATTCTTCCTCTTTTCAAATACTTCTCCATCAATGGCTTCTAGAAGACCATCTAGAAAAGGGAAAGAAGTGCAAACCTCCCAATCACCCTCTCCTCTTGAGCTTATGAGGGTGATCACTTAAGAGGAGAAATAAAATTTCTTTAGGATTCAAGACAAAACCATTCTACCCACCAAAATACTAAGCCTTGTTTGTCTTCAAACCTTGGGCATTAAGGATAGCATTATTGGCTACCTCAAAAATCTAAAATGGGGGAAATTTGTTTTTGTTGATGATAAGGGGTATGATGAATTAACTAAGGAATTTCTTGCCACCCTAGTTGTACACAAAAAGCTTCATCCTACCCGTGGCCATTATGCCATTGATTTTTGATTTTTTGGCAAACTTTATGAGCTTTCACTATAATATCTTGCCAATATCTTTGACCTTCAAACAGAAGGCGCCTACACCATAAATGATTTCACCCTTAAACTAAACCCTTTTTGGATCAAAATTTCTATTGAACCAAAATTTGATCCAAAATCCTCCCTTGCCAAACACATCAAAACACTTTCCATTTGGGTTCTGCATAGGATTATCACCCTTACAATAAATGCTAGAGGAGATGGCAAAGAAAAGGTTTCCTAAAGAGATCTTTTCTTTCTTTATGGTCTTGTGAAAGGAAAGAGCATTCAAAACGATCAATTCATTGTTGACAATTTCCTCCATCTCTCCTTCACCAAAAAAGGTGCAATTCTACTTGCTTCCCACATCACAACCATAGAAAAACATGTTGGGGCTCTTACTCCACCCAACAAGGCCATTCTCCAAAAGCCAATTAAAAAATCCCTCATTGATTTACAATATACAAGAAGGAAAGTATGAGTATCTATTTGGAGAAATTGGGCTTCAAACAAGAGCAAGAAAAAGATCAAGAGTTGTGATTGGTGAATCCAACCAAGTTAGGGAAGAAAAACCTCAAGTTGCCCTCATTGTTCCTCCATCTCAAACTCAAAATGAAAAAAATAGACTTCTTCAAAAAGTTTTGAAGAGACTATCTCTCTTAGACCATATTCACCAAGATATCTTTGATATGCAAGGTCATATGGGTCTCTCTCAATGTAACCTCCAAGATTGGCAATTTTAATATCAAGAAATTAATTGAATGCAATTATATATTTTCATCAATTTACTCTTATTTAGCTTTTATCTCTTCATTTTCATTCTATTCATTCCTTCGTTCTATTCATTCCTTTTTTATATTGCCAAAAGGGGAGAAAATTTTATAAGAACTTAAATATAAAACAAATATGTTAATATGTTATAGGGGAGAAATATATATATATATTATATTTATGTTTAAGGATTCAAAAAAAATTTTAAAAATCTATTCTTTAAATATGTTTATCTTTGCATCAACTGAGGGGGAGTACTTTCAATTCAATTTAATTTTAAGTTATTTTATATTTAAATTCAATTTGATTGTCAAAATCAAAAAGGAGAAGATTGTTGACCTAAGTCATTTTAAAACTGAGTCAATCTCTATTTTGATCTAGTCAATCAAATTGAAGCTATCTAATGTGTACTTTAAGTGTTTATTTTGCATATTATAACATATTTGATAGATTATTTCAAGTATGCTTGAAATCTCCTAAAGACATTAGTTAGCTTTTGAGTCGCAACCATTATGCCATAATCATGACTGCGACTACTAAATCGCGACCGCGACCATATTATCGCGACTAAGATCTTCGGAAGGCAATTAATTCAAAATTCATATAGAGCGAATCGCAGCTTCTTTTGTGACCGTGACTATAGGCATGACGTCGAATTAGCAACCGCAAAATAATAGTTGCAACTGCAACTTTCATATTAAATTCAAATGCTGCAATGGACATATAAAGGAGCCAGCTAATAAAAGCCATGTGTCAATAGCCATTGTGGAAACTGGAGATCGCGACCACAAAAATACAGTCGCTACTACGAAATACTAGTAGCAACTGCAACTTTGGTCAAAATGTAGATTTGAAGAAAGATCTTAAAGCTGTGATGAAATCATTAATTTTATACTATTTCTAATGGGCATTTGAAGAATAAAATCATATAAATACCTTCTTCAAATATTCTAACAAATATAATAACATCCATTAAGAGCTAAATCTTTGCAATTTCAAATCTCATATCTTAATCTTTTATTGTTATTATTTGATTGTTGTAAGAGCATTGATTACTCAAGTAAGGTTGAGTGTTAGCATTGAAAACACATAGTATTGGGTTGAGTGTGAGCCATTAGAAAACTATTGTATAACAAATATAATAACATCTATTAAGAGCTAAATCTTTGCAATTTCAAATCTCATATCTTAATCTTTTATTGTTATTATTTGATTGTTGTAAGAGCATTGATTGCTCAAGTAAAGTTGAGTGTTAGCATTGAAAACACACAGTATTAGGTTGAGAGTGAGCCATTAGAAAACTGTTGTATATATCTGACTGTGAACCTAAGGGAAACACTTGAAAGAGTTATGTGTGAGCCATTGAAACACATTGTGAGTTTAGAGTGAGCTTAAAACTCCTTATAAGTATTAATTAGTAGTATAGTACCCAATTGAGATTGGAGAGTGGATGTAGGGTTCGTTAATACCTAAACCACTATAAAATTGATTGTGTTCATTCTTTTTCACTATCTCCTTTCTGTCTAAATTTTTAATTTCCCACCAATTCAACCCTCCTTCTTGGTGCATAAAGGCAAATAGTATTTCCTTTAGGAATTGTGTTTTGTATTAGGTTTTATAAAATAGAGAAATTATGCTTATCACATTGCTTATATATGAAAGTTGAATGGTGGTGATTTAATCACACCTATGTCAATAGCTAGAATTTTATGAAGATCGATGGCTATGATTAAATTGAATTAGATGGCTAGGATCTCCTCTAGATAGATGGTGATTATCATGATGGTGTGGAAAGAGCAAAAATGAATGTAGACTTTGGTGTAGGAAAAGTGAAAATTTAAGTTGGAATAGGATATAATTTAGTAAAAAATGGTGGCTTCCAAGTCAAATTTGATTGCTAGCATTTCCTACTTCAATTTTGTCTTGGCTAACCATTTCTAACTCTAAAAAAAATTTATGTTCATCATTCATGGGCCCTGTGGGCCAACCATCTAATAGGCTTGAGCCTTAGAGTCTAAAAGCTCATTAACAAATTCATATATGCACATTTCATACTTAGTAAATTAATAGATTTTTCATTTCTTTACTTCAACTTTGGTATACATATTTTTAATTTCTAATTTCACTACACACTTTAAACATTGCTAGATAAATTTTATTCTCTTTATAGTGCACATTTACTAGCTATTTAGTAGCACTATTCAAGTAAGTAAATCATGTAGGCTCACTAGGTCAAACTAAGTTTGACTTCTATTTTGCTATTGTAGTTTTTATTAAAATCAACTTTTTATATCACTATTATTGTCTCTTCTAACTTAGGAGATATTTAGTTGTTATTTTCATGCCCATTCACTAGCACTTTAGCATCACATCACAAGAAAATAATTAACTTAGTTGTGTTAAGTCAAACTCAGTTTCACTTTCATTTTACTATTAAAATGTTTATCAAATTGATTTCATTTTTTCATTCATTGTCACATTATTCAATAAAATCACTTCTTATGATATTTTTATAGTTCTTAGTATGCTAGAAAAGCCTTGGATAGTATAGTACATGACCATTTTAGTGTCATAATTAAAGCAAGTAGGTCACAAAGTTACATTGAATCCCTTCTGATTTCAATTAATTTTACCATCACAATACTTATTGATATCAATATTGTATGGCACCATTGCTAACTCTAGTGAATTAGAGAAATCTTGGGTGTTACATTCTACCCTTTTCTAGAAAATTCATCCTCAAATATTCGTTAAAGAACTTATCCATTATGATTAGAGAAATTGTAGTATTTTTGAAGCATATCATTTTCACTTTCCCATGTACATTCTTTCACGTCATGATTATGCCATTAGAATTTTACCATTTGTGTTTTTGTATGTCTAAGCTTCCACTATCTATCATAATTAGGACTTAACTTTTATGTAATTTTAACTTCTAAGGACATGTTGTTTTTATTAAACAATTAACAATGATCTCTATAAAACCACACCTTTTTAGAGTTCCCAGCAATTTAGGTATGGGATTCATGGTAAAGCACTTCCACTTTCCACTTTGGTGATTTTATCTTCTAAAATAAATCAAAAGGGACTCAATCCTTTGAATTTCGCTTATTGAGAATTGTGCATAATGCTAGAAAATTTATCATTTCTTTCTTTTACTTTGCTTACTATTACCATTCCTCATATTATCATGCATCCCAATGGCATTTGGGTAACTTTGTGTTAGACTTGGTGTGTTCCTTTCCAAAACTCTTTACCTTTCATTTACTTTTACTAGATACATATATACAATCATAATGCTTAAGAGTATTATCCTTTCTACAAGTTCTTTATTTTGTTTATGGGTCTTGGTCTTCCTAAAATGAGCTAGTAACATCTATAACTCATCTACCTTTAATTTTACTCCTCTGTTAGGCAGTTATTTCTAGTTCTCTTGTAATGAATCTTTCTATACACTACTTTAAAAATTGCTCATCAACTTCTTGCTTAGAGTATCAATCATTATATCAATTCTATTAAGGCAGCAAGATATTTACTACCAAACTTTGAATAATTCTATTCCATCTCATACTATACTCTTATTCATTTTACTTTATTTGGAGAATTTATCACAATAAATCTCATGTGTTTGTACTACTATTCTAGTCCAACTTGCTTTCAATTCCTTGTATCCTGTAATTTGATTTCCCTTTTTTCTCTTCTTAAAGATGATTCATTGATTCTTTATTGAAGGTCTTCCTATAGAGCTCACTAAAGCACATATATTCTTTTAAATTTTCAAGTTTTTTTTGTAATATATTTAATCAAACTTATTCACTATACATGTCATATATTTCAATTGTAATTCTTATTGACATATATATTTATGCATTTCCTTCTCTTTTGCATCCCTATTTGATTATCAATTTATTAATCTCCTTTCTCTCTAATTCCTGAATTATGTCTCAATAAGTACAATGGAGAAATACAATTTCACTTGGTCAATGCCATCCCTTAGTATATTCTAATATGGTTATCTAAATCTTTATTTCTAGGAATGATCCTTAGGGAACTAATATCATCAACTTTGTCACTAGTCGAGTGGTATTAAAGGGTACCTGTCAGAGCACCTATGAGCGAAACTATGCCACTATCCTTGTAAGCCTCTAAATGAAAAGCCATACTTCATCAATAATTTCCTTTGAAATTGAGTTCCTCATCAAGCAGTTTTTATTATTTAATTTACCTCAATATGCCAATGAGTGTAAAAGTCACTTTTAGGCATTACGATTGCCATTGTAGCATTAGAGTAGGAGACGTCTATATCCTCAACTATCTTGTTTCATTACATTATCTCTTTAACTAGTGGATTTCCTCATTTCTTGATTCCCACATCTAATGGCAAATCTTATTTACTTTCCCATCATGAGGCATTGTGTCCCAATTGAGTAGATACCATTGATTCATCATATTAGAGTTTTATATTTGAATTAACATTTCAAGTCATGCTCTCACTATAGCAAGATGTTTCTGCTTCATAGTGTTCCCCCTTAATATCATAATTATAGCATTAGGCACAACATTCATATTTTTATAATTCAAATTCCTCTCAAGAATTACACATGTCATATTACATAACTCTTTATACACTTTACATCGATTCACTCATTCTTACATTACATTTTCTTTAACTCTTATAATCTTCTTTTCCCTATGATTTCTTATTTTTTCCACTTAAAACTTAATCCATTTCACACTTACTTCATTTAGTTACTTTCAAAGTTTACCTTATGGCATCTATTTTAACTTATTTAGTTCTATCTCATCATCAATTTAATTCCTTTATAAAATATGACCTTGAATGGGGTTTGTCGAATCAGTTAGCTTTATAAACTCCTTATATGTCATAACTTTTGCTCCTTTGAATCTTTT
This sequence comes from Reutealis trisperma, assembly GCA_947687605.1. Classification (NCBI taxonomy): domain Eukaryota; kingdom Viridiplantae; phylum Streptophyta; class Magnoliopsida; order Malpighiales; family Euphorbiaceae; genus Reutealis; species Reutealis trisperma. The sequence continues at coordinate 156,658 of CANTUT010000466.1, forward strand.
AATTCTATACTTCATTATTTCCCCTATTTCCTCATACATTCTTTGTCTTAATATTCACTATTTGACCTTTTCACGTCACACTTAATTTACTTGAACACATTCAATTTTTTCTAACTAATATGTAATTCTCTAATTTCAAATCCATCTTGTTTTACAGACATTTATCCCATTGTCAACTTGTTCTCAATATGAAGTATTTTGTCTAGAATCAATCCATTTATTTATATCAATTCATTCTTAGCCCACACTAATACTTTTTAAGTCAAACCTTCCTTCACTTCTTACTTTCTTTTTAAAATTGTTCCTTAATCATATACACCTTCGTATTATTGACAATTCCACCTATCTTTGATCCAGAACCAAATCACATTAGATATTATCCGCTTTGGTCCTTTACTGACCTCACAATTTTTTTCCCTTAATGGGTTTAAGAACTTTCCAGGAGGTCACCCATCTTTAAATTTTTTCCTAAGTCTAGCACATTTAACTTTGCAGTTTCTCAAACTTCCCAGTTACTCATACACAAATGCCTTTTTAAAAGGTCACATTAACACATGCAATTAATTGCTTCCTTCTTCAGGTACAAAGTGATCCTCTTTTAGATCACACATAGATCAATATTCTTCCTTTGACTATACTTGATATTTATGTAAGTGACAAAAAAATCCTTGCCTTTGTTGTTGTTCTAGTCTACAAGGTAGCATTTAAGCCACAAATTTAGTAATATCGTTCATATTGTATACTTCTCAACATATAAAAATATATTTTATTTATTTTGCAGTCACATTGATTATTATTAAGTATTATTTTGTGTTTTATGGCATTAACCATACATATCATTTAACAATTTCATATAAGTCACAAATCAAACTATTATCACATATAAATATTTCATATAACTTAATATTATACATATAAGTTGTTAACCTAAGTTACATCAAAATTTAGTCAATCTCTATTTTTTATCTTGACAAATCAAATTAAAGTTATCCAACATGTTTATTAAGTATTTATCTTGTAGACAAATTCATTAGAAAGCTTGAAAATTCAAAAGATTCAAAAGTCCCTTAAGTCATAAAACAGACCTCTAAATTGCTGGTTCTTCATAAGACTCGTGACCACCTACACATAATCACGACCATGACCAAAATGGTTTTGACCAAGATTACTTTTAAGGGCAAAGAATCAATTTGGACCTCAAGACACAGTTTATTTTGCAATCTCAAACATGACCGTGAGTAAGGCATGATTAAGAAATGGTAACTATGAATAAAAGTCTCGACCGCAATAGTCATAAGATAAATTATAACTCTAATGGATAGTAAACATCTTCTTCTTAAAGCATAAGAGCAAACATTATTCATGTCAAAATTTCATACATTAGTCATATATCATATTGATACAAAAGGACTATAGCATTTTATCATTTATTTCCCAGTTTAGACTATTTACAACATTTACATACCCAAAAACTAATCAAATTTTATCTATTCATAGCCCAGTCTAACTAATTCCCTAAGCCTTACTCAGTATCAGTATATAACTTGCCTTAGGATATCTTGTATCCTAAACATCGCATATATTCTAGCATATGCAAGAGTAGACATATTCATGTCACTATTCACGTCATATGAACTTTTCATGAAATCACATTTAAGTTTTCTCTTAATAGCATTTAGCTAATGTGAGACCTTGCTCGAATGGCCCTTCCTTGCTCAAGGGAAATTTTGCCTTAAGGAAAGGCCGAGCAAATTTTAAAGAGATCATATAATGAGTTTCGGTGCTTATGATTAGAATGGCTATCATTTGGAATTGATTTGTGATGTGAAAAATGATTGAGAGTCGCCACCCTAATTTATTTTTAAATAAGAAAATTAAGGAAAAATTCAATTTGTGACTCCAATTCATTAATTTTGCAATTAATTTACCCAAGGATAAAAATCACTAGTCATCAAACTAAGTTGAGCTCATGGACTAGGTTTTTAGTTAAATAATCTAAATTTGCCTCTTAAGTTTAATTTGACTTTGAAAATTAACTTCATGAATGACAAATAATATATGATAATTATAATATCATGATTAATGCATGAGCATGGCATAAGTGCATGGAGAAAAATAAAACATCCACAAATTAAGGAGAGTATTCCCTCTAATCTTTATGGATTCTAGGGAACCACATAGTTACTCCTTAATTGTAAATTAAACTAATTACATAAATAATTAAAAGGAGGAATAGGGATTGATTGGATTTAGATTTGTGGTTTGGATTTAAATTCCAAATGTGCTTACATACCCTATTAAATGAAGATCAAAACCCGCGTAGTTCATTCCACGATTACATGGAGAGGTTTAAAGGTTGATTGGATTGATTGATTTGATTTAGGTTTATGGATGAGAGGAAAAGGCTGATTGTCACATCCCAATTTCAAAGATATGATGGTACAAGAACATAGGGAGACATAAGGTCACCCATGCCCATAGAACCCCCTCATGCATATAATAACATTGCCTAAGATCGTACAGAACCTTAAGCATTAACTTGATAAAACCTTTTATAAAGGAAAACCTTGAGTTGCGGAAGAATAGCTAAAAATACTTTATTACAATCCATAGGAATATAATAATCAAACTCCAAATAAAGCCATTAACATAGTATATAATAAAAATAGAATTTCCATAATAACTCTTGGAGCATCTAAAGACTCAACATAGTATAGTATTATTATAACTTGGACAAGGAAATATCCCAAGTGGAGTAGGTTGCTTAAGCAATCACCTTGTCTCCTCATAATGCTCACCTGAAACCACATAAGGAAAAAGGGTGAGATAGATGATCCCAATTAGTAAATAATAAAACTTGTAAAATAACACATGTCCCTTGTAAAGGGTGCAAGGTTCATAAATCATGGTTTGCAAATAAGCAAGGTTCACATAAATCAACTTGTAACTTGTAAACTTGTAAAGAGTGATGACTTATTAGTTCATTCACTCAAGGGAGAGGTGGTATTAAACCAAATTCTAACTCCTAACTTGTAACTTGTAAAAAGTCATGGAACTGATCAGGCCCTATAGCTAGAACCACCCCTTCTAGCTGAGGTGGATATACTATCCCTATCCATCAGGTTAAGACCATGTGCACAGGTATCGATGATTAGCTGCATCAACACGAGGATTTTTGCATAAAAGATTCATATATACCATAGCTAGAGCTAATGGCAATCACTTATAGCAATAGCATTTAAGAATGCAATAACATGTAACATAATAGTAGTAGTAGTTTAACTTGTTGAATAATAAAGGAATAACAGTGTGATTCCAGAAAAAAAAGTAAGGTAAGGCAATAATTCACAAAGGTTCTTTATCATAGAATAATCAAAATGATTTCAGACCAATTGTCCTTTGGCAACCCAAGCTTACAAAGAATTTATATAAACATAACAAAAAAAAGTAGAAAAGAACTTAGGTTTTAAGATATAAAAGGTTCACAAACATGATAACTTGTACTTGTAACTGGAAACATAACGTTTAGTCTCCTTGTTGTTCCTTTGCTCCTATTACTTATAGTCCCTTTTGAACTTCTACTCTTCCTTAAGCTCTAACATAATATTTAATTTGATACTTAGTATTTATTTAATATCATGCTATCCTATCCCACACTACCCCATGCACATATAACATTCACATACACTTGGAGTTGCACTTAGAAGTGCACTCATCACTTGCACATAACATATTGACTTTTATAGTCTTGCATACTTTGCCTTTATAGGGCACATGAAAACACATAATAAATCATATCATGACTTCTCTAAAGTCAAACACAATATATCCTGAATTTAATATCAATTCAATTTAACATTCAACTTAACATACTTATCACCTTTAACTTATCAAATAGCCTTTCAAGTATCATGCCTATCTCTTATGACTAATTCATAAAATCAACCTTGTTATCCATTTAAGATCATTAAATCATTACCAATTTACCATAAAACTTATTTCCCATATCAATTAATCATATAAATATATTAATCACATCATAGAAATAGGGTTAGGAAACCTTAGATATACCCTATTGTCTCTAGACTTATCCAAAGTTATTCCTTCATCCAACATGCAATTTAACCATTTATCATTCATGTATATATGTTAAAAATCATTAAAACAAAGCATATAAAAATTATAGACATTGGATAAAAATCCCTACATTGGCCGAATGCCCTATTCAAGGAGAACATGAATTTTTCTTACTTTTCGCATTTTCCGTTCATTATAGTAATATACAAAAACATGATTTAAACCAATATTTTTCATGTAATCAAAACAAAAATCATTTAACAACATGAACATGTAGGAATTGGCACCCATTTAGATTCATATGCATGAAAATTTTCCAACTTTATGTGTTAGGGTGAAAACGATGAATTTTTCTTGTTTCTGGTACTTTCCGGTCATTACAGTAATATGTAAACACATGATTTAAACCATTATTTTTCATTCAATCATAACAAAAATCAGTTTAGAATATGAATATACACAAATTGGCAGCCATAGACCATACTTATGTATGAAAATTCCAAGTATAGTGTTTAGAGAGAAAATCATGAGTTTTCTTGCTTTTTGGTGTTTTCCGATCATTACAGTAATATACAGAAATAGGATTTAACTTGATATTTTTCATCTAAACACAACAAAAATTAGTTTAGAATACAATAATACAAAAATTAAACCCCTCCCACCCCCCCCCCCCCCTATTGAGTTTATGCATGAAAATTCTAACTTGAGTTTTAGGATTCACCTTTGAAGGATTCATATAGAGAAGTTTGTATTTTTGGTAGAAAAATTGATTTCTCTCTCAAGAATTCACCTAGGCCAAATTTAATGAATGAAAATTAGTAAATATTTAGTTCAAAATACTTTTCTCATGATTACCTTCATAAAAATCAAATAGCAAATTGAAAGAAAAGAAAAAACTTACGAAACGATCGCGAAATAGCAAAGTTTGAAGGTATTTTGTGAATTTCAATAGAGAGATTATTTTTGAGAAAATTTTCTGCTGGAAATATGAAGAATAATAGAATGGTGGCTGTCTAAACAAGGGCTGGTTGAATTTCTCTTTTTATAATTAGGGTTTTGGGCAATTTCCAAGATTACCCTTAATGAACTAGGTGAGGAGTATTTTGGTACAGTGGGCTTTTGGGAATTTGGCCTTTTTATTTATTTTATGGGCTGATTATAGGTAATTAAAAATAAAATATTTTTTTATTATTTTTATTAAAATCCCCCCAAAATATTTATTTAAAAATATTTTAAAAATGCTCATAAAAATTATTTTATGCTTAAAAATCTCTTTATGCATGAAAATTCAATTTATGCGAAATAAATATTTTTATGCTTATGCATTTCATATACATCACTTGGTTCACCTTAATAATTCATATTTGGCATATTAGAGCCATTCTAACATGCCACATACCTATCAAGCACATAACACATGAATTCCCATAGAAGCACACATTTAGTCTTAATAGTTCTAAATTCAAGTAAAGTGGGTGTGGGTTGTTACACTCTCTCCCCCCTCTCCCCCTTCCCCCCCCCCCCCCCCCCAAAAGAAATTCATCCTCGAATTTAGATACTTACTTATATGCTTTCAAAAAGCTAAGGATGCTTCTATTGCGTCTCCTCCTTGGCTTCCCAAAGTACATTCACCTATTCCATAATTTCGCCAATGAACCTTGATCATGGATATCTCCTTATTCCTTAACGTTCTCACTTGCCATTCCATTATGGCTATGGGTAATTCCTCATAAGACAATTGCTCATCTATTGTGATTTCTGGAGATGACAACACATGGGATGGATCCAACACATATTTTTGTAGCATTGAGATGTGGAAAACCAAGTGCACATGTGCCATATTTAGGGGTAAGGCAAGCCTATAAGACACTTTCCCAACCTTATCTAGGATTTCGAAGGGACCAATGAAACGAGGTGATAGCTTTCCTCTCTTGCCAAATCTCATGATACCTTTCATTAGAGAAACCTTCAAGAATACATAATCTCCCATAGCAAAATGCATGTCTTTCCTCTTAGGGTCTGCATAGCTCTTTTGTCGATTGAAAGCCATCTTCAGTCGATGTTGGATCAAAGGTACCTTCACTATAGTCTCCTTAAGCAACTTTGGCATTTCCACATACTTATGTCTAAGCTCAACCTAAAAAATTGGAGAACAACATTTCCTCCCATACAATGCTTCATATGGTGCCATGCCAATAGACAAATGGTAGCTGTTGTTGTAGGCAAACTCAATCAATGGCAGGTACTTATCCTAGCTACCACCAAAGTCTAAAACCCACATCCTTAGCATGTCCTTAAGTGTCTAAATTATCCTTTTAGATTGTCAATCCATTTAAGGGTGGAACACAGTACTGAAGTCCAGTTGTGTTCCCAACGCTTCTTGTAATTTTTGCCAGAATCTCAAAGTGAATTGGGTGCCTCAATCCAAAATAATAGAAATTGGTACTCCATATAGTTTCATGATTTTATTAATGTATAGTTGCATATACTAAGCCGTAAAGTATATGGTCTTGACTTGCAGTAAATGGGCAGACTTTGTCAATTGATCCATTATGACCCATACAGAGTCATAACCATTGGAGGTTCTAGGTAACCCAACTACGAAGTCTATTATGATGCGCTCTCACTTCCATTCTGGTAACTTAATCTCTTAAAGTAGTCTAAAGGATCGTTGGTGTTCATACTTGACTTGTTGGCAAGTTAGGTAGGATGCAACCAATTTAGCCACATCCTTCTTCATTCTAGGCTGCCAATAACTTGCTCTCACATCATGATACATCTTGGTAGTTCTAGGATGAGCATAATAAGGTGTATGATGTGCTTTCTTCAGTATCCTTTCCTTTAGTCCCTCCACATTAGGCACGCATACTCTTTTTCCACACCTTAAAATCCCATCGACCATTTCTAACTTAGGGTTCTTTCCTTTTTTTATCTCATCCTTTAACTTAACTAAGTGTGGGTCCTTATCTTATGAAACCTTTATCTCCTCCACTAACTTTGACTTCATTTGAAAATGAGCCACTAAAGCTCACTATTCTCCAATCTCCAACTTCAAGCCCTGACTAAACAATCCCTTTAATTCCTTCATGATCTGCCTCTTTTGTATGGTCACATGGTTTAGGCTTCCTATCAATTTCCTACTCAAGGTATCTGCCACCACATTTGCCTTTTTGAGATGGTAAAGAATCTGGCAGTCATAGTCCTTTAACAGTTTGACCCATCTCCTCTGCCTTAGGTTAAGGTCTCTTTAGCTTAAGATGTACTGAAGGCTCTTATGATCCGTGTAGATCTTACACTTTGTTCCATACATGTAATGTCTCTAGATCTTTAAAGTGAACACTACCACTGCCATTTCTAAGTCATGAATAGGGTAAGTCACTTCATGCTTCTTGATTTATCATGATGCATAAGTGATGACTTGACCATTCTGCATCAGGATGCATTCAAGTCCTACTCTTGAGGTGTTGTAGTAGATTGTGAATCCTTCTTCACCTTCGGGTAAGGCCAAAATCAGAGCGGATATCAAACATTTCTTGAGATTTTGGAAACTCTCATTGCAGGACTCCTCCCAATTTAGCTTAACTTGTTTTCTTGTCAATTTTGTCAATGGTGATGCTATCTTAGAGAAGTCCTGTATAAATCTATGATAATAAGTGGCCATGCCTAAGAAACTCCAAACTTCAGCGACTATTATGGGTCGTGACCAATTGGCTACCACTTCAACTTTCCTGGGATCAACTTGAATTCCTTCCTTACTCACTATATGCCTAAGAAAATTGATAGCCTCCATCCAAAACTCACACTTTGATAACATTGCGTAAAGCTAATGGTCACGTAGCGTCTGAAGCACGATTCTAAGATGTTCTTCATGCTCTTCTTTACTCTTAGAGTAAATTAAGATGTTGTCAATGAACACAATTACAAACTTGTTAAGGAATGGTCGAAATACTTGATTCATCAAGTCCATGAAAGCACCAGGAGCATTCGTTAGACCGAATGATAGGACTGTGAACTCATAATGACTGTATCTTGTATGAAAGGTAGTCTTGCAGATGTCTTCTCTATAGATCTTTAGTTGATGATGGCAGAATCTCAAGTCTATCTTGGATAAGTAACTAGCTTCTTGCAATTGATCAAAAAGATCATCTATCCTTGGTAAAGGATACTTATTCTTCATGGTGACTTTGTTGAGCTGGTGATAACCGATACACATCTAGAATGAGCCATCCTTCTTTTTCACGAACAACACTGGTGCCCCTATGGTGAACTACTCAATCAAATGAAACCCTTGTTGAGTAGATCATGTAGTTATGTCTTTAATTCTTTTAATTCCACCGGTGCAATAAGATATGGCGATATCGATATGGACTACGTGCCTAGTAGCAACTAAATGTTGAGCTCGATCTCATGATCTGGTGGTATCCCAGTTAGATCCTCAAGAAAAACATCTATGAATTCATCCACTACTGGCATGCTCTTACCTCGAATGGTAGCCTCTTTGTCAGCATCGACAATGTGAGCTAGGTATGCTTGGCACCCTTTCCTTAACATCCTCCTTGCTCCTAAGGCTGATATCAAATTTGGTGGGTTCTCATCCCTATCTCCTTGGTACTTAACTCCTCCCCATCCTGAGTTTGAAATTCTACTAACTTCTCTCTATAATCAATATGAGCCCATGCTCATTTAGCCAATCCATCCCTAAGATTACGTCAAATTCTAACACATCAAGTTCTAGCAACTGCACAGGAAGTTTTCGACCATTAATGTTTACCTCACAATCCTTAAATACATGTCTTACGTCCATTACTTCTCCTAAAGGAGTTGATACTACTAAGGATTCAATCATTAATTCCTTATTCTTACCAAGACTCTTAGCAAAATAGGGTGACACAAATGAATGCGTAGCACCAGAATCAATCAAGTATCTTGCACTAGAAATTCGAATGGGAATAATACCTTCTTTTAAATCACACTAGATTACTACTCTTCCTTTGACTATACTTGATATCAATATAAGTGACAGGGAAATCCCTAGCTTTCTTGTTGTTCTAGTCTATGTGGTAGCATCTAAGCCACAAATTCCTCAATATACTTCACTTACTTTATACCGTATACTTATGTATATATAATGTAGTTGATTTGTTTCATTTTCTTACTAATCATTACTAAATATCATTTCTCTTATTATGGCATCAATCACAATTATTATTTAATAACTCCATATACTTCATATATCAAACCATTGTAACATGTAAGCATTTCATACCTCATAACATTATACCTATCAATCATTAATCTAAATTGGATAAAAAATTAGTCAACTTCTCTTTCTAATCCACTTAACCCCACTATCAAAATATCATACTTAGCGTGCATTTAACATGAGCACCCATCATATAATATCACATCACAAGACACATATCACCTAGCATATATCATATACCTAGCATATATCATATATCATGGCAGGTATCATGTATTCTAATCAGGTAACCTATAACTTATAGCATCATGAACTTCCTTATCATATAAAAGTCAATCATATCATAGGCAATAAAAGAAATCAATCCATATGAAGTAGCTAAGCAATCAAAAGAAACATCATCCATATCATATAAGGTACTATGTCATTACGCCGATCATCACCAACTACTTATCTTAGTCCTCATTTGTCCTCCACTAGGGCAATCATCGAGTAAGCTCCAAGATCAAATAGATGAATGGTCAATAAAAAAGCACTCGAGAGCAACATTACCACTACTGCCTTATCGGTAACAAAGAAGATCTCTATCCTGTAGACGTCCAGTCAAAGACAAGGACCATGATGGTGAGTAGTCGCCCCTATGCTCAACAATCCCTGCCCTAATCCACTCAATATCCTCCCTCAAAGTATGCATTAAAGACTTTAGACTTTGATTTTCCTTTGCTATTTTCGAGCAGTCCTCTTCCAACTTCTAAATCTTGTTATGAACCCAATCATAATCCAGGCACTCCTCAGGATCCTCCTCCTCATCAAGGGTCTCCTCCCTTTTAAAGAGGATCACAGGCACAACTCTTTCAAACATCTATGGCCAAGTCCTCTTGCAGGTCATACGGGGTGCTTTAAGTATGGGTCCTCTCACAGGGGTGATCTTCATGGTCATTTGGTAAGAGAATCATAAGGCATATAAACAAACAATATTAAAGAGTACTATAGCTTATTAGGATTTCGCAGAACTATACTAGCAATAGAATGCAAGTGACATGACAAGAAAATTCCTATGCTCTAGGATTATACTTAATTAACCTAATAAATAGACAAGTCTAAACTAGACTTTAAAAACTACAACTCTGATACCAACTTTGTCACATCCCAATTTCAGAGATATGATGATCTTAAAATATGGGGAGACATAAGGTCACCCATGCCCGTAGAACCCACTCATGCATATAATAACATTGCCTAGGATTGTACTGAAGATAAAACCTTTTATAAAGGAAAACCTGGAGTTATAGAAGAATAGCTAAAAATGCTTTATTACAATCCATAGGAATATAATAATCAAACTCCAGGTAAAGTCATCAACATAGTATATAATAAAAATAGAATTTTTGTAATAACTCCCAGAGCATCTAAAAACTCAAAATAGTATGGTATTATTATAACTTGGACAAGGAAATATTCCTAGTGGAATAGGTTGCTTGAGCAATCACCTTGCCTCCTCATAATGCTCACCTAAAACCACATAAGGAAAAGGGGTGAGATAGATGATCTCAATGAGTAAACAATAAAACTTGTAAAATAACACTTATCCCTTTTAAAGGGTGTAAGGTTTATAAATCATAGTTTGCAAATAAGCAAGGTTCACATAAATTAACTTGTAACTTGTAAATTTATAAAGAGTGATGACTTATTAGTTCATTCACTTGAGGGAGAGGTGGCATTAAACCAAATTCCAACTCCCAACTTGTGACTTGTAAAGAGTCATGGAACTTATCAGGCCCCATGGCTAGAACCACCGCTTTTAGCTGAGGTGGATACACTATCCCTATCTATCTAGTTAAGACCATATGCATAGGTATCGATGATTTTCTTTCGCTAACCAGCCTATAGGACCACAGTACCAACTCTGCGTAATGCATTAAACTTAGCAGGTGTTAAGCTATGGTCGGATGATGAGGGTGTAAAATTAAGGGTTCACAATTGCCCCTCATCAGAATTGTCTTATCTATAAGGCAATTCTAATGATAGTGAACCCAATAGTTGTGATGGTATAAGGAACCAAAGTGATGTCTAGGTCAGTGTTTGGACATGTTTAGGTGAGAGACATACTTTAAAAAGGAATACAGTAAAAAAAACCACATGGATTTATAAGAAATCATTCCTAAACATTTATGAGTGAAAAAATATGGCTAATAAATGGAAGCGAGAAAATGGACCAAAGGGATATATAGGCTAGTGGCTAGATATTTTTGGGTGAATTGATGGATTTGGATAAAAGAGACAAAAAAATAATCACATGAATGTCTAGGTGACTGTTTCTAGACACTTATGGATGGAAGAGGATTTTGGTCGAGATAATTTAGTGAAAGAAGAGCCTCAACCTATAGGGAGTTGGCTTGAGAGATTCTAACATGATTTTGGTTAAGGGAGAGCCTCAACTTATGGTGAGTCGGCTTAAGAGACTTTGAAAAGATTTTAATAGTAGGACAGCCTCAACCTATAGCAAGTTATCTCGACAGATTTTGAAAATATTTTGGTAGAAAGAGAGTCTCGGCATATGGTGAGTCGGCTCAAGAGATTCTAAAAAGATTTTCATAGGAGGAGAGCCTTTGCCTAAAATGAGTCAACTCAAGAGATTCTAAAAAGATTTTGATAAGAGGAAAGCATCAGCCTATGATGAGTTGGCTTAAGAGATTCTGACAAGGTTTTGGTTGTGTCGAAGAAACTTGGGCTTTTGAATATGAGGGGTTAGGCCTTTTCGAAGGCTTAAAGGAACTTTGCTGGGATTAAAGGGATTGTGGAAGCCACACTTCGTCGATTAGATCTAAAATGGTATCATTTAGCTTCAAAGAGGCACTAGTCAGCTTTAAGAGATGTCGGTCATTTGAGGACATACTGGCTAGCCTCAGGAGATGTTGTTAGCTTAGTTTATACATGATTGAGCATGGCAATGAATAGTTGGATATGCAATTTATGTTTGTGTATAGATGATGCATGTTCATGTATGCATGTTTCATAATTTATAGACCTTTTGTTTAATTTTTATGCCATGTATGATTTGTGATGATGCTTGTAATGGATGAGCATATGGATACAAGAGGGTAGATTCAAGCATATGCTTTATGAATGCAGTTTTTTCATGTGACTTTTGCATCCATGGAGCCATGCATTTATGGACTAAAAAACTTAATAAGGTTGAGGAACTCAACTTAGGTTAGTATGGAATAGTTGCCATAGTGTCATTATGAGGAGTTTGAATGGATTGAGATTTTTTTGAGGGTTTGATTTAAATTTTGGGATCTGATGGTCATGGTTTTTGTTTTGATGCTGCTAAGGAGGAGTTGTGCCCCACCTTTGGGACGTTCAATGCTATGGCCTAGCTAGAACTTAGAGGCAACTATAGTGGTGCCATAATTTAGAGATTGGCATTTTCTATATTTTTTTAGAGTTTTTAGACTTGCATCAAGAAGTCATAGGCCAAATGGTGGTTAATGATAGTCAGGTGAATTTGACTACTGCAATTAAGAAGTTTCATGATCCTGTGACTAAGGAGATATAAGAGGGATACAGGCTCATGACGAGGGCCTTGGTTTTTTATTTGAGAGTCAGATATCTATTTCATGAGTCTATTGATTAAGATGATGCCAGAGTGGTAGGATTGGTATTGCAGATAAAACGGAGGCATTTTGTGTTTAGAGCTGTGCTGGCAAAGACACTGATGATTTCCGATTACTTTGTTCAAGATTTAAAAAGATGGACTATCACTTTGGTTATTTTGCAGGTAAGAAAAATTTATCTGTTCATTCAAGATTTAAAGAGATGAACTATCTCTTTGGTTATTCTCTAAGTAAGAAAAATTTATCTATTCTTATCTTTTAAGTTAGGGGTGCTTTATAGGTGTTTGTTTTAGGTTTCGAGTTATCTTGGAAGTGTGACTAATGAATCATTTTTAGGTAGTGGCCCCTACTTTTCAGTGTACATATGCCTTATTAAGATTCATTCAAAGATCGAATAAGATGGTTGCTTGCAGCTCATCCCCTGAGGACATATTTTTAGCATGCCAATGGTAAGGGATTGGATCTCTCATTACTAAGGGCCATGGGTGTCTAGTGGTTTGTTTGTTAGGTTTATTATGAATGACCTTCCAATAGAGGATAAGGGTTTAAAGGTAGATGAGGTAGACTCAAGAGGTGCCCCTAGTTTTTCTTTCTCAGAGTTTGTGTGAATCACAGCTTTCATTACTAAAGCTATCAGGGGTGGCTGGCTGAAGAGTTATCATGCTGTTCATTCTAAAATTTCACTTAAGACCACAGAGAGGTATGATATGTGGTTGATAAAAGTGGTTTAGTGAGTTGAGAGAGAGTACCAGGCTGCCCTGCTGAGGGGAATAGAGGGTGATGCAACTAACGAAGGATGAACTATAAGAGAAACCATTAGTGGTGAAAGGACTGTAACATAGACAGAGGGGTGACCCAATCTTTGAAGGAGACTCAAAGATCTATAAGAGGTTTAGCACCACAGGATGTAGCAATAACTCAAACTGTGATGGCAGTGACAAAGGAGACTATAACTATGGTAAAGAAATAGCATGACTTTATAATGATGGTTCAGAGAAAGACTGTTATAGTTAGGGCAGAAAAGGGTACTGTAGTTTCTAAACTATAAAGGAGGAATTTTTAGAGTAGTTTCAAAACTACTAATACTCAGGAAAGGGTTTTCAATACTACTATGTGAGTAGTTCTAATTCTATTAGTACTTTCATTGCTGCAGCAAAGGGAGCTATAGAGATCTATTGGAGGGGTGTGCCCATTTAAATAGATTATGGTAGACTTTGATTCTGATGAGGACACGAGAGATGTGCACCTTAGAAGATAGAGGAGGACTGGCTAGACCATGACTTCAAACATGACTTTGTTTTACTTTTTGTTCAAAATAATTGTAGATTGACAGGACTTCACGATATAGGATAAGCTATAAAGGACATTGAAAGGGCTATCCTTTTTGTTAAAATGATGGGTTTGTATTTTGCAAAATTTGATCACCATTAAATAAGACATCTTTTATTTTTGCTGTAAATTCTGCCTAAGGTGTCCTTTTGGATTTTCAGCTTAACAAGCATTCTTTTCTTCTTCTTTTTTCTTCTTTTCTTTTTTTTTTTTTTTTTGGTCTCTTTTTAGGTAAAAGAATTAAATGAATGATGTATTAGGCATAGAGCAAATGAGAATGTGATATAAATAAAATATTTTATATTATGATTTGGACTACACTAGAGTCAGGCTGCCTACATATCCCTTACATCACTTTTATGTTAGTCATTTCTTTTAGGGAGAATTAGGTTCATGTAGTTCTGATGCAGATGCATGAAAAAAATAAATGAAATACAGATGTCATCTTCGAGGTGATATATTGCTTCAGCTAATCCAGGTTTCCAAGATGGGAGAATTTGCTTCCATCCACGCCCTTAAAGATGGCACCTCCATTAGATAGAATCTTCTTGAGCATGTACGGTCTGGCCTAATTTAGTCAACTTTCCTCTCGAATCATGAGCAAAAGCTTTGATCTTTTCCTTCTTACAAATACTTATCTTTCACCTTTTTGTTGAAATGCCTAGTAGGTCTCTATTGATAGCCCTGAATTTCATACAGAGCAACCAATCTCTTTTTATTAATTGCCTTTAACTAGTCACGATGCCTTTTGATCTACTCTCTTTGGTAGACAAGCTTCTTACATGTGTAAGTCTTGATCTTGTGAATTCTAATGCTTAGATCTATCCTTGTAAGTCTTTGGGTTTCAATGCAGAACAGTTGATATGATTTTTTTTTTGCCATAATTAATTGTTTCTTTTGCCCTTTTCTTTTTTCTCTCTTTTTTTTAATTTTTCATTTTTTTTTTCTTTTGTTTTCCTTTTTTTAGATGTCCCATCAAAGATGAATTAGAAAAAATTAAAGCAAATCAAAAAGTTCAAACTTTTTATTGCTAATAAAAGTTCCATCCTAAATTACATTAAAGGATAAGCCTAGAAGGCAAAATGTAAACTCAAAAGGGCAAGACTTAACAAACTAAAATTCAAAGAAAGATTTAATAGAAACACACTCAAAAGACTCAGACTCAGGTGACTTAGACATGGACTCAAATGACTCAGATATGGACTCAGAGAACTCAAACATAGATTTGAAAGACTCGGATAAAGGCGCAGCAGAGCTGGCACTCTTCTCAAAATATTGGTTATTTGGGTAAGGCTTGAGATGGTTTAATGAGCTTAATGATTCAAAAGAGGATTAGTGGCAATGTTAGGTTCTAGGCTTGGGAGCAATAATGTCTCCACTGTCAATGAGGTCTTAGATTTTATGCCATAGAATCTTACATGCATTAGTTTTGTGCCCTAACCCTTGATGATAGTTAGCATTATATCTTTTATGCAAGGGATTTAGAGGAGGTCATGGTTCTAAAGGTTTAATAAGATTAGCCTCTAAGGCTTTCTTTTAAACAATGTTGAGGGGTATACGTAGCTTGAAAAAAGTGCTCCTTACTTCTAACCTCATCGGCTAGTAATAAGAGACAATATTTACCTCCCCTTCCCTTCGGGTGGTTGAGTTGGTGGTGTAATTGTTGTTCCATTGACACTTCGAACTAGAGGATTGATCCTTGACTTGTCTCGATTAGATCAAATCCTCAATCTTAGTGTCAGTGGCAATAAGAGCTTTAAAGCTAAAGAGGTATTGTGTTTGCATATGCATCTGGTATTGGGGAGGAGGTTCTTGATGATGATGTCAATTTGCTCTACTTCGAATGGATGTTTCACCATTTATGTTGCTTTTGACCTTCACCTCATAAGGAATGCGGTGAAGGATTCTCTTTGTCCTTGTTTGGTGATTTCTAAATCTCGACGGGTGATATCCACCTCAATGTTATAGTGGTATTACTTGATAGATGCATTGCATATGTCATCCCAAGTCTTTTTGTGATTCTAGTCGAGATCTAGTAACCATTTGACATCAACTCAAGTTAAGGATTGTTGGAATAACTAACCGAGGAGCTCATCATTCACACCTAGTGGTCTCATGGCACCCACATACATCTTTAGGTGAGTTTTGGAGCATATGGTGCCATTAAACTTATCCATGATTGACATCTTAAATTTTAGTGGAACCCTCACATTAAGGAAGAGACTCAGAGATTTACCATTTATTATGTCTTCATGCTTCCTTATGTTCTTGATAGTCCTTTCTATGGCCTCAAATTTCTCCATTAATTTTTTAACTTTAAGGAAGCTAGAGAAACCTCCACTTTGAAAAGGATTTGCAGTGGAAAAGGGAGTGGTTATGTTTAAGTCCATAGCAGGAGAGGTTGAAATTTCAAGTGCTTTCCTATTATCGATGGGATCGATAAAAGGAGGACTAAAAGTAGGGGCATGGCTAATCCCGGCTTAGGCAGATGCAAGTTGAGTAGGGGGAGGAGCAATGGTGGCATTAGTCATTTCCTTGACCTCATTAGTGATGGATTGGCATTAAAAGTTGAGAGCATTAGTAAAGGAGGTAGACTGGGCATTAAGAGCTTTGGTGAACATGTTAGCTTAGGTCTTAAGGGCAATAATGAGTGTAGCTTGAAAAATCTCCTATTATTTCTTAAGGAGGTTGGCGAAAAAGGTACTCATTGCGTCCTGGTCAAAAGGGCTAGAGATGTTGGCCATTGGTACCTTGAAAATAGAAAACAGACAGAAAAAATTAGTAAGAATACATAATTATGAAGGAAAAAAGGGAATGAATGTGAAGGTGTGCCTGGAAAAGGATTCCTTCCATATGATTGATCACTAGGTTTTGAAGTTTAGCAGTGTGAATGTGTGAGGTTACTGTGTTTTGGGTTGACAGACCACCAATTTAAGGTTTTTTAGGTGTTTGTGGGTTCACCTTGCCGAGCTTCTCATGTTATGTTTGCATGATCATAATGTGATACATGCCAAAAAAGATTTCATGGGCATAGACATGGATGTTTCCATTATTACGATACATGGAACATAGAGTTAATGCTAAGGAGACTACATGCACAAGGGTAAAGGGTGGTTTGATTAAAGGTCCCCGTCCTACTAGAGCATTGATATACCTAACCACATGTAAGGCAAGGATCCTCGCATGGGTCCAATGGTACTGACTACTCATTATACCACTGAAATGATCAAAAATTTGTCACAAGGTGGAATGTTTTTGCTATCTCCCAACATACTCAAAGAGAGTTGTCAAGCCAATACTACTCACCATCTAAAAGTTTTCCTAAAGCTGAAGTTAGGCAAAGAGCCTTTATTATGTAAAGTAATGCATGAAAGTCAAACTATACTTAATGAGCCAAATAAAGATTATTTTGGATAAATTTTTCTTAACAAAATAGTAATCCTTTTTATTTTAAAAAAGTGGCAACCAATCCCTAGCGGAGTCCCCAACAATGAGACCTCACCCAAATGCCCCTCCCTCGCTCTGGGGAAATTTTTCCTTAAGAGAGGCCAAGTGATTTTTAAGGAGGTCATGAAACAAGTTTCGGTGCTCGCAATTGAAATGACTATTGTTCAAAAAATTGATTTGTGATTTGAAAAATAATTTCAGAAGTCGTCACCCTAATTTATTTTTAAATAGAAAAATTAAGGAAAAACTCAATTTATGACTCCAATTCATTAATTTTGCAATCAATTTACCCAAGGACAAAAAATACTAGCCTTCAAACCAAGTTGAGCTCAGAGACTAGGTTTGTTATTAAATAATCTAAATTTGACTTTTAAGTTTTGTAACAATCCACATCCACCCTAAGAATTTCCATGACAATTACTTGAATTTAGAGCTATTAGGGCAAAATGTGAGCTTTTATGAAAATTCATGTGTTATATCATTGATGAGTATGTGGCATGTTAGATTTGTTCAATTAGGCACAATATGAATTATTATTATGAAATAAGTGATTTATATGAAGTGCATAAGCATAAAATGATTTATTGCACATAAAGTGAATTTTCATGCACAAAGCGATTTTTAAGCATAAAATAATTTTTATAAGCATTTTTAAAATATTTTTAAATAAATATTTTGCAAAGAATTTCAATGAGAATAATAAGAAAAATATGTTATTTTTAATTATTTATAATCATCCCATAAATTAGATTAAAGGCCCAATTTTTTAAAAGCCCACTACACCAAAACACTCCTAACCTAGCTCTTTAATGGCAAATTTGTAATTTTGCCAAAACCCTAAATATATAAAGCTAAATTTAGCCAGCCCTATTGTAGCAGCCACCATTCTATTTTTCATCATATTTATTGTAGAAAATTCACTCAAAAACATTCTCTCGACAGAAATTCACAAGGCGTTTTCAAACCTTACAATTTTGTGATCGTTTTCATAAGTTTTTCATCCCTTTCAATTTATAATTTGATTTTTATGAAACTAACCATAAGAAATCTATTTGAAGCTATATATTTACTGTTTTATTTCTACTGAATTCAGGCTAGGTGAATTATTTGAAGGAGAAACCAATTTTTAAGAGAAAACACAACCCTTTCCTCGCACATCCACCAAAGGTGAACCCTAAAATTCAAAGTTAGAATTTTCATGCAATTATACAAGGGGGGGGGGGTGTGGGGCGCTGCCAATTTGTTTATTGTTGTGTTCTAAATTGATTTTTGTTGTGTTTAGATGAAAAATATTAATTTAAATTATATTTCTATATATTACTGTAATGGTCGGAAAGTATGGAAAATAAGAAAATTCATGGTTTTCATCCTAAAACTTAAAAGTTAGAATTTTCATGTGTATAGAATTTAAGGAGGTGCCAATTCTTGTGTATATGCATTCTAAAATGATTTTTGCCATATCTAAATGAAAACTATTGGTTTAAATCATGTTTTTACATGTTATTGTAATGAACGGAAAGCACAAAAAGCAAGAAAAATCTATGTTTTACCTTGATAGCATGTATTCAGCCTACATAAGGATTTTAATCTCAATGTCTATAATTTTTGTATGACATGTTCTAATGATTGTTGACATGTATACATGAATGATAAATAATTTAATTACATGTTGGTTAAAGGAATAACTCTAGACAAAGTCTAGAGAGATTTGGCCTACCTAAGGTTTCCTAACATGTGTATATGATCAAGTAGCATGTGAGTTATGCCTTATGATGTATTAATTATTGATTAAAGACCTTCAATTGACTATAGGGTTGATTATATGATTTGGCCAAAAGGGATAAGCAAGACTCTTTGAGGTTACTTGTTAAATTGATATGTATACGAAAAGTGTTAAGTGTACTAAGTTGAATGTTAAATTGAATTGATATTAAAATCATGATATATTGTGTCTGACTTTGAAAAATTCATAGCATAAGTATAATGTGATTTCATGTGAGCCTAAGAAGGCTAAGTATGCAAGACTTTAAAAGTCAACATGTTATGTGCAAGTGATGAATGCACTTCTAAGTGCAACTCTAAGTATATGTGAATGATATATGCGCATGGGGTAGTTATGGAATAGAATAGCATGATATTAAGAAAATACTAAGTATTGAATTATAATGAATAATAGAGCTTGAGGATTATTAGAAGTTTAAGGGCTACAGCGATTAAGAGCTATGGAACTATAAGGTGAGTAAACATTATGTTCATTTACAAGTACAAGTGATCATGATATGTAAACTTTTGAGATTCTTGAAACCTAAGTTCCTTTCCATTTTAAATTATGATTATATGATTTCTTTATTAAGCTTGGGTTGCCAAAGGACAATTGGTCCAAAATCACTTTTTGATTATTCAATGATAATAAAGAACTTTTGTGATTTATTGCCTTACCTTACTTTCTTTCTAGAATCACACTGTTATTTATCTTTTGTCCAATAAGTTAAATTGCTATTGATATTATGTTACATGTGATTGCATTCTTCAATGCTATTGTTATAAGTGATTGCCACTAGCTCTTGCTATGGTAGCTATGACCCTTTATGTATAAATACTCATGCTGATATGGGTAATCGTCGAAACTTGTGCGCATAGTCTTAACCCGATAGATAGGAGTAGTGTATCCACCTTAGCTAGAAGGGGCAGTTCTAGCCATAGAGCCTGATCAATTTCACACATCTTTATAAGTTATAAGTTAGGAGTTGGAATTTGGTATGATGCCACCTTTCCCTTAAGTGAATGAGCCATTAAACTGTCAACTCTATAAGTTATAAGTTTATAAATTGATTTCTATAATCCTTGTTAAATTGCAAACCATAAATTTATGAGCTATGAACCCTTATAAAGGGATATGAGTTATTGTTCAAGTTATGTTGTTTACTCATTAAGATCATCTATCTCACTTTTTTTTCCCTTATGTGGTTCCAGGTGAGCATGATGAGGAGGCAAGGTGATGACTCAAGTAATCTACTCTGCTTGGGGAATTTCCTTGTCCAAGTTTATTAGCATACTATGATTTGAAGAGTCTTTTTAGATGCTTTGGTTGTTTCATTTATGGGATATTATTTATGTGTTAGTTTATTTGGGAGTCTTAAATGTTCTTTTCATATGGATTATATTTAAAGTATTTTAATGTTATGCTTCTGCTAATCAGAGTTTTTCTTATTATTGGATAATTAAGTTAATGCATGAGGTTTTGGTATGATTCTAGATAGTGTTTATATGTGTATGAGTGGGTTCTACGGGCGTAAGTGATCCTATGTCTCCCTATGTTCTAGGACCATCATATCTCCAAAATTAGAATGTGACAAGTTTAATTTGACTTTGAAAATTAATTTCATAGATGACAAATATTATATGATAATTATAATATCATGATTAATGTATGAGCATGGCATGAATACATAGAGAAAAATAAAATATCCATAAATTAAGAAGAGTGTTCCCTCTTATCCTTATGGATTCTAGGGGAATCACATAGTCTCTCGTTAATTCCAAATTAAAATAATTACATAAATTAATTAAAAGGGAGAATAGGGATTGATTGGATTTGGATCTGCAGATTGGATTTAAATTCCAAATGTGCCTACATCTCCATTAAATGGAGATCAAAACCCATGTAGTTCATTCCATGATTAAGTGAAGGGGTTTAGGGGTTGATTGGATTGACTAATTTGATTTGGGTTTATGGGTGAGAGAAAAAGATTAATATCTTTGCTTTTGCTAGGCAGAGAGTTTTACTGGACTGAAGTTCCATTTTATCAGGACAGGGTAATTGGATTAGTTGAGGGATTAATTAATTAATTAAAATGATTAAGTAACTAATGAATATGATGAAATGGATAGATGGATCAATTAATTAAAAAGATTAAGTAATTAATGTGCATGAATAGTGGATTAAAAAAAGGATTAATTTGATTTTAAAAAAATTGATTAATTAATTAATTAAAAAGATTAATTAATTAATTAATTGAATGACTAATTTTAATTTAAAAAAAAAAAGAGTTTTAGTTAATTAAAAAAATTAATTAACTTGGTCAAGGTGAGATGATTAATTAATTAAAAAGATTAATTAATTAATTAAAGAGTGGTTGGAGGGAGAAGAAGAGAGGAATTAGAAGATAGCTATCAAATCTAACTCTAGGGGTGAAGAGAAATGAGAAATAGAGGGGGTATAGGAAAAGTGGGTGAGGTTAGTTTAATGGTGGTGATGCCTCTTCTACCTTGTCTTCTACAACACCTTCTTGAGTGATCTCTATTGAAGCTTCACCATAAGCTTCCTTCGCTTTCTCTAGTACCTCTTCCTCAAGTTTCTTGCTACTTCTCAAGGTAATTGCCTTGCAATCTTCTTCTGGATTAACTTCAGTTTTACTTGGCAAAGTTCCTTAAGCTCTAGGATTGAAAGAGCTAGCCAATCATCTTATTTGCACTTTCAAGTTCTTGTTTTGACTAGCTATTTGATCATCTTTTGCCTTTAACTTATTATATTGTTATCCAACTTGTCAAATCTTTTTGAGGTGGCTCCAATAAATTTCTCCAACATTGCTTTATAGGAAGGCTTGCATTTTTGAGGTGCTTGGAACTAATTTTGATTCCTTCCCTAAAAATTGGGTTGGTATCATTGTGTTTGATTTCCACCTTGATTCCCTTAAGGCTCACATGGTAAGTTGTGATGATTTCTTCAACCTGGGTTGTAAGTGTTTGAATAGGGATTATTTTGTTGTCTATTAGGGTTTGCAACAAAATGAACTTGCTCCATTCCATAGCACTCTAAAATATGATGATTTCCTCCATAAGGCTCACAAACTACTAGATGGCTAAAGAAAGCACTAATGTTGACTCACTCTAAAGTTTTGGCAATTAGATCAAACTTAGAAGCAAGTATAGAATATCCATCATCCTAAATACCAATAACTCTTTTTAGCATACCTCTTTCATCAGACCAGTGGTAATTGTTTGTTTCCATTTGTTCTAAACTCTCATGTGCATTAGTGGTATTCTTATTCATGAGGGCTCCTCCAACTATTACATCAATGGTGCTCCTTACATGTGAAGATAATCCATTGTAGATGGTTTGAATGATTAACCAATCAGGGATACCATGATGATGGCACTTTCTTTATAAATCCTTAAATCTTTCCCAAGCTTCATAGAGATTCTCTCCATCAAATTGATAGAAGCTAGTGATGTCATTCCTAAGTTTTGCAATTTTTCTCGATGTGAAATATTTTTAAGGTACTTGAGAGTTGGTCCCATGTAGTGATTGAACCTGGTGCTTAGGAGTTTAGTAATGGTTTGCATTATCCCTAAGAGAGAATGGGAAAAGCTTTAATCTAATGGCATCCTTAATAAGGCCATTCATCTTTATTGTATCACACATCTCTAAGAAATTTGCCAAATGTGCATTGGTGTCCTTTATGACTCCTCCCCTAAACTAAGACTGCCGAAACATTTGAATAAGGGAAGGTTTGATTTCAAAATTGTTGGCTACAATAGTTGGTCTTTCTATGCCTGACCTTATCACCAAGCTTGGCATTATAAAGTCGCACAATGCCCTATTTGCTCTGTTGTTTGCCATCTCTTCCTCTTCTTTAACAAACTCTTCCTCAAAAATTTCCAGCTCAAAGTCTTCTTCTGAGGCCTCTTATTGCTTAGCCTTATCCTCTTTCTCCTTCTTTAGCCTTTCTGTTTTGGCTTTAGTCACAATTTTACACCTCTACTCAATTTTAGGATCTAACTCCTCAAATTTTGCATTAGGATCGCTTCTTAAAAACTCCTTAAACTCTAAACAACAAGAAGAGAAAAATTGCATATTAAAAATAAAAACAAAATGTCTAAAGTAATAGGGATTATCAATCATATTGATATTGCCAATGTTGGCTTCCCTGGCAATGGTGCCAAAAACTTGTTATCCAATTTCTACAAGTGCAAAAGTCAATAATAAGTAATATAGTGTTTATAAGTAAAGTGTTGATCCCACAGGGGAAGAGTTTCAAGTACCAAACTAAGATTACTATATTATTTAGACAATTGAATTTTAAGAATTAAGATTTTAAAGTAAACAAAAGAAAATATAATGCAAGTGAATAAGATAAAATTTAAAATATTATTAAAGGTCTAGGATTTAGATTTATTAATTGATTACCTCTAATTTCTTTACATTTTTTAGATTGGTTTATTCTTGTTGAAATTAATGATTAGATTTTCCTAAATTAAATGATGTTCTCTCTCAAGTCACATCATATGTGTTTTGTCAGATCCCATTTTTGGAGATATGATGTCATAGAACATAGGGAGATATAAAGTTACCTACGGTCATAGAACCCACTCATGCTTATATAAACACTGCTTAGGATCATACCAAAATCTTATGCATTAACTCGAATGACTAATAATAAAGTTAATCTTTAACGAGTGGAAGAATAGTTTAAAAATACTTTAAATATAATCCATAAGAAAAAAATAATTGAAACTCGAAATTTATCATCAAAGCATAATGTACCAAAAATAAAACTCCTAGAGCATCTAAGAGTGACTCTCCATATCATAGCATGTATAATGACTTAGACAAGGAAACCTCCCAAGCGGAGTAGACTGCTTGAGCTATCACCTTACCTCCTCATAATGCTCACCTGGAATCGCGCAAGGAAAAGAGGTGAGATAGATTATCTCAATGAATAAACAATACAACTTATACAATAACACATATCCCTTAGAAGGGTTCATAGTTCATAGTTCAAAATTCATTATTCATAGTTAATGTTTGCAATTTAATAAGGTTTGTAGAAATCAAACTTATAACTTGTATCATATAGAGTGAAGGTTATTGCCTTGTCCACTCGTAACATAAATATAGAGTGAAGGCTGTTGCCTTTTTCACTGGTAACATAAAGGAGAGGTAATAGTAGCATTGAAGAATAAAATCACATGTAAAATGGTAGCAATAGAAGTTTAGCTTATTGAACAAAAGATAAACAATAGTGTGGTTCCAAAAAGAATGTAAGGTAAGCCAACATTCACAAAGGTTGTTTCTTATCAATGAATGATCAATAATAGTATTAGACCAATTATTCTCTAGCAACTCAAACTTAACAAAGAAATTATATAATTATGATTTATGATAGAAAAGAACTTAGGTTTCAAGAATCTCAAAGGTTCACATATCATGATAACTTGGACTTGTAATATGAACATAATGTTTACTCACCTTGTAGTTCCTTAACTCCTAGTGCTTGTAGCCCTTAAACTTCTAAAAATCTTCAAGCTCTAACATATATTACAATTCAATAATTAGCATTTGCTTCACATCATGCTATCCTATCCCATAACTACCCCATACAGATATAACATTTTTATATACTTGGAGTTACACTTAGAAGTGCACTCATCACTTGCACAAAACATGTTGACATTTTAGTCTTGTGCACTTAGCCTTCTTAGGCTTATATGAAAATACATAATAACTCATACCAAGAATTTTCTATAGCCAAACACATATATCATGACATTGATATCAATTCACATTAACATCTAACTTGGTACACTTAATACCTTCTATATATATCAACTTAACAAGTAACCTTACAAGTGTCATGCTTATCTCCTTTAACCAAATTATACAATCAATCTCATAATCAATTTAAGGTCATTAATTCACAATTAACATATCATAAGGCCTAATTCACATGTCACTTAATCATATACAAAAATCAATCAAACATGGTAGTTAGGGTTTGGAAACCCTAGTGTAGGCCGAACCTCTCTAAGCTTTGTCTAGAGTTACTCCTGCAACCAACATTCAATTAAATCATGTATCATTCATATACAGTTATCAACAATCATTAAAATATATCATACAAGAATTATAAGTATTGGGATCAAAATCCCAAGGTAGGCCGAATGCGCACAATCATGGAAAAACATAGATTTTCTTGCTTTTCGCACTTTCCATTCATTATAGTAATATGCAAAAACATGATTTAAACTAATATATTTCATCTAAACACTAAAGAAAAATTAGTATAGAATTCATCATCATAAAAATTAGTACCCCCGTTTATGCGAATGCATGAAAATTCCAACTTTTAGTTTTAGGGTTCACCCTTGGTGAATGTGCGAAGAAAGAGTTGTGTTTATGGTTGAAAATCGGTTTCTCCTTCAATTAATACACCTAGGTCAAATCTCACATCAATAAAAATAGTAAATATACAGCCCCATATGGATTTCTCATGGTTAGTTTCAAAAAAATCAAATAGTAGATTGAAAGAAAAGAAAAACTTACGAAAATGATCACAAAATCGCAAGGTTTGAAGGCACCTTGTGAATTTCAGTTGAGAAAGAGTTTTTGAGAGAATTTTCTTTTAAAAATATGATGAAAAATAGAATGAAGGCTACTTCAATGACATGGGGGCTGAATATTAGGTTTAGTTCAGGGTTTTGGTGCAAAATTACAAGTTTGCCATTAATGAGCTAGGTTAGAAGTGTTTTGGTGTGTTGGGCTTTAGTGAATTACGATTTTTAATTTTATTTATGGGCTATTTATAGATAATTAAAAATAAAATATTTTTCTTATTATTTTCACTGAGATCCCCTTAAAATATTTATTTAAAAATATTTTTAAAAAACTTGTAAAAATTATTTTATGCTTAAAAATCATTTTGTGTATGAAAATTCATTTTATATGCAATAAATCATTTTTTGCTTATGAACTTCACATAAATCACTTATTTCACAATAATAATTTATATCATGCATATTATAACTAATCTAATATACCACATACTCATTAATCACATTACACAAGAATTTTCATAAAGGTACACATTTTGTCATAATAACTTCAAGTAAATTGTCATGAAACTCCTAGGGTAGGTGTGGGTTCTTACATTCTCCCCGCCTTAAAAGAAATTCATCCTTGAATTTAGATACTTACTCACACATCCTTGAAAAATTGGGGATGCTTCTGCCTTTGAGGTTGGGACGGTCATACATACACCAGAGACTTTCCAGAGACTTTGCAAAAGTGGCCCATCTGACCACGCCTCATACATACACCAGAGACTTTCTAGCAAGCTCTAGGATGCTTTTTACTATAATGACCATAAATGGGAAATTGCATAAGTTGACCGTTATGCTGTCCAGGTGTCAAAGTTGTTGGCGAACACTCCTTTCTGGGACCTCCTCCTCCTTCTCTATGCTAACCTCCATTATCCTTACTCTTTTGCTCACTTTCAGCACATTTGGCTCTCTCAACCCTATGCCTCTTTTCCATTATCTTATTGGCTAAGGTTGAGAACTTAGTTGCTGCCAAAGAGTTGAATAGAGGTGTAGCCAATCCCCTCAAGAAATGGTTGATGTGACTGGCTTCAGTAGGAATGATGTTAGTAGCAAACCTGCTGAGTTGGTTAAACTCCTTAGCATACTCTAACACTAACATTCTAGGTTTTTGCCTCAATTTTTCAAACTACAATGCCCTATCTTGCCTTTCACCTTCAAGTAAGAATTGATCCATCATCTTTTGTCTACCTAAGTAGGTGGGTCTGCTCTGTATAGTCATTCTTTAACATTCCTTTCTTACTAGTACCAAGCCTCCTTCTTGAGTTGGAGTCCTACCAACTTAGTCACTCGTGCATCAGAGTATGATAGTCTATGGACTAGCTTGCCCATCTCATCCAAAAATTCATGAGGGTCATCACCCTCCTCACTGCAAAAGGTAGTTGTTTGTAGCTTCTTGAATTTTGAGATAGTCATCCCCTTATCAGGTGATGCGTATTCTGCAAGTGTACAGACCGCACAAGTAATCTAGTAGTGAATGAATTATCGTTCCACTGGAGACTTTAGATAAGTACTAGCTCAAAATGTCTGCTAATGTTTAGTGAATCAAATTGGTGTTGATGAAAATGATTATAATTATATTCAAACTAAATTAAAATATAAATTAAATAAAATAACAAGAAGGAAAAAAGAGATGAAATCTGTGAGGTCTCGCCCGAGCACCGGTCCATTCCGCAGAGGGATCGAAATGCTCTTCAGGAGAAACTCCATGATTAGAACTCACTGTGAGTTCAAAAAATTGATTTTTGTAATGTGACAGTTGAAAAGTGAGTCACCACTTTAATTTATTTATTTTAATTGGGAAAATTTAAAAAAAAAAAAAAAAAACCCAACATGATTGACTCCAAAAATAATTTGATTTATCCCATTGAAAAAATGCACTAATCCATGAGTGACCAAGGAGGGCTTGGGATCAGGTTTTGGTAATTACACAATTAAGAAAATGTTATTTTCTTTAATTTGGCTAAAATTGCAAAATAACTAAAAAAAAATGAATTTTTGTGTATGCATGAATAGGAATATAATGATGAATGAACAAATATATATATATATATATATATGATGTGATGGAATGACAATAATAAATAGATAGGCAAGATAAATCCTACTTAATTATTACAATATCAAAACAAATGAAATAAAGGGGATCTTTCCTCTAGCCTTCATGGATACCAGGAAAAGCACACATTCCCCCAAATAAACTAAAATAAGATCATAAACAAAAGATTAATACAAATAAATCAAAATAAAAAGGAAAACAATATTGATAAAAAGATTTTGGAGTTGATGCCCTTCATAATGGCAGCCTGCATATCCTATTGAATAGGAATCAAACCCCACACAGTTCTTCCTTCTTGTGAAGGAGGGGTTTTAAAAATGTGTTGGTTTGCTTATTAACTTAATTCTGATTCTTAAATTAATAAGTTTTTAGATCTTTTTAGTTTTAGACCTAAAGAGAATTCTATATCAGAATTTAGAATTTTTAAAAAACTAGAAATGGGATTATACCTTTGCTTTTCTTGGCTTTCAAACGAATGGAATGAGTTTTGCTCCGGATCTCAACTCCACCTTGAATTCAAAGGAAACTTGGAATCTGGATCTAGAAGCAACAAGTTTGTTAGTATAAGAACGAATTTATGCTTTGAAATATGTATCAACTGCTTTGAAATCTCTTGAATTGCTTTGAAATGCATTGGAAGTCATGCCAAATGAGGTTGGAGGAGGCTCTATTTATAAAGCTGCCAGAGGGGGTTCCGGCAGTATAGACGGCGGCGTTGGTGCGGCACGGCAGACACGCCAATAGTCCAGGCATGGTAGGTGTGCCGCCCAGCTGCCGGCACCAAATCAGTGCCGTCCTCAGCGGCACGGCAGGTGTGCTGCCCTGTCAGCAGCACCAGATGCGTGCCTCCTTGTGGGCGGCATGGAAAGCGTGCCTCCTAGATAACTGCACGCCACTCGTGCGGTTTGACCTATTTTTGTCTATTTTAGGCCCGTTTTAGTTCTAATTCAAGCTCGGTTTGATCCTGTGGGTTTGTAACTGAAAGGCGGTCCATTGGAGGTGCATTTTTGAGGGTTCACAGCTAGCCCCCTTATCTGATTTGGCCAGACAAAGGCCTAATCTGATAAGTGTGAACTGAAAGGCTTAAGATGTCGTTCTGAGCATTCTAAATGTGCCTTTCAGTATTGGGAGTTGTTCAAGAGCTTCATGTCTGATTTCTAGCTATTCTGACTCTATTTGGACTGTTTTCCAATTTTCAAGCTATTTTTGAATTTTTGGTTTTTCTGTGATTTCAAGAGATTCTAAACTCCGATTGAGACCTTGTCTATTTTGGGAGATGGATAAAAATCATGTGGATTAACTACTTCAGACGAAACTGAATTCCAATTTAAAATGAGTCTGTTATGGTAAAACCATGTAAACTGGACCTGTGAATCAAAAAAAGTAAAAAGATGCTATGAGGGGGGCCCACCTCTACTTCTATATAAAGCTTAACTTCCTTCTCTTTTCCTCATTTCCACATTTTGCTTCTCTCTCTTCTCTTCTCTCTCGCTCTCTCTAGCTTTATTTTTCTCTCTAAAATTTTCTTTTTCTCTCTTTTTATTCCCTCCTTTTTTTTTATTCTCTCAATATGGAAATCTTCAATCAGCTAGCAGTGGGCGCTCAGGACCCGGAGACATTGCTGAAAGAGCCTGATCACCATGTCAGCTTCACTGGATCTCTTCAGGTATGCTTTTCCTTTCCTGCACAGCTAGTAAAAATTCTGATAATTATTATTAATAATGACAATAATTTTTTTTTTTTTTTACAAAAATTACAGAGAATAAAATTGAGGCCCAGGGGTGGCCATAGTGTCATGGAGCTAGTTCGCATTTATCTAAATAATCAGGAGGCTATCCGTCAGCGCCTTGAGCCATCTAGCTTGCTCGAGTGGCTGGAGCTGGATGTCAAGTAGCCAGTTAACACCATTGTGGTTCGGGCACTAGCAGAGCATTGGTGGGATACTACAAACACATTCCACCTTTCTTGTGGTGAGATGACAGTAACTCCCTTCGAATGGAGCATGCTTATTGGTATGCATTTCAGACCCTGTCCTCTCGAGTTTTATTCTTCATGGATCAAGTGCTCTTCTGTAGAGATGACCTTTCTGATTAGGACTAATCCCCCTCGTGGGAGCCTTCATGTCCCACGTTCTTAGCTTCATCAAGCCTTGATGACTATAGGTCAAACTCCTAGTCAGTATGGTGTCGATCAGGGTGCTAGACTTTGCGCTTTGATTATCTTGAGCTGTACTTTTCTTCATAACAATAAGGACTGCATTAATCTGAATATCCTGCGATCCCTGGAGAAGCTGGATGAGATTGGGGAGTTTGATTGGGGAGGTGCAGCCCTTTATACTATGTATCACGAGCTGTGCAACATTTTCCGTGGCACGCTTTGCGGCCATAGTGGTACCTCCATTGTGCTCGAGGTGAGTATTACACTCTAGTATTTTGTTATCTGATATCTGCCTAGTGACTGACAAAATTCTATTTTTTTATAGTACTAGGTTTATGAGCACTTTTCGATGCTGGCTCTAACACTGAGAGAGTCTACTGCTATTGACCCCCCTATGGACACATTTGGAGGGCGTCCAACAAACCTTCCTTCATGGCGCGAACATTTGATTAGTGTAGACAGTTCTTTGCTATTGTGACCATAGACCAGGTATTTCTCTGCTGATCTTAACTCGAACCATACTATTTATCTTCCACTGCTGAATAGTGCAATCTATTTGCAGGTGAGATGGTCGCCATTTATCAAGTTCGAAGAGTGGATTCCTGATCGGATCAGGCCTAGCATGGACTTGTCCTCTTGTCAAATTTTGCTCCGTTGTGAGTCTTTAAGGATGTTCTACTTGGGAGAGAGGGTAAGGGCATAGGTTACAGGAGAGAGAGTTGTTCCACAACCCCCTCCTGCAGATATGAGGTTTGGGCTAGCTATCCTAAGAGAGGATGATTGGGCTGCCGGAGTTTCCTGTCTGGATTTCCTATTGCCTAATCTGGACTATGATGAGTTCTGCGAGGCATCCCTGATGTGAGGGGCACCTCCCTTGGATAGATTACGAGGACTGTCACATAGGGGATCTAGCTCAGTGTCTTCCCGAGGTCCTCCCTCTAAAGTTGGGAGCTTCTCACGAGCTTGCGGTACTGTTCCGGTTGGCAGCATAGGTCCTAGGGTTGGACCTCCAAGTGTTATGGCTAGCCATTTAGGTTTTGCAGCTGATCCTTTTGGGATTGGCCCTTTAAGGGCTAGTGGCTCAGCCCCAGCTCTAGCTCTAGATGCTTCAGTGGGAGGTCCGACTAATCCAGTTCCCTTGTCTGTTTGCCAGCTCATCTGGATTATTTCTCTTGTGATAGCCGATTACGACGTTACCATCTTCCTGATGAGCGTCCAACCTTCTTCCCTACTATCCCTGAGACTGTGACAGAGGTAAACATTTTGTACGGCTAGAACTTTTAGCCTTTTGTCTGTTTGCCTTATAGTGATTCTCATATTTCTTTCTTCCCCAGGTTCCCATGGAGTTTGTTCGCTATCACTATGATCTCTTGGGCTGATATGCATTGGCTTTGACCTCCATTCTACATGATAGGGATATGTTGGAGGATAGCCACGAGCATGATACATCCAGGCAAGGACACCGCAAAGCCAGGCGCGGTTACTAGAGACCTGTTTTGTCAGCTTTTGCTTTTTTCATGTATACATGTACGAAGAATGATGGATGTATGCATGATATTTTGAATATATGCACTTTTATGCTCATGTGAAATTTTGGATGTATGATATGTTATGACTTTATGCATGTTTTGAATGAGATGGGTGCATGGTATGAATGCAGATATTCAGCTGAATAAGGATTCCATTGCGCTATACCTTACATTTTTCTCTCATTTTTTGCTCTGATTTTTGAGAAAAATGAATTATTTTAAGCCCAAAATCATGTAAAAATTGTTTTGTGGAAAAGAGGCATAAGGAGGCAGAAGAGGGGTGGGCGGCATGGTACGGCCAGCACGGTTCCCATGCCGCCATACCGGGCTGCATGCTTACTGTGCTGCCAACAGCAGATCTGGCAGGCTTAAATCTGCCTATTTAAACAGTGTTTGTCCATTTCCAGTCTGCACCATTAATTTTTGTGCCTTAAAAAGTCATTTTCAATCACTTTTTTGCTCTCCATCAATTTTATTTATTTTTATTCCTTACAATGGAGCCCTATTTCGGCCATGCAATATTCTTATGGTGCAAGAACCTCACCAAAGTGGAGAGAATTAATCTGGGAAAATATGAGGTAAGCACTATGCCCACCCTAAGAGGTATAAAGGTCGATTGGGAATTTCTATGCGCCTGCTTATGCTTTTGGGATCCAACTGCCCATGTCTTCAGATTTGGGGCATCTATGGAAGAAATGTGTCCTACATTCGAGGAGTTTTTTGTGCTGCTTGGATCTGATCCAAAGGCTATGCTGGCTACTCCTGTTGAGAAGGTAGGATATTTCAACTCCTTCAAGGGATGATTGGGTTGATCTGACTGCTGTGATAGCAAAATTCCATGATCCTAAGGATTTTGAGGATGATGGGTGGTTTCATTTGAGGATACGGGCTCTATACTTCTGTCTAACTACTGGATACATTTTTGTGAGCTCTATTGGTTAGGGAGATGCTAGAGTCACTGAACTAATTCTGCAAATGGAGAAGGGGAGATCCATTGCAGCTATAGTGCTGGCTGAGACCATCATGAGTTTAGACAGCTCTTGTACTTCTGGTGGGCCGTGGTCAATTAGCCCTATTATTCTTCATATTGAATTCTGGCTTCTATATTTTAGTTCAACTCTTTCTGTGTTTTTTTTTTATGCTTATCACATTTGTACTTTTCAAATTTGGCTGAGAAATCATCTCTGGATAGTTGGACCTCCCACCAAGGTGGATTATTCTGCTTCATGGTATAGAACTCGGACCATTATGATTAAACAGAGTTTCGAGAAAGAATGGACAAAATGGTTGATGGAGCTAGACTCTGATGACCTGCTATGGAGGTGTGAATGGTACAAGATTAGAAGATTTATGACCATGAGCTTTGGCTACAAGATGGTCTACTTGCTGGAGTTGAGGATGGTGACCTTTTACCAAGCTACCAAGGTTATGCATCAAATGGGACACAGTCAGGGCATGCCCCCAGATGGCGCTCTGTTTGAATCTGTTTTGATTACTGAGACTGTTGCTTGAACTATCAAAAATGGATGGGTAAGGGGTTTTCATGCTTTTTGCCCTACTAACCAAGGTGGTAAATCCATGCAATACATTGACTGGTGGATAGCCAACTCGTGGAAATCAGAGAAAGCTAGAAGGGCTACTATACTCGAGGAGATAAAGCAAGAGTCATGACTACTGTTTTAGTTTTAGGACAAATTTTGACATCATTTCTGTATTTTCTTTTAATGTTCCAAAGTTTAAATGAGACAAAATAAGACATCATTCATTTTTTCATCTCTTTTGTTGCTCTAACTTTTGCCTAAGCCGCCCTTTCAGGTTTTCAACTTAGCGAGCTTATTTTTCATTTCATTTTTTTTTTACGCAATCAAGAGCTAAGTGAATGTGAAAATGAAAATTTTATTGATGAATTGGACCGAACCCGCATAGGCTGCCTACGTATCTCCTTATAATGATTTATGATTTTTATTCTTTTTTCCTCTTTATAGAGAATCAGGTCCATGTATTTCTGACTTTGAGGAAAGATGTGAATGCTGAACATGATTTTACAATGATTGCAAATGCTATGCATGAATTACAAGGATGCTTTATGCAAAGTATCTCTTGAGTTGATCTAGGTTGCATGGGCTAGCAAATTTTATGCCATCTAAGTCTGTTAGGATTGCTGCTCCTCTGGATAAGATTTTCTTGATCACAAATGGACCACTCCAGTTTAGTTTGAATTTTCCCCTTGGATCATGAATAGGTGCCCTTATTTCTTTCAAGACAAGGTGACCCTCTTATAATCCTCTATCCCTGACTCTCTTATCGAGCTAGTTTCTGTTGATAACCTTGCATCTGATATAAGGCATCCATTCTCTTTTCGTCAATGGCTAGAAGTTGGTTATAGTAGCCTTTTTCCCATTCCACTTCGTCCAATTGACTCTTCCTCAGAATGTGAGCTGACTTGACTTCTACCTCGATTGGTAGGATAGCTTCCATCCCATACACCAAAGAGTAAGGTGTAGTACGTACTATTATTCTGTATCCCCATAAGGCATATGGCAAATGCAGGTGCCAATCCTTATGGTTGTTAGCCATCTTCTGTAGTATACTCTTAAGAGTCTTGTTTGCAGCTTCAACTGCACCATTTGTTTGAGGTCTGTATGGAGAAGACTTGTGGTGATGAATTTTCTCCTTCTTTAATAGTAGAGCAACCTCTTTTTAGAAGTGAGATCCATTATCAGTAATGATCTCAAAAGGGACCCCGTACCTACAAAGGATGTTGGTACGAATAAACTGGGCTACTCGTTTGGAGTCCAATATCTAGTAAGGTGCAGCTTCAACCCATTTATTGAAGTAGTCAATGGCCACTAGAATGAATTCATGTTTGCCAAAAGACTTTAGGCTTATCTTGCCAATGACGTCCTGGCCCCAAGTTGCAAATGGCCAAGGCGTGGTGATAGGAGATAGAGGTACAGGAGGTTTCTTCTGAAGTTTTGCATAAATCTGACACTTGTGGCACCTCTGAACATATCTTGCACAATCTTGATTCATGGTAAGCCAAAAGCAACCCTGATTCATGATCTTACGAGCCAAAGCAATTTCATTCATATGTGGACCTTCGTTGCCACCATGCATTTGTTCCAAGATCTATTGCGCTTCTGCTTCAGTGACACATCTTAGATGGATGTTATCCCAAAATTGTTTGTAGAGCACTTCCCCATTTGGAATGAAACCCTTGGACAATTGTCTTAAAGTCCTCTTTTTTGTTTTAAAGGCCCCTTCAGGATATAATCCATTCTTGTTGTAATTGAAGATGTCCCAAAACCATGGTTTGTTGTCAGCCGCTTGGATATTCAGACAATGAGCTACGCAACTTGGCTCATGCTTAACTTCAATTGTAATAGGCCTGATTATGAAGCCATCACTTATATCTACCATTGAGGCGAGTGTTGCCAAAGCATCAGCAAATATGTTTTTCATCCTTGGAAGATAATGGAAAGACAGTTCATGAAAACTGGCTGCTAGTTCATTCAGGCATTTATGGTAAGGAACCAAATGCTCTTCTTTAATCTTCCACTTCCCCAAGGCTTAGGAAACTATTAGGTTCGAATCCCCATAAATCTCAAGGCACTTGATTTTGAGCCTTATTGCTGCCTCAAGACCACAGATGCATGCCTCATACTCTACTTCATTATTTGTCACTTCGAAGTTTAGTTTAATGGCAATGGGTAGGTTTTCCCCACTCGGTGTGACGAACACGATGACAGCACCATACCCTTTATTGTTAGATGCCCCATCAAAGTAAAGCTTCCAAACTTCAGTGTCAATTGCCAGGATGTCTTCATCAAGAAATTCAGGTTTAACCCAATGATCATCTACTGGAGTTGCAGCTAACTGATCAGCCAATATGTTACCCTTGACTGCTTTTTGCTATACATATTTCAAATCATATGTAGCTAATATAGCCATCCACCTTGCCATCTTACTGTCAAGAACCGGCTTCTCCATAAGGAATTTCAAAGGGCTCTTGTTAGCAAGAACATGAGTTGTAAAGGAGCAAAGGTAGTGTTGCAGCTTGTGGCAGACCTATGCCAAAGCAAGGCATAGCTTTTTTGTAAGACTATACTTGATCTCATGAGATAGCATCCTTTTGCTCAAGTAATAGATGGCATTCTCCTTATTGGAGTCAGGAGCATTTTGGGCAAGCATTGCCCCCATTGCTTCATCGGTTACTGATAGATAAAGCAATAAGGACTTTCCAAACCTTGGTGGTTGTAGTACCGGTGGGTTTAGTAAGTACTGCTTGATCTAGTCAAAAGCTTTTTGATAGTCGTCATTCCACTGCTTAGAGGCTCCTTTTCTGAGTAGCTTGAAAATGGGACCACATACATTAGCCAACTGATTGATGAATCGACTAATGTATTGTAGCCATTCTGATCTCCTTTTCTATTTTTGGAGGTGGCATTTCTAGAATTGCCTTTGACTTAGCAGGGTCCACTTCTATACCCTTCTTGCTGACCATGTGGCCTAGGAATACTCCAGATGAGGCTCTGAAGACACATTTGGCAGGATTAAGCTTGAGATTGTACTAGCGAAGTCTAAGGAAGAATCGCCTCAGTGCCTCTGAATGTTTTTCAACAGTGGTGCCTTTGATTACCATGTCATCCACATAAACTTCAATTTCTTTATGCATCATGTCATGGAAAATGGTAATTGCCATCCTCTGGTAGGTTGCTCCAGCATTTTTAAGCCCAAATGGCATAACCCGGTAGCAATAGGTGCCCCATTCAGTAATGAAAGCTATCTTCTCTTTGTCAAGAGGATGAACCATGATCTGATTATACCCTGCAGCCAGGTTGGTTAAGGAAACCAATTCAGAACCTGCCATGCGGTCTACCAACAAATCAATGTGAGGTAAGGGAAAATCATCCTTAGGACAGGCTTTATTCAGATCCCTATAATCCATACACATTCTAACTTTGCCATCTTTCTTGGGAACCGTCACAATGTTAGCCAACCAGGATAGATAGTTGATGGGCTCAATGAAGTTGTGATCTAGTAGCTTAGCAATTTCTTCTTTAATTGGTAAAGGCCATTCTATCTTGAGTCTTCTCAACTTTTATTTGACGGGCTTAGCACCTAGATAAACTGGGATTTTGTGAACTGCTATGCTTGGATCCAATCCTGTCATGTCTTTTGGTTGCCATGCAAAACGGTCTTGAAATTCTTTGATCATCTTTTCAATGTGATCCCTGTTTATGCATGCAGATGCAATGAATGTAATTTTTTGTATGTCATGAGTGCTACCATTGTGGGCTCTTTAATTGTGTCATCTTTTATTTCATTTATTTCATTTTTACTTGATGTCTCATTTAAGTCAGATTTAAAAGTTGGAACATCAAAGAAAAATGGAGACACAGAGTCGTAAGAGAAAAGAGTATGATTTTTATTGATTTCAAGTGGGATGTGTCCCAATTTACATCAAACTAAAAAGTGAGACCCTCAAGGTCAGTTACATCATTATCAACAGAAGAAATAAAAGAGACAGACTCATATTCAGAAGACGAGTCCATCTCATATTGAGACTCTGATTTAGGTATGGATTCTGGTTCAGACTCTGGTTCGGATGGATAGAAAGGGCTCTCCTCAAAGGACCAATTTTACAGCTCGGTCTCGATGGGCTGGATTAAGGTGGAAGGGTCAGTTTTCTCCTCCTTAATAGTGAGCATGGACACTTCATCAAAAAGACTAGCCTCCATGTTCTCTTCCCAATCTTAACTGAGCATGTAGATTGATTCACAGTCTTCTATCTCAAGCCTGACATCAGAAAAGATTTCAAATCTGGGGATCAGTTTTTCGGTAATAGGGCAGACCCAAGGCTCAGGAAAGTTACAGTAAGGAACTATGTCACCTTCCTTTACAAAATAGCCATTTAAGATTTTGAAATAAGGGCACATAGGCCAGTCAAAAACCTCACCTCTCTTAAGGGCAGCTATTCTGTCTTTGGCTAGATTTTCCATTTCTTCTAAATCTTCATCAGTGGGCTCATACCCTAACTTAAATGGTGGTGTTGCAACTGGGTAGTCCAGGAAAGACTTCAAGCCCTGTTGGCTTCTTCCCAAACCTAAACCAGGAAAGTAATTCATTTTGCAGAGCATGTTAGCAACAGCAATATTCCCAAAGGGGTCAAATCAAAGGGAATGAATTCTTTACCCTTTTCACCCTCAATGTACTGAATGAAGGAGAAACCTGAAAATGGATAGGAGGATAGCTCAGGCTGAATTTCAAGAATTGGAACAGAGTTTGGAATGTCTGGTCTTCCATGCATGTCCCCTTTTACAGTCACGACCCCATTTCTAAAAGGGAACTTGACTTTCTAGTGTAGGGAGGAGGGAATAGCCTTTGCTTGGTGGATCCAGGGCCTCCCAAGTGGTAGGTTAAAGTAAGAAAGAACATCAATCACTTGAAATGGTATGGTGAAAGATGTTGGCCCAATAGTTACATCAATAATAGCTACCCTAAGGACTTCCCTCTTGGTATTATCATATGCCCTTACAATCTAATCCGAAGGGGTAAAATCAGTAACCTCCAATCCCAAGCAGCTTGCTACTTTTAGAGGGCATACATTCAAGGTTGAACCATTATCAATAAGAACCATTGGCACAGTCTTTCCCCGTGTTACCACTGTGATGTAAAGGGCATTATTGTGGTTAGGATCTCCTTTTGGAATGTCATTTTCTCCAAAAGTGATGGACACCCCTTTAGCAGTAGAGGTAATAGAAGCAATAAGGTTCTCGGGAGTGATGTCAATTGGAGCTTGGCATTGATTTAGTGCCTTGCAAAGAGCTTAGCGGTGAGGATATGAAGACTGGATCAAACTCTAAATTGAGATGTTGGCTTGTGTTTTCTTAAGTTGTTTAAGAATGGGATCTTCATCTAGTTCAAGAATCCCTTTCAATTTGTTACCAGGTGTAGGTATGGGTTGGGTAGGTTAAGTGTTTGGGCTTGGTTGGTTCTGGATAACTCTGCCACTTCTGGTGATGGCATCAATCTCCTCAACTAGGTTAGTGAGGTCCAGGACACAGCAATAACCGGGATTTGACTCTATCAAGGAGACAGGGTCAACTCCCTCGTGATTATTTATAGCATTGACTGTGTAGTTGGGTAGAGGGTTGGTATTGATGTTGGGTCAAGCTTTTGGTGGCATCAGGTCATTGGAGTCAATGAGGTCCTGAATTCTGTGTCTAAGGGCCTTGTTCGCATCTGTTTTGTGCCCAGGTCCTTGATGATCACACCTCTCATATGGGTTGTAATTTTTGGGAAGTGGATTGGGGACTAGTTTTGGCTCAAGGAGTTTCACTATGTTTCCCTCAAGTAACTTCTTAAGGATAATACTCATAGGCACACCCCCATGATCAAAAAACTGCCTCCTTTCAATCCAGATAGGCTTCTTAATAGTCATAGCATTAACTTCCCCCTCTTTCTGATTCATTGAGGAAGTGACATTACCCTGATGAGTGGGCTTCTTATACCTTAACCCTGATGCAGTCTCTTCTTTGATCTGACCACTCTGAATCAAGTCTTCGATTTTTGAAGCAGTGGCAATTAGGGCTTTAAAGGAAGGAAAGTACTGAGTCTATAGCCTTTCTTGGTAAACTAGCAAAAGATTCTTGACAATTATGTCAATTTGCTCATTTTCAAGGGGCCGGTTTACCATCTGAGAAGCCTTCTTCCTCCACCTCGTAAGGAATGAGGAGAAGGATTCCTTAGCATACTATTTGGTGGTCTCAAGGTCTCTTCTGGTTACATCGACCTTGATGTTGTAATGATATTGTTGAACAAAAATATTGCAGATGTCATCCTAAGTCCATTTCTTGGTGACATCTAAGTCCACAAACCACTTCACAGCTGTACCGGTCAGTGATTGTTGAAATAATTGGGCTAGGAGTTAATTATCCATACCCAATGGATGCATGGCTCCCACATAGACTTTGAGGTGGGTCTTGGGGCAAGTAGTCCCATCAAACTTGTCAAACTCAGGCATCCTAAATTTGGGAGAAACCCTTGCATTGGGGAACAAGCTTAAGGACTCCATATCAACCAGATCCTCTTTCTTTTTCATTCCCAACAGCATCTTCTCCATGTGCTCCATCTTCTCCATGCAGGCCTTTATCTCAGGATTAACTTCCTTCCCTTGGAAAGGATCTGCGAGTTAGGAAGTGGAGGCAGAAGTGATATTTATTGGTGAGTTATTTTTAAGGAACTTAGGTGATGGGATTGGCAGTGGTGGAATAATGTAAGTGTTTGCAGGTTCTTTGTCTCTGGACTCAACTCTGGAAGTGGATCCATAGATAGGATAAAAAGTGGGTTTCGGGTCAAATTTGTATGATTTTGGGTCAGTGGGGTTTTAGGCTAGGGAGGTCTGTTCCAGCATGGTACGGACATCATCTATGATAGCCCTCCTTTGGGCCTTCAACATGTCTTGGAAAAGGGCCTCTTGCCCTTTCATGATAGTCTCTTAGTGTTCAGAGAGTTTGGCAAATAGCTCATCAAAGATCTCATCAGCTCTGGTGGTAGTGATCTCTTCTTCGGCAACAAACATCTTGTCAACCTTTAGGATAGAAATAAAGCTGGGTCAGTTTCTAGCTTAGGTATGGGACAAAGATCATGGAATATATCATATTTTGATTGGGACCATGGGTTGACATGGGTTTAATGATTGGGACTAGCAGTGTTTGATTAAAACTCTCCAACTTTGTAAGGTTTATGCATGCATGCATGTATGCATGAATAGAAAAGGTTTCATGATAATGACATACCAAGTTTCACTATTATGGTACATACAATCCTAAAGGAAAGGTTCTATGAGTCATTACATGAAAGGTTAGGGTGGTTTGAAGGGAACCCATCACACTAAAGATGTGATATACCTAACCACATGTGAGATAAGGAGCCTCACGTGGGTCTAATGGTACGTGCATACTCGTTACACCTCTAAAAGGATTAGAGGATACGTCATGGGCTGGATGATTTCACTATCAGCAAGCAGACCTAAGGAAGGTTGCCCACTCGATGTTACTTTCTATCCTTTGTTTTCCTAGGAAACTAGGGTTTTTTGGACAAGGAGTCCGATGTAGTGATGCATGAAGAGTTATTTTGCGTTTAAAGCCAAACTTGGTATTATACCAAAAGTAATCCACTTTATCTTTTATTTGAAAAAAGATTTTTAAGTCCCCAGTGGAGTCGCCAACTGTAAGGCCTTACCTGAGCACCAGTCCGATCTACCGAGGGATCGAAATGCTCTTCGGGAGAAACTCTACGATTGGAACTCGCTGTGAGTTCAGAAAATTGATTTTTGTAATATCATAGTTGAAAAGTGAGTCGCCACTTTAATTTATTTATTTTAAGTGGGAAAATTAAAGAAAACCCAATATGATTGACTCCAAAAATAATTTGATTTATCCCAACGGAAAAGTGCACTAATCCACGAGTGACCAAGGAGGGCTCGAGGATCAAGTTTTGGTAATTACACAATTAAGAAAATGTTATTTTCTTTAGTTTGGCTAAAATTGCAAAATAACTCTTAAAAAAATGAATTTTTGTGTATGCATGAACAGGAATATAATGATGAATGAACAGATAGATATATATATATATATATATATGATGTGATGGAATGACAATAATAAATAGATAGGCAAGATAAATCCAACTTAATTATTACAATATCAAAACAAATGAAATAAAGCGGATCTTTCCTCTAGCCTTCATGGGTACTAGGAAAAGCACACATTCCCCCAAATAAACTAAAATAAGATCATAAACAAAAGATTAATACAAATAAATCAAAATAAAAAGGAAAACAATATTGATAAAAAGATTTTGGAGTTGATGCCCTTCAGAATGGCAGCATGCGTATCCTATTGAATAGGAATCAAACCCCACACAGTTCTTCCTTCTTGCGAAGGAGGGGTTTTAAAAATGTGTTGGTTTGCTTATTAACTTAATTCTGATTCTTAAATTAATAAGTTTTTAGATCTTTTCAATTTTAGACCTAAAGAGAATTCTAGATCAGAATTTAGAATTTTTAAAAAAATAGAAATGGGATTATACCTTTGCTTTTCTTGGCTTTCGA
This sequence comes from Reutealis trisperma, assembly GCA_947687605.1. Taxonomy (NCBI): domain Eukaryota; kingdom Viridiplantae; phylum Streptophyta; class Magnoliopsida; order Malpighiales; family Euphorbiaceae; genus Reutealis; species Reutealis trisperma. The sequence continues at coordinate 198,572 of CANTUT010000466.1, forward strand.
ACGAATGGAATGAGTTTTGCTCCGGATCTCAACTCCACCTTGAATTCAAAGGAAACTTGGAATCTGGATCTAGAAGTAACAAGTGTGTTAGTATAAGAATGAATTTATGCTTTGAAATATGTCTCAACTGCTTTAAAATCTCTTGAATTGCTTTGGAATGCATTGGAAGTCGTGCCAAATGAGGTTGGAGGAGGCTCTATTTATAGAGCTGCCAGAGGGGGTTCTGGCGGTATGGATGGTGGCATCGATGTGGCACAGGCGGCACGACAGACGCACTGGCAGTCCAGGTGGCATGGTAGGCGTGCCGCCCAGCTGTCGGCAACAAATCAGTGCCGTCCACGGCGGCAAGCTAGGTGTGCTACCCTGTCGGCGGCACCAGATGCGTGCCTCCTTGTGGGTAGCATGGAAAGCGTGCCTCCATGACAACAGAGTGCCACTCGTGTGGTTCAACCTATTTTCGTCCGTTTCAGGCCCATTTCAGTTCTGATTCGAGCTCAGTTTGATCCTGTGGGTTCGTAACTAAAAGGCAGTCCACTGGAGCTGCATTTTTGAGGGTTCACAAAATTAGAAATAAAAGCCCATTCAGGTATTGAATCCCCTTAGCCCCTAATTGTATATCATGAACTACACATCAACTAAATTCATTCCATAAGTTAAATTGGCGTTTCACTAAATTAGATAAAAATCTCTCTTGAGCAATTAAATCCCTATTTCCCAAGATGAATGGAAGGAATATCTTCTCAAGCAAACTCAATTAGATCATGCTTTAGATTCGAGAAACTATCTACCAAAGAAGTCTTGTAAGCCTATCTCTAGTGCCATAGTCAACCCTCAATCTCTATGAGTGATCCATTCACATAAAGTTATCTCTAGTCAATTATATGAAAATAATCCCCAACTAATAATCATGCAATTGTTAATTGGAATTTAAACAATAATATTCATAAAGATAAAACAACTCAAAAAAAATGATTTAATTAAATACGAAGTAATTCAATCTATACAAAAGGTTCTAGGGTTCATCAATACCCAAATTGGAAAGAATTTGTTCATATCACACATTGAAACCAAAGAAAGAATTAAAGAAGTAAGAAATCTCAAACAATTCATTAATTAAATGCCAAGAAATCCTATTCTTTGATCCGCGATCTTCAATGTCTTCTTTCTCTTCCTATTCTCTCGCTAATTCCCTCGGTCCCCCCTCTAAAACACTGTCAGATCTGGTTTTATAGTTCTAAATTTTCTGATGCACACCACTGGACCCACGATTAGAGTTCTAGTCGTGGCAACGTGAATCAAAGAAAATGTAACTTTCCATGGGTGAGACCCCGGCCATACCTCCACCCATGGGAGGCTACTGGATGATTTTCTTCTTTGCTCTTATCACACGGCTAGAATACCAGCCGTGGCTCAACCCGTGGCAACCCATATTTCTCCAAAAAATCAGCGTTTTGGCTTGGATCATTCACCATCCTGGTTCACATTCAGATCATGGCATCTTTTGACACTGGATTAACTAAAAGAACTGTGAAAGCACTAAAATAAACAAATTAAACTCAATTAGAGGCATAAAATACATTAAGAACAAGGGACGAAATATAGTGTTTTCAACACTTATCAAATTCCCCCACACTTGAGTTTTTGCTTGTCGTCAAGCAAACTAAATTGCAATAATAGTTTAGAATATGAACAACCCCTTTAAAGCCAAAAGAAAACATCAACATTGACAATAGTCAAATCAGTAAGGCTCGAATCTTATAATCAACAACTAATTCTCAAATGTCGCAGTCAAATTAAAGGATCTATAAATCAAAGACCCTTAGATGCAAAGATAAAACTCATAATCCTGAAGTCTAAATTCCAGAGTTAAAAGATTGAGCATATAATCCCAAAGAAACAAAAGCCAAACAAAAGTGAGAAATGAAGGATTTTCTCTTAGGCACCTGACTACTCTCTCAATTTTTTCTATTGATTTTAACAATCAAATGTAGCTTTATTGCACACTTTTTTTTCAGGGAGCCCGGCTTGTTTGAATCATCATACTAGCCTTTTGACGCAAAGGTAAATATTTGTGATTCCGACCTCCGGTTACTCAACGAGAATCATGAATCCAAATGGCTACTAGCATTATTCATAATTTTGACTTCCTAAGGTTAAAAGAGTCAAAATTGGCAGAATAGAGAAAAATTTTCAAAGCTCCAAATAGTGCACTATTTATTGCACCTTTTATCTATATTTATTTTTTTATTATTTTTTTGAGAAAAATAGCCAAGGAGCCTAAGATATTAAGTATATCTCAATAATCTTAACTCAAGTCACAAAGGAATCAACATATGCTTAAAAATATAACTAAAGTTTCAAACTTCAGTAATGCAGATTTCATCAATTTAATTCCCTAATTATGACTACCACACTTAATCCTTAGCAAATGATCAATTCAACCGAGCCAAACATCAATGAGAGATTGTCATATATAAAGAAAATTAATTAACAATTATAAGCTAAAAAGAGAATCATTCCAATTCATACCATTATTACAATTTAGCTTGCTTGAGCCAAAACAAGACAGAAAGAATAAATAAATAAACAAATAAGCATATACATATCCCTCCCGCACATTTAAATAACACATTGTCCCGAATGTGTTTAAGAATGAATATAAAGAAAAACACGTAAAGGGAAGAAGAAAGAAATAGAAAAACTGCCCTGTCATTGAATTTCCATGTTAGTTTGTTCCAAAGTCCATGCCATGTCATTATCTGTTCTACAAACCCATATTAGGCTAAGAAAGAAAAAAAATCAAAATAAAACATAAAACATAAAAAGAGAAATAAAATAAAATAAAGTAAAAGAAAAAAATTAAAAGAAAAATAAGCCTAATTAGCATAAGTACAGTAATCCAAAGCAGAAAATATAAAAAAGAATAAAAGAAAAAGAAAAATGAAAATTGAAGGGTCAATCTTCCATGGCGGCATCGGAGTCGTCACTCCCCTCACCATCATCTAGCTCGACCTGAACCGGAGGCTATCTCTATTGTGGTTGTGGTGCAAGGATAGAAGGTACATACCCCTGAATGCCCCAATAATCTAGCATGGACTGCTGAAGCCATGCTTGACTCTGCACCTCAAACTCAAGGGCCTGCTGCTGGTGTTGCAACATGGTCAGGATTTGATGCTGGTTGGTGAGGAGTCAGTTTTGCTGAACCTGAAGATCGGTCATGGTCCTGTCCAACTAACAAATCTGTCTCTCAAACTCGATGGGCTTCCTATCATTCGCATCATCCTCCCTCATATAAGACATCCAATCTCGAAATGGGGTTGGGCCAGAGAAAAGAGGTACAGCCAAGGAAGAAGAAGGCCCAGCGACAGTTGAAGCACCAACAGCAGTAGTAGAATTACCAACATCAGTAGGAGGCTGAGTAGTAGGGTCAGTAGCAGGAATGGCTGGCTTAGGAGCTACGAGATCTGGTGGAGGGGCAAAGGCTGGCATGAAGCTCTTCTTCTTATCCATCCATAGCAATGTGGCATACCCAATCAGCTTAGGCATGCCATCGAGTGTCATCGGAGGCAAGCCATCAAAGACACCCAAGCTCCGAGTGAGTTTGGTGATATATATCCCTCCAATCAATGTGCCGGACTTACCCCTCTTACACTGATCATAAAAAAATCGCATGAGAGAATAGGCCACATTACACTGCTTGTCCTCATGCATACACATCAAATAAAAGAATGCCTATCTAGTCACAGCCCCTTCACTGTCTCATCTACCAGAAATGGTCTTCGTCAAAAGAAAATGAAGAACTCGTAGACTAAAGGAGGTGAGCTGGGATGCCTTAGAGACCGAGGCATCAAATCTCTTACCCATCAGAGCAAATTTGTCCCACACCTGATTAGGGACATTATCATCTGGAAAACCCATAAAAGTCTCGTGATAAATGTCAGTATGCAGCTTCACCTCCATATATAACCCCATCGCAACTACTAAATCATTGACACTCATCTCAAAATGCTTAGTACCCAACCTAAACCGCAGCATCTTCTTTCGGACTGATGCCAACTTCAAATCAATTTGAAGGGTACAATAAAACTCCAGTGTCAATTCCCGATAAGCTGGCTCAGCTATTGCAAAAAATCCCTTCCAGCCCGGTTGTGATGTCCATCTCCAAAGCTCCTCGTCTATGCCAATCTGCTGCATAATACCCTAGTCAATCTGATGGGTAAGCTCGAAGTCCTTGTTGGGCAATTGCTCAAAGCGAGCACGAGACTCCGAGTCAGCAAATTAGAACACACATGGTTCGGAATGAAAGAAACTATGGGGGCTGCTGCTGGTGGGGGGTTGCAAGAATTGCCTTCCCCCCAAAATAGATGATTTCTTAGGTGGGCAATTTGGTTGCCTTAGCAGATGATTTCTTAGGTCCCATAGCTGCAAAACAACATAAGCCAACCCAAAACAGCAAAAAACAATAACAGGGAAATATCATCATTAGAATTTTGGCATGATGACGTCAGAAGCAACTGATTCCCAAAAACAGAAATAAATAGTTATTGTCGAAAGTCAAGCAAACTACAATTTAACCAATTCAAGCAATAAAAACCCAGGCAATTTAACTAATAGAGAGTTATGAAATTAGGAATAACCATCAAAGAGCAACCCAAAACACCCTCATTGCCCAAATACACATCTTTCTCTCACTAGAAATCATATGCAATGTATTTTTGCACAACCCAAATCCCTAGAATCAAAATTTCTACCCTCAATCATGAATCTCAACAAAGCACAAGAAGAAATGGATTTAAAACAAGAAAATGAGCCAAAAATTAAAGAACAAGCAAAATAATCCATACCTATGGTGGAGAATCTAAAGAGAGAGAGTGTGTGTGGGTGAAATTACTTGAGGAATGATGCCTTGAGTGTGAAAATTGGTTGGGAAAGGATGGTGTGTGTGATTCAAGTGTGGGAGAATTGAGGGGAAGAAAAGGGGAAAGAGAGAAAATGAAAATGTGAGTGTTTGGGGGTTGTATGAGCTATCATTTTTTTCTTTTACTTACCATGCCTATGGGTGACCCCATGGCTGGGATTCCACCCATGGGCATGATAGAGACTCTTTAGGTGCATCACATGTCTTGGGCCTCAACTATGGTCCCAGCCGTGTGATGCCTCTACCAAATGAAAATTTAAATCACCTTATCACACGGTTGGAGGCTCAGCCGTGGTCCCAGCTATATGATTCTTCTGCCAAAGAAAAAAAATTAATTCCCTTATCATACGGCTGGAGGCACGGCTGAGGTTTCAGCCATGCCATCCAATTTTTCCCCCCGCTTCTTTTTTTTTAACTCCAAAAAAAATAAACAACTAAAAGACACAAGCGAAGCCATAGAAATTATACATGAACATAAAAACTTCATTAAGATAAAACATATTGAAAATAAAACAAGAAACATGAAAGATAGCCAATGGCTCATACAAGAAAGATAGATGAAATGCCTAGCCTAGAATTACAATTATTTAGTAAAGATCATTCCAATGTAATCTAAACTAGGTCAAGATGGCTCCTCACTTCTCCTTCCTAGGCCACCCTCTTCCCCTTTTCACCTTGGGAGGTTCACTACTCTCCCCTTTTGGTGGTTCTGGCTACATGAAATCGCTTTTTGTAGCATCAGTTGGCACATCATCAGCCTTTTTCTCCTCTTTTTCCATTACCACTATCTCCTCTAGGGAGAAAGTGCACTCATTCACAGCTGGGTATGCCCTATTGTAAGCATAAAAAGCTGTTACTTGTTTAGGGGTCATGGGTGGAGGAGAGGAATCCCCTTTGTTTTTAGAATTCTAGCCTTTAGGATTCTTAGAACTCATATTGGCAATCCTACTTTCAACTAGGTGAGAGCAACAAATTCAGTTCAGAGCATAGCCTATCTGTGTAATTCCCTTATTAAGAATCCACAATAAATGACAATTTCATGAGGGGGTAGGTAGGGTATGCATTTCTCAACTAATTTTTTTTTTTAAACAACTTAAAAACTACATGACAAATCTAATGCAACTGATGAGCAACAATAACTAAACAAAGAAAAAAAATAAAAATAAAACTAAAGCACTTAAAATAATATATATATATATATATATATATATATATATATATATATATATATATATATATATATATATATATATAATATAATATAATATAAATTTTTTTTTAAAACAACTTCAGACAAAAAAATAAATCTTAATTAAAACAGTGGGTTGCCTCCTACCGAGCACTTCTTTAATGTCATTTTAGCTGGATGTTTAGGGTGATTGGTCACCCTGAATCCTGGAGATACTTAACCTCCGTCACTTGATTCAATTCTCCCCCAAAATATAGTTTAAGTCTTTGACCATTTACTTTAAAATCACCCTTCTCAGGATGTCTTAATTCAACTATTACATAGGGGAAGATATTTTTAACCACAAATGGACCTGACCACTGAGACTTTACTTTTCCAGGGAAAAGCCTCAGCCTAGAGTTATAGAGCAATACTTGATCTCTTACTTTGAAAATCTCCCTTACTTATTGGAGAATCATGCCATTTCTTGGTTCTCTCCTTATATATCCTTGGTTGTCATAAGCTGCCAATTGCTATTCATTAAGCTCGTTAACTTGCAAATTTCTTTTGGTACTTGTAGCATCTAAATCAAGGTTAACTTGCTTTATAGCCTAATAGGCCTTATGCTCAATCTTTATTGACAAATGACAAGCCTTGCTATAAACCAATCTGTATGGTGTGGTACCCAAAAGGGTTTCATAGGTAGTCCTATAAGCCTATAGAGCGCTATCAAGCTTTTCTGACCAATCCTTCCTAAAACGCTCTATTGACTTCTCAAGAATTCTCTTGAGCTCTCTATTCGAGTTTTCTACCTGACCACTCGTCTGCGGATGATAGGGAGTAGCAAGTTTGTGTGTAACACCTAATCTTTTCAATACTTTTTCTAATTGGTTGTTACAAAAGTGAGTCCCTTTATCACTTATAATGGCTTTTAGAGTGCCAAATCTAGAGAAGAGTTTCTTAAGGAACTTCACTACTACTCTAGCATCGTTAGTGGGTAAAGCTTGAGCCTCTATCCATTTGGACACATAATTAATAGCTACTAAAATGTATTTATTGCCAAAAGAACTTGGGAAAGGTCCCATGAAGTTAATGCCCCATACTAAAATGTATTTAGTGAGGAAGCCTTTTCATAAGAAGTGCAAGTTATGCGCAAGGAGATGAGGGACTTGCGCAAAGAATTAGATGAGCTGAAAGCTCAAAGGAGGGAAGTGCCGCCAACATAAGAAGAGAATGGAGTTCCACCTCCTACAGTAATGGCACCTGCACGAAGGGAAAGAAAGTGGCTACCCAATGATAAGTTTTGAAAACACTATATTTTGTCCTTTGTTCTTAATGTATTTTATGCCTCCAATTGAGTTTAATTTGTTTGTTTTAGTGCTTTCATAGTTCTTTTAGCTAATCCAGTGTCAAAAGATGCCATGATCTGAATGTGACCCAGGATGGTGAACGATCCAAGTTAGAATGTTGATTTTTTGGAGAAATATAGGTTGCCACGGCTGTTATTCTAGCCGTGTGATAAGAGCAAAAAGGAAAATCATCTAGTAGCCTCCCATGAGTGGAGGCACGGCTGGGGCCTCACCCGTGGGAAGTTACATTTTCTTTGATTCACATTGCCATGACTAGAACTCCAGCCATGGGTCTAGTGGTGCACATCAAAAAATTCAAAACTATAAAACCATATTTGACAGCATTTCAGAGGGGGGACCGAGGGAATTAGCAAGAGAATAGGAAGAGAAAGAAGACATTGAAGATCGCGGATCAAAGAACAGGATTTCTTGGCATTTAATTCATGAATTGTTTGAGATTTCTTACTTCTTTAATTTTTTCTTTGGTTTTAATGTGTGATATGAACAAATTCTTTCCAATTTGGGTATTGATGAACCCTAGAACCTTTTGTATAGATTGAATTACTTCCTATTCAATTAAATCATTTTTTTTGAGTTGTTTTATCTTTATGAATATTATTGTTTAAATTCCAATTAATAATTGCATGCTTATTAATTGGGGATTGTTTTCATATAATTGACTAGAGATAGCTTTATGTGAATGGATCACTCATAGAGATTGAGGGTTGATTGGGGCATTAGATATAGGCTTACAAGACTTCTTTAGTAGATAGTTTCTTGAATCTAAAGTATGACCTAATTGAGTTTGCTTGAGAAGAGATTCCTTGCATTCCTCTTGGGAAATAGGGATTTAATTGCTTGAGAGATATTTTTATCTAATTTAGTGAAATGCCAATTCAACTTATGGAATGAATTTAGTTGATGTGTAGTTCATGATATACAATTAGGGGCTAGGGGGATTTAATACCTGAATGGACTTTTATTTCTGATTTCATCTCTTTTTTTCCTTCTTGTTATTTTATTTAATTTATATTTTAATTTAGTTTGAATATAATTATAATCATTTTCATCAACACCAATTTGATTCACTAAACATTAGCAGACATTTTGAGCTAGTACTTACCTAAAGTCTCTAGTGGAACGATAACTCATTCACTACTATATTGCTTTTGCAATTTGTACACTTGCAAAATATGCATCAAGTTTTTGGTATCATTGCCAGGGACTTTTTAGAGTAATATTAGCAATAGAATTGAAGCTAGTGATTTAGTTTTTATTTTTATTTGTTATTTAATTTTTGTTTTGGTTTTCTTTGCGAAATTCTCTTTTCAAGTACCCTTTTCTGTTTATGACCAGAGCTAGTTCCTCCAATCTACTTGAATTTGATCCAGAGTTAGAGAGAACATTGAGACAAAAGCAAAAAGAGGAATGGGAACTAGCTTTGGTGGGAGAGGTAGCAAACCTGGAAGGCGTTGATTCAGAGGAAGAGGTTGAAATAATGGCAAAAAACCAGCCAAGAACCATGCAAGAATATGCAAGGCCCACTCTTAATGGGGCCGATTCAAGTATACGAAGGCCGATGGTTATTGCAAATAATTTTAAAATTAAGCCAAATGTGATACAAATAGTGCAGCAGACTTGCCAATTTGATGGTCTCCCAAATAAAGATCCTAATACTTATCTTGAGAATTTTTTGGAGACTTGTGATACATTTAAGATTAATAATGTGTCAGATGATGTGATTAGGCTGCATTTGTTTCCTTTTTCACTCCATGACAAACCAAAAAAATGGCTCAAGTCTTTCTCAGCCAATACTTTTACTACATGGACTCAATTGGTAAAGAAATTCTTAGAGAAATATTTCCCACCATCTAAGACTGCTAAGTTGAGGAATGACATAACTTTATTTCTTCAACAAGATGGTGAGACTCTTTATGATGTATAGGAAAGATTTAAAGACTCATTGAGGAAGTGTCTGCATCATGGCCTTCCACTATGGCACCATATTCAAACCTTTTATAATAGTTTGAACTATACAAGCAAATAGTCTATCAATGTGGCAGCCGGTGGTTCCATCAACGATAAGACACCTGAAGAGGCAAAGGACTTGATTGAAGACATGGCTCTCACAAACTATCAATGGCAAGTCCCTACAGATTAGAGAAGGATTGGTGGAGGTGGTTCACATCAGGTGGACCCAATTATTGCATTGACCATTTAGCTTGAAGCCATGAACAGAAAAATGGATTACTTGAAGGCATCTTCATCTGTAAGACAAGCTCAAGTTATGTGTTGTGATTGGTGTGGGGGAGGACACCAAAGTCAAGATTGCCAAAGTGGCAATAATTTTGCCAAGCTGAGTAGGTAGATTACATGGGAAATGCTCCAAGGCAGCAGAACAACCCCTACAGCAATATATAATATGGGGTGGAGGAATCACCCTAATTTCTCTTAGGGTAATCAGTCTAACCTGAGACTCCACCTGGATTTCAGCAGCAACCTCATTTCCAGTAAGTTCCACCTAAGAAGACTTCTTTAGAGGAAATGATGGAGAAATTTATTGAATCATCTGACTAGAGGCATAAGGCAGCTGAGATAGCACTTAGGAATCAATAGGCCTCCATTCATACTTTAGAGAATCAGATGGGCCAGATTGCTAAAATGCTTAGTGATCGACCGCAAGGAAGTTTGCCTAGTAACACCAAGGCAAACCCAAAAGAACAGCTGAAAGCAATCACTCTAAGGAGTGGCAAGCAAGTTAAGAGGGTTGTTAAGAAAAACCAAGAAGAAATAGTTGGGGAAGAGGTACAGAGTGCCATTGACAAAGGAGCTGAAAAGGAAGTTGCAGTGAGGGAAAAGGCAACAGTAGAGAAAAAGAGAAAAGAAGCAACATACCCGACGGTAAAGAAGTATTAGCCTCAAGTGCCATATCTACAACTTCATATTAACATACCATTTGCCGAGGCTTTATCACAAATGCCCAAATATGCTAAATTTTTAAAGGAACTACTTTCTAAAAAAAAGAAAGCTCGAGGAGGTATCATTTGTGCATTTATCATAAAAGAGCTCGGCAATCTTGCAAAGAAGGTTACCTAAGAAGTTGAAAGACCTTGGTAGTTTTAATATTCTATGTTTCATAGGTAACCTTTCAGTTGAAAATGCCTTAGCCTACTTGGGGGCTAGCATTAGTGTTATGTCCTACAAGATGTTTAAAGAATTAGGTATTGGAGAACCCAAACCAACATATATGACTATTCAGCTAGCTGATAAGTCTGTGGTACATCCTTGAGGGATTTTGGACAATGTGTTGGTAAAAGTCAGGGAGTTTATTTTCCCCAATGACTTTATCATCATTGATATGGATGAGGACGCGGATGTTTCACTTATACTTGGTAGACCATTCTTGAATACAGCCTGCCCCCTTATTGATGTCCATGATGGCACATTGACTTTGAGAGTGGGAAGCGAAAAAATTGTCTTTCATATTGCTAATGCTATGAAGTACCCACTTGAACTTGATGAGATGGATTCATGTGATGATGTTATTGAGCATGAAACCATCAATTTTATTACTAACATTGTTTCCAAGGATCCCCTTGAGTTGTGGTTGGTGCAGGAAAATGTTTAGGATAAAGAAGCAGTAGAGCAACTAGCTTATTTGGAGGCAAACAAATCATTTAAGAGTCAGGCATTTGAAACAATTGAAATTTCCAAGGAAGAAAAGATGAGGCCTTCTATAGTAGACCCACCTATTTTGGAACTTAAACCCCTCCCTAAGCATATTAAGTATGGATTTTTGGAAGAGGGAAAGAAGTTACTGATAATTTTGAATGCTAGCTTATCTTCCCAGCAAAAAGCTAGATTGATTGAAATGCTAAAAAAATACAAGAAGGTAATAGCTTAGAAGATAGCAGACATTGAGGGTATAAGTCCATCATTCTGCAATCATAAAATACTTATGGAGGATGAGTTTAAAGCAGTTGTGTAGCCACAAAGGAGACTAAACCTGAAGATGAAGGAAATAGTGAAGGCTGAGGTGATCAAATTACTTGATGCAGGAATTATCTATCCAATTTCAGACAGCTCCTGGGTGAGTTCAGATCAAGTAATACCAAAGAAAGGAGGAATGACCGTAGTGCCTAATGAGAATAATGAACTCATCCCTACAAGAACAGTCACTAGATGGAAGGTGTGTATTGATTATCGAAAGCTAAATGATGCAACCAGAAAAGATCAGTTTCCATTACCCTTCATCGACCAAATGTTAGAAAGGTTATCTGGACATGAATACTACTATTTTTTAGATGGTCTTTCAGGTTACTTTCAGATTCCTATTACTCCGAAAGACCAAGAAAAGACAACCTTTACTTGTCCCTATGGTACTTTTGCGTATAGGAGAATACCATTTGGTTTGTGCAATGCACTAGCCACTTTCCAACGGTGCATGATGGCAATTTTTGACGAGTTGATTGAAGATGTCATAGAGGTTTTCATGGATTACTTTTAAGTCCATGGGGACTCCTTTGATGACTGTCTACTGAATTTGGAGAGAGTTTTAATTCGGTGTGAAGAAACCCATCTTGTGCTCAACTGGGAGAAGTGTCACTTTATGGTTAGTGAAGGTATAGTTTTGGGGCATAAGATTTCACACAAGGGTATTGAGGTGGATTGAGCAAAAATTAAAACCTTGAAAAATTGCCACCTCTTACATTTGTGAAGGCGATTAGAAGCTTTTTGGGGCATGCTGGGTTTTATTGGAGGTTTATCAAAGACTTCTCAAAAATTGCTCGCCCTTTGACAAGGTTGCTTGAGAAGGATACTGAATTTATCTTTGATGGAGAGTGCCTAAAAGCCTTTAATATTTTAAAAGAGAAGTTGATACATGCTCCGATGATGGTGGCCCCTGATTGGAATCTTCCCTTTGAGTTAATGTGTGATGCAAGCAACTTTGCAGTAGGGACAATTTTAGGCCAAAGGAAGGAGAAACATTTTCAGCCTATCTATTATGATAGCAAAACACTAAATGAGGCTCAAGCTAACTACACCACCACAGAAAAAGAGTTGTTGGCTGTTGTTTTTGCTTTTGAGAAGTTTCGTTCGTATTTGATCTTGTCAAAGGTAGTGGTTTACACGAATCACTCGGCTTTGAGATACCTGTTCTCAAAATCATATGCAAAGCCTAGATTGATTTGATGAGTGTTATTACTATAAGAATTTGATTTGGAGATACACAATAAGAAAAGAGCAGAAAACCTTGCAACAGATCATTTGTCCATATTAGAGAACCCAAACTTGGAGTAGTTGAAAGAAGAGGATATTGATGACAACTTCCCTGATGAGCAGCCCTACGCTATGGTAAGTTTGGTAAGTGGTTCTAATCTTAATCCTGAATTTCCTTGGTTTGCAGATTTTGCATATTTTCTTGTTGCTAGGGAACTCCCAAAAGATTTTTCATATCAGCAAAAGAAGAAATTCTTTTCTAACCTGAAATATTACTTTTGGGAGGATCCGTTTCTCTTTAGAATTTGTGCTGATAGGATAATCAGGAGATGTGTGGGCTAGCCCAAGAATATGAGCATTCTTGAGCAATGTCACAGTGTGCTAGCTGGAGGACACTATGGACCTAGCAGGATTGCTCAAAAAGTTTTAGAGTCAGGATTCTATTAGCCAACTCTTTTCAAGGACAGCTATAACTTTGTGCAACAATGTGATCATTGCTAAAGAACTTCCTCACTAAAGCCCCATAACTTCCTCACTAAAGCCCATGGTCAACACTTTTGAATTAGACCTTTCTCTTGATCTCATTGGTGCAGAGGCAACATTTGAAGTAGTGTCTGATATCGCATCCTCACTAGCCCTAACAGGTTAGGCAGCAATGCAGACCTTCTTCTTAGGAGGCATTCTACTATAACGATAAGGAATTTAGTGTTAACTCCCTTCTAACCCATATTACAAAGTCAGTTAAACTCCTTAGCATACTTTGACATTGACATTCTAGGCTTCTGCCTTAATTGTTCAAACAATAGTGCCCTATCTTGCCTTTCAACTTTATACAAGAATTGATCAATCATCTCTTGCTTAAACCCTGCCCAAGTAGGTGGGTCTGCGCCATACAATTGTTCTTTAACATTCCTTTCCTACTAGTACCAAGCCTCTTTTTTGAGTTAGAGTCCTACCAACTCAATCACTCGCATGTCAAAGCATGATAGTTAATTGACTAGCTTGTCCATCTCATCCAAAAATTTATAAGGCTCATCACCCTCCTTGCTATAAAAGGTAGGTGGTTATAGCTTCTTGAATTCTAAACAATCATTCCCTTATCAGGTAGCCACTTTCTTTCCCTCTAAGCAGGTGCCACTACTACAGGAAGCAGAATGCCATTCTCTTCTTGTGTTGGCAATCCTTTGAGCCCACACCTCATCCAATTCTTTGCGCAAGTCCCTCATCTCCTTGCTCATAGCTTACACCTCTTGTGAAGAGGCTTCCTCACTAGAGCCCATGGTCGGCACTCTCAAATTAGACCTTCTCTTGATCTCACCGGTGCAAAGGCAACATTCAAAGCATTGTTTGATATCACATCCTTATTAGCCCTAATAGTTGGGCAGCGGTGCAAACCTTCTTCTTAAGAGGCATTCTATTATAATGATAAGGAATTTAGTGCTAACTCCCTTCTAACCCATATTACCCTATTATCAACTATCATATTTATCATGCATTTATCATAAGTACTTACCATATCACATCACAAGGCACATGTCACATATCACATATCACATATCCTAGCATATATCATATATCATAATCATGTAACATATATCTTATCGCATAAAGAATTCTCCTATCATATAAAAGTCAATCATCTCATGGGCAATAAAAGAAATCAATCCACACTAAGTAGCTAAATAATTAAACAATATCATTCATGTCATATAAGTCTTATGCCACTAAGCCAATAGTTACCAACTACTAGCTCGAGCTTCAACTATGCCCCTCATCAGGATGAACATCGAGTGCATAGTCTCCTATCTGTTCAAAATCTTTAGCCTTAATTTGTTCCATGTCCTCTCTAATACCTTTCACTAGGGACCCCAGACGTTGATTTTCCTTCATCAGGTCCCAATAGTCTCTTTTAAACCTCTGAATCGTACTTTGAATCAAGTTATAACCTAAACATTGCATAGGGTCCTCCTCATCAAGAGTTTTCTCTTTCTTAAGGTAGATCATAGGTACAGCCTTCTCGAACATCTCTAGCCAGGTCTTTTTGTATGACATATGAGGTGCTCTAGGTTAGGGTCCTCTAGTAAAGGTACTCTTCTTAGTCATCTAATAGGAGAATCATAAGGCACATTGAATAGTAACAAAGAGTACTATAGTCTATTAGGATTTCACAGAACTATACTAGTGATAGACTATAAGTGACATGACAGGAAAATATCTATACTCCAGGATTATACTTAATCAACCCATTAAATAGACAAGTCTAAACTAGAATTAAAAACTATAGCTCTAATACCATCTTTGTCATTGGTTGAATGGCAACAAAGGATACCTATCAGAACACTTATGAGCGAGACTATACCTTTGTCCCCATTCTAAACTAGACTTAAAACTCCAGCTCTGATACCATCATTGTCACATCCCATTTTTAGAGATATGATAGTTCTAGAACATAGGGAGACATAAGGTCACCCATGCCTGTATAACCCACTCATGCTCATATGAACACTACCTAGGATCATACCAAAATTGCATGCATTAACTTGAATGACCAATAATAAAGGTAATCTTTAACTAGCGAAAGAATAATTTAAAAATACTTTAAATATAATCCATAAGAAAAGAATAATTAAAACTCCAAATTTATCATCGAAGCATAATATTCCAAAAATAAAACTCCTAGAGCATCTAAGAGTGAGACTCTATATCATAGTATGTATAATGACCTGGACAAGGAAACCTCCCAAGAGGAGTAGACTGCTTAAGCTATCACCTTACCTCCTTATAATGCTTACCTGGAACCATGCAAGGAAAAGAGGTGAGATAAATTATCACAGTATACAATAACACATATCTCTTAGAAGGATTCATAGTTCATAGTTCATAATTTATGATTCATAGTTCATGGTTGCAATTTAGCAAGGTTCGCAAAAATCAAACATATAATTTGTATCATATAGAGTGAAGGTTGCTGCCTTGTCCACTCGTAACATAAATATAGAGTGAAGGCTACTACCTTGTCTACTCGTAACATAATTATAGAGTGAAGGCTGCTACCTTTTCCACTCATAATATAAATATAGAGTAAAGGCTGCTACCTTATCCACTCATAACGTAAATATAGAGTGAAGGTTGCTGCTTTTTTCACTTATAACATAAAAGAGGGGTAACAATAGCATTGAAGAATAAAATACAAGTAAAATGGTAGTAATAGAACAAAAGATAAACAATAGTGTGTTTCCAAAAAGAATGTAAGGTAAGGCAACATTCACAAAGATTTTTTCTTGTCAATGAATGATCAATAACAGTATCAGACCAATTGTCCTCTAGTAACCCAAACTTAATAAAGAAATCATATAATTATAATTTATGATAGAAAAGAATTCAGATTTCAAGAATCTCAAAGGTTCACATATCATGATAACTTGTACTTGTAACATAAATATAATGTTTACTCACCTTGTGGTTCCGTAGCTCCTAGTGCTTGTAGCCCTTGAACTTCTAAAAATCCTCAAGCTCTAACATACATTATAATTCAATACTTAGCATTTGCTTAACATCATGCTATCCTATCCCATAACTACCCCATGCACATATAACATTTACATATACTTGGAGTTGTACTTAAAAGTGCACTCATCACTTGCACATAATACGTTGACATTTTAGTCTTGCACACTTAGCCTTCTTAGGCTCACATGAAAACACATAATAACTCATACCAAGAATTTTCTATAGCCAAACACATATATCATGATCTTAATATCAATTCACTTTATCATCTAACTTGGTACACTTAACACCTTCCATATATATCAACTTAACTAGTAACCTTATAAGTGTCATACTTATCTCCTTTAACCAAATGATACAATCAATCTCATAATCAATTTAAGGCCATTAATTCACAATTAATACATCATAAGGCCTAATTCATATGTCACTTAGTCATATACACATATCAATCAAACATGGTGGTTAGGGTTTAGAAACCCTAGTGTAGGCTGAACCTCTCTAGGCTTTGTCTAGAGTCACTCCTTTAACCAAAATTCAATTAAATCATGCATCATTCATATATACATGTCAATGATCATTAAAATATATCATACAAAAACTATAAGCATTGGGATCAAAATCCCAAGGTAGGCTGAATGCACACAATCATGGAAAAACATGGATTTTCTTGCTTTTTGCACTTTTTGCTCATTACAGTAAGATGCAAAAATATGATTTAAACTAATATTTTTCATCAAACACAACAAAAATCAATTTAGAATTCATCATCATACAAATCAGCAATAACCCACCCCCCCCCCCCCCCTCTCTATGCAAATGCATGAAAATTCCAACTTTTAGGTTTAGGGTTCACCTTTAGTAGATGTGCGAAGAAAGAGTTGTGTTTACAGTTGAAAATTGGTTTCTCCTTCAATTAATACACCTAGGCTAAATGACACATCAATAAGAATAGTAAATATATAGCCCCATATGAATTTCTCATAGTTAGTTTAAAAAAAATCAAATAGTATATTTAAAGAAAAAAAAACTTACGAAAATGATCACAAAATTGCAAGGTTTGAAGGCACCTTGTGAATTTCGGTTGAGAGAGAGAGTTTTTTAGAGAACTTTTCAATAAAAATGTGATGGAAAATAGAATGGAGGTTGCCACAATGACATGGGTGTCGAATATTAGGTTTAGTTTAGGGTTTTGGTGCAAAATTACAAGTTTGCCATTAATGAGTTAAGTTAAAAGTATTTTGGTGTGTTGGGCTTTGGCGAGTTAGGCCTTTTAATTTTATTTATGGGCTGTTTATAGATAATTAAAAATAAAATATTTTTCTTATTATTTTCATT
Source organism: Reutealis trisperma (assembly GCA_947687605.1). Classification (NCBI taxonomy): domain Eukaryota; kingdom Viridiplantae; phylum Streptophyta; class Magnoliopsida; order Malpighiales; family Euphorbiaceae; genus Reutealis; species Reutealis trisperma. The sequence goes on from CANTUT010000466.1 coordinate 216,075, forward strand.
GAGATCCCCCCCTAAAATATTATACCCATAAAAATTATTTATGCTTAAAAATCGCTTTGTGCATGAAAATTCACGTTATGTGTAATAAATCATTTTATGCTTATGCACTTCACATAAATCACTTATTTCACAATAATAATTAATATCATGCATATTAGAACTAATCTAAAATAATAATTCATATCATGCATATTAGAACTAATCTAACATACCACATACTCATTAATCACATTACACATGAATTTTCATAAAGGCACACACTTTGTCATAATAGCATGAAATTCAAGTAAATTGTCACGAAACTCCTAGGGTGGGTGTGGATTATTACATTCATATTAATCTTATGTTTATTCTCATAATCACAACAAATTAACACAAACCTATTAAGCATTGTGAAAATCTAATAAACAATTACAAAGGAGTATTCTCATATCTATGTAATACATACCCTAGGTTAATTATCTTAATGAACTAATATTGTATTTCCATTCTTACTACTTTATACAACATCTTAAATCATGCAATTAATGGCCATTTAATTATAAGCATTAAGTCTTAAGATGAAAGATTAATTCTAACAATCAAACCTAGTCAATTAAATATAAATAATCATAGGCAAATCAAAAGATTACATCTAAATCATAGAAAGATAAATTTAGCTATTCATAGTTAAGAAGAAAGAGACAATTAAATTAACAATCAATATAATATCAAACATAATAACAACTTATAATTAAATTCAAGAGTAATGTTAGAAAGGAATCTTTTTGGGGATACAATCTTTGACGTACACAAGCTCTAAAACTCCTTCTAATCAAAATAACATAAACAAATAAGAAAACTATTCTATTCTTTTTTTTTGCTCTAAGTATTTTTGATGGATTTCTCGATGATTTGAAAGAGAGGTGGTAATGCCTATTTATAGGTAACTTCCACCTTCTTTTTTTTTCACCCTCTTGCATTAATGCTTGTATCACTAATATCATGACATCATTGCTTGTTTCACTAATATCATGATATCATTACGTACATTACTAATATCATGACATCATGGCTTGCATCATTATGACATCATTTTTATTTGTAAAATAAAGTAAAATAAAATAAAATACTAAAAACTTGTTATAATTTATTTATAAATTTTAGTATTACTTATCTAGCCAAACAAGTGAAAATATCATTAAATTTTTTAGAACTGAGTTAAAATTTGAGTTTGAAAAGATAAAATAACTCAAAGAAATTAGAATTATTACCCTTAAATCTTAAGTCTTGTAAATTCATCTCTATACTGAATAGGTAATTGCCTACCTCATTAGGCAATAGAGGTCAAAAATAATGCATTCATACATAGAGAAAACTAAGCAAAATATATAAAAAGTACCTGTATAAGACTTGTAACAACCCACACCCACCCTAGGAGTTTGGTGACAACTTACTTGAAATTAAAGCATGACAAAATATGTGCTTTATGGAAATTCATGTGTTATGTAATTAATGAGTATGTGACATGTTAGATTAGTTATAATATGCATAATATAAATTATTATTGTGAAATAAGTGATTTATGTGAAATGCATAAGCATAAAATGATTTATTGCGCATAAAGTGAATTTTCATGCACAAAGTGATTTTTAAGTATAAAATAATTTTTGTGAGCATATTTAAAAAAATTTTAAATAAATATTTAGGGGGAATTTTTATTAAAATAATAAGAAAAATATTTTATTTTTAATTACAAATAAACATCCCATAAATAAAATTAAAAGGCCCAACACACCAAAACACTCCTAACCTAGCTCATTAATGGCAAACTTGTAATTTTGCCAAAACCCTAAAAATAAAACCTAAATTTTGGCCAGCCCTATTGTGGCAGCTGCCATTCAATTTTCTATCAGATTTTTATAGAAAAATTCTCTCAAAAACATTCTCTCAACTGAAATTCACAAGGTCCCTTCAAACCTTGCGATTTTGCGATCACCTTCATAAGTTTTTCTTCTCTTTCAATCTACTACTTGATTTTTATGAAATTAACCATGATAAATTCATTTGGGGCTGTATATTTACTATTTTATTCATGTTTAATTCAGCCTAGGTGAATTATTTGAAGAAGAAACCAATTTTCAACCGTAAACACAACCTTTTCTTCGCACATCCACCAAAGGTAAACCCTAAAACTTAAAACTGAGAATTTTCAAAAATTCTGCCATCTGTTAAAACTTCACTACAATGAACCAAGGTCTAAAAAATTGAAGTGAGCCACCAATCTTCTCCTTCTTCCACCTTTGGAGTGGATAAAATGCATCTCACCACTAAAAGTAATGTGTAATCAATGCCTTCATCTTGTAGATCATCATCCACATAATTTCCAAAGCCGCCCAAATTGTCTTCATAATCTTCTCATGATAAGTCTTCATCCATGAGTTTTTCTCCCATGTGCAAGTTCTGTTTCTTTGGACATTGACACCCCATGTGTCCAATTTCTCCGCATTTAAAGCATTCAATACCTTTGCCTTTTGCATTTGTAGCATTGGAGAAAGAAGGTTTTGAGTTGCTTTAAATGCGGAGAAATTGGACACATGGGGTGTCAATGTCCAAAGAAACAGAACTTGCACATGGGAGAAAAACTCATGGATGAAGACTTATCACGAGAAGATTATGAAGACAATTTGGGCGGCTTTGGAAATTATGTGGATGATGATCTACAAGATGAAGGCATTGATTACACATTACTTTTAGTGGTGAGATGCATTTTATTCACTCCAAAGGTGGAAGAAGGAGAAGATTGGTGGCTCACTTCAATTTTTCAGACCTTGGTTCGTTGTAGTGAAGTTTTAACAGATGGCAGAATTTTTGATAGAGCACGATGGCATGACTTTTGTAAACATGTTGGGGCTGCCGATTTGCTTATTGATGTGTTCCAAATTGATTTTTGTTATGTTTAGATGAAAAATATTAGTTCGAATCATGTTTTTGCATATTACCGTAATGACTGAAAAGTACGGGAAGCAAGAAAATCTATGATTTCCATCCTAAAACCTAAAATTGGAAATTTTCATGCATATGTTTTCAAAGGGATGCTGATTCCAATGTATATGTATTCTAAAATTATTTTTGTTATGTTTGCATGAGAAATATTAATTTAAATCATGTGTTTACATATTACAGTAATGATCAGAAAGTGCAACAAGTAAGAAAATCCATGGTTTCCATGGAATATATGCATTTGGCCTATAGAGGGATTTTGATCCCAATGTCTATAATTTTTATATGATATATTTTAATGAGTGTTGCAATATGTATATGAATGATATATTATTTAATTGCATGTTGGTTGAAGGAGTAACTCTAGACAAAGTATAGAGAGGTTCGGCCTACTTGAAAACCTAAATTGATATGTTTTGATTAATATGTGCAAATGATTGAGTGATATGGGAAATAAGTTTTATGATGTGTTAATTATGAATAAATGACCTTGAATTGACTATGAGATGGATTATGTCATTTGGTCAAAAGAGATGAACATGACTCTTCTAAGAATACTTGTTAAGTTGACATATATGAAAAGTGTAAAGTGTACCAAGTTGGATGTTAAATTGAATTGATATTAAGATCATAGTACATTGTGTTTAACTTTAAAAAATTCTTAGTATGAATTATTATGTGTTTTCCATGTGCCCCTATGAAGGCTAAGTGTGCAAGACTAAAATATCAACATGTTATGTGTAAGTGATGAGTGTACTTCTAAGTGCAACTCCAAGTATATATGAATGTTATATATGCATAAGGTAGTTATGGGATAGGATAGCATGATGTTAAGCAAATGCTAAGTATTGAATTATAATATTATGTTAGAGCTTGAGGAGTATTAGAAGTTCAAAGGCTACAACAATTAGGAGCTAAGGAACCATAAGGTGAGTAAACATTATATTCATGTTAAAGTACAAGTTATCAAGTTATGTGAACCTTTGAGATTCTTGAAATCCAAGTTCCTTTCTACCTAAATTATAATTATATGAATTCTTTATTAAACTTAGGTTACCAAAGGACAATTGGTCTAAAAATATAAATATTTATTCAATGATAAGAAAGAACCTTTGTAATTGTTGCCTTACCTTACTTTCCTCCTGAAACTACACTATTATTATCTTTTGTTCAATAAGCTAAACTACTATTGCTATTATGTTACATGTGATTACATTCTTCAATGCTATTATTATAAGTGATTGCCATTAGCTCTAGCTATGGTATCTATGAAACCTTTATGCAAAAATCCTCATGCTAATGTGAGTAATCATCAAAACCTGTGCACATGGTCTTAACCCGATGGATAGGGGTAGTGTATCCACCTTAGCTAGAAAGGGTAGTTCTAGCCATAGAGCCTAATCAGTTTCACACTACTTTATAAGTTATAAGTTAGGAGTTGGAATTTGTTATGATGCCACCTCTCCCTTGAGTGAATGAGCTAATAAGCCATCAACTCTATAAGTTATAAGTTTATAAGTTGATTTCTGTGAACCTTGCTAAATTGCAAAACATGACTCATGAATTATGAACCCTTATAAAGGGATATGTGTTATTGTTCATATTTATTGTTTGCTCATTGAGATCATCTATCTCACCCCTTTTTCTTTGTGTGATTCCAAGTGAGCATTTAAGGAGGCAAGGTGATTGCTCAAGCATCCTACTCCACTTGGGAAATATCCTTATCAAAGTTTATTACCTTACTATAATTTAATGAGTCTTTAAACGCTCTGGGAGTCCTTGTTTTAGGAGTTTTATTTTGGAATATTATGCTTGATCATTAATTTGAAGTCTTTAAATATTCTTTTCTTATGGATTGTATTTAAAGCATATTTTCACTATTCTTCTGCAACTTAAGGTTTTCCTTTATAAAAGGATTAATTAAGTTAATGCATGAGGTTTGGTACGATCCTAGGCAATGTTATTACATGTATGAGTGGGTTTCATTGGCATGGGTGAACTTATATCTCCCCATGTTCTAGGACCATCATATCTCTAAAATTGGGATGTGACAAAGTTAGTATCAGAGCTGTAGTTTAAGTCTAGTTTAGACTTGTCTATTTACTGGATTGATTAAGTATAATCCTGGGGCATAGGAATTTTTCTATAATGTCACTTGCAGTCTATCGATAGTATAGTTCTGTGAAATCCTATTAAGCTATAGTACTTCTTGTTACTAATTATGTGCCTTACGATTCTTTTATCAGATGACCAAGAAAAGTACCCTCGCTGGAGGACCTCGGCCTAAAGCACTCCATGTGACTTACAAAAGGACTTGGTGAGAGATGTTTGAGAAGGTCATGTTTGTGATTCACCTTAAGAGAAAGAAAACTCCTAATAAAGAGGACCCTAAAGAGCACCTAGACTGTGACTGGGTTTATCATAAGATTCAAAAATTAGAAAGTGACTGCTTGAAGCTTATGGAAGAAAATTGACATCTTAGGTCCTTAGTGAATACTTTAAGGGAAGATGTAGAGCAGCTTAAGACCAGAGATGTTGAGAAGATGTGAGACAATGCACCTAGAGATTCTAACTACTCGCCATCTAGGACTTTGTCTTCAATGGGTCGCATGCTGGATAAGGATTTTCTTTGCTATAGATGTAGTGGCTTTAGTCATATTGTGGCTAATTGTCCTTTTATCGATTATTCACCTGAGTGACCCTGGAGACTACCTGACATTTGCCCAAATGAGGGGCATAGTTGAGACTTATGCTGGTAGTTAATAACTATTGGCCTAGTGGTATAGGACTCATATGATGCAAATGATATTATTTGATTACTTAGTGACTTAGTGTGGATTGATCCCTTATTGCCTATGAGATGATCGACTTTTATATGACAGGAGAATTCTTCATGCTATAAGATATAGGTTACATGATTATGATATATGATATATGCTAGGGTATATGATATGTGACATATGCCTTGTGATGTTATATGATATGATAAGTACTTGTGATAAATGCATGATAAATATGATAGTTTCTAGTGGGGTGATGTGGGTTAGAAGGGAATTAGCACTAAATTCCTTATCGTTATAGTAGAATGCCTCCTAAGAAGAAGGTCTGCATAGCTGCCCATCCTATTATGGCTAGTGAGGATGTAATATTGAACACTACTTAAAATGCTACCTCTGCACCTATAAGGTCAAGAGAGAGATCTAACTCGAGAGCACCAAGCATGGGCTCTAGCGAGCAAGCCTCTTCTTAAGAGGTTCACGCTATGCTTAAGGAAATGAGGGACTTGCATAAAGAATTGGATGAGCTATAAGCTCAAAGGTGGGAAGTGCTGCCAACACAAAAAGGGAATGGAGTTCCATATGAGCTACAAGCTCAAAGGTGGGAAGTGCTACCAACACAAGAAGGGAATGGAGTTCCACCTCATGCGATAGTGGCACCTACACAGAGGGAAAGGAAGCGGCTACCTGATGAGGGGAGGACTATTTCTAATTTCAATAAGCTATAGCCACCTACCTTCTGTGGTGAGGAGGGTGATGACCCTCATGAATTTTTGGATGAGATGGACAAGCTAGTCCATCACCTGTCATGCTTTGACACTCGAGTGATTGAGTTGGTAGAGCTCTAACTCAAGAAAAAGGTATGGTATTGGTATGAAAGAAATATCGAAGAGCGACTATATGGAGCCAACCCACCTACATGGGCAGAATTTAAGCAAGAGATGATGGATCAGTTCTTGCCTAAAGGTGAAAGGCGATAGGGCACTGCAGTTCGAGCAGCTAAAGCAGAAGCCTGGGATGTTGCTATTGGAGTATGCAAAGGAGTTTAATCAACCTAGCAAGTTCACTGCCAATATTGTTCCTACTAAAGCCAGTCGCATAACCGATTCTTTAAAGGATTGGTTACACCTCTGTTCAACTCATTGGCAACAACTGAGTTTTTGACCTTGGCCAAGCTGATAGATAAGGCGAAGATAGTGAAGAAGAGGTACAAGGCCAAGAGAGCTGAACGAGCTGAACGTGAGCAAAAGGGTAAGCACAAGAGCAAAGGGCATGGAGGCTAGCATAGAGGAGGAGAAGGAGGTCCAAGGAAGGAATCATTGCCAGCAACTACAACACCTAGATAGCAAAATGGACAATCTAAATAGAATTTTCCCATTTGTGGCCAATGTAGAAGAAACATTCTAGAGTTTACCGAAAAGTCTCGGGTGAATTCTTAAAGTATTGGGCCACTTCACCAAAGACTGCCCATAGATAAGGGATTTGGGAAACATGACCTCAGCACCTCCACCATCTAAACCATTCCAATCTCAAGGGCAAGGAGCTAAGAATAAGGGGCCAGCTGCTAGAAACACACTAGCAGCAGACAATAAGGGTAAAGGTCATGTATTCTCTTTGAATCAACAAGAGGCCTGTGCATTGCATACCGCCGTTACAAGTATCATTCTTATCCAAACTTCTAATGCAAGATGCTTGATTGATTCTGGTGCTACACATTCATTTGTATCTCTATGTTTTGCTAAGAATCTTGGTGGAAAAAAGGAATTAATGCATAAACCTTTAATAGTGTCAACTCCTTTGGGAGAAGTAGCAAAAGTGAAGTATGTGTTTAAGGATTGTGGAGTAGATATTAATGGACGAGAACTTCCTATAGAATTGCTAGAACATGATGTGTTAAAATTCAATATAATCTTAGGAATGGATTGGTTATATGAGCATGGAGCTCGTATTGACTGTAGAGAAAAGTTAGTAGAGTTTCAAACTAAGGATAGAGAAAAGTTTTTGTATCTAGGAGATAGGAATGAGAACCCTCCAAATTTGATATACGCCTTGGGAGCGAGAAGGATGTTAAGGAAAAGGTGTCAAGCATACCTAGCTCATGTAGTGGATACTGTTAAAGAGGCTATTGTTCTTGGCAAGAGCACACCAGTGGTGGATAAATTCATAAACATCTTTCCAGAAGATCTACCGGGAATACCACCAGATCTAAAGAACACAACCCATATCGATATCGCCATATCATATGGCACTGGCAGAGTTGAAAGAATTAAAGACACAACTGTATGATCTACTCAACAAGGGTTTCATTCAACCAAGTAGTTTGCCATAGGGCACACCAATGTTGTTTGTGAAAAAGAAAGATGGCTCGTTTCATATGTGTATCAATGGTTGCCAGCTTAACAAAGTCACTGTGAAGAACAAGTATCATTTACCAAGGATCGATGATCTTTTTGATCAACTACAAGGAGCTGGCTACTTCTCTAAGATTTACTTGAGGTCTGGTTATCATTAGCAAAAGAGCTTGGAGAAGACATCTATAAGACTGCTTTTCATACAAGATATGGTCATTACAAATTCACAGTCCTACCTTTTGGATTGACAAATGCTCCAGCCACTTTCATAGACTTGATGAACCAATTGTTTAGACCATTTCTTGACAAGTTCATTATCGTTTTCATCGATGACATCCTAATTTACTCTAACAGTAAAGAAGAGCATGAAAAGCATCTAAGGATTGTGTTACAGATGCTACATGATCACCAACTATATGCAAAGTTATCTAAGTGTGAATTTTGGATGGATTCTGTCAATTTTGTTAGGCATGTAGTAAGTAAAGAAGGAATCCAAGTTGACCCTAAGATAGTTGAAGTGATAGCCAATTGGCTATGACCCACAATAGTTTTTAAAGTTTAGAGTTCTTAGGTATGGCCGGCTATTATCATAGATTTGTGTAGGACTTTTCTAAGATAGCATCACCATTGACCAAGTTAACTAGAAAACAAGTTAACTTTAATTTGGAGGAGTCCTATGAGGAGAGCTTCTAAAAGTTTAAAAAGTGCTTAATATCAGCCATGGTTTTGGCATTACCAAAAGGTGAGGAAGGGTTCACAATCTATTGCAATGCCTCAAGAGTAGGACTTGGATGCGTCTTGATGCAAAATGGTAAAGTCATCACCTACGCATTACAAAAATTCAATAAGCATAAAGTGAACTACCCTACTCACGACTTGGAATTAGCAGCAGTAGTGTTTGCTCTAAAGATCTGGAGGCACTATATGTATGGAACGAAGTGCGAGATCTATACGGATCATAAGAGTCTTTTGTACATCTTGAGCCAAAGAGACCTCAACCTTAGGCATAGGAGATGGATTGAACTACTAATGGACTACAATTGCCAGATTCTCTACCATCCTGGAAAGGCAAACATTGTAGCAGATGCTTTGAGCTAAAAATCAATAGGGAGCCTAGCCCATGTGAAACAGCAAAAAATGTCAATTTTGAAGGAGTTAAAAGGATTGTTTAGTCAAGGCTTGAGGCTAGAAATTGGAGAACCACAAGCTTTAGTACCTCATTTTCAAATAAAGTTAAAGCTAGTGGAGGAGATAAAAATTTCATAAGATAAGGACCCACACTTGGTTAACCTAAAGGATGAGACTGAGAAAGAAAGAACCCTGAATTCAAAGTAGTCAATGGGATTCTAAAGTATGGAAAGAGAGTATGTGTGCCTGATGTGAATGTGCTAAGGAAGAAGATATTAAAGGAAGCACTTCAAACACCTTACTATGCTCATCCTGGAACTACTAAGATGTACCATAATGTGAGAGCTAACTATTGATCCCTTGGACTAAAGAAGGATGTGGCTAAGTTTGTGGCATCATGCCTAACTTGTCAACAAGTCAAGTACGAGCATTACTAACCCTTTGGTTTGCTACAAAAGATTAAGTTACCTGAGTGGAAGTGGGAGCGTATCACGATAGACTTCATAGTTGGGTTACCTAGAATCCCCAAAGGATATGACTCCATATGGGTTATAATGGACCGACTCACAAAGTCTGCCTATTTCCTAGAAGTTAAGACCACATACTCTATAGCCTAGTATACATAATTGTACATAGATGAGATTATGAAGCTACATAGAGTACTAGTTTCTATCATCTCAAACCAAGGCACTCAATTCACCTCAAGGTTCTGGTAAAAATTGCAAAAAGCTTTAGGAACTCAGTTGGACTTTAGTACTATATTTCACCCTCAGATGGATGGACAGTCTAAAAGGACAATTCAGACACTTGAGGACATGTTAAGAATATCTGTCCTAGATTTTGGTGGTATCTAGGATAAGTACTTACCTTTGATTGAGTTCACCTACAACAACAGCTATCATTCGTCCATTAGCATAGCACCATGTGAAGCACTGTATGGGAGGAAATGTCATTCTCTAGTTTGTTAGGTTGAACCTAGAGACAAGTATATAGAGATGCTGGAATTGCTCAAAGAGACTAACGAAAAGGTACCATTGATACAAGATCGGCTAAAGATGGCCTTCAGTCAACAAAAGAGCTATACAGACCCTAAAAGAAAGGATGTTCATTTTGCTATAGGAGATCATGTCTTCTTGAAGTTTTCCCCAATGAAAGGTGTTATAAGATTTGGCAACAAAGGAAAGCTATTGCCTCGCTTTGTTAGTCCTTTTGAAATCTTGGATAAGGTTGGGGAAGTGTCGTATAAACTTGCCCTAACCCCAACAATGGCACATGTGCACCTGGTATTTTACATCTTGATGTTGAGAAAGTATGTATTAGATCCAACCCATGTGCAGTCACCTCCAGACATCCTAGTAGATGAGCAACTATCTTATGAGGAGTTACCAATAACCATAGTGGACCGATAAGTGAAAAGGTTAAGGAAAAAGGAGATAACCATGATAAAGGTTCAATGGCGAAATCATTGAATGGATGAATGCACTTAGGAAACTGAGGAAAAGATGAAAAGTATTAAGTGTACTAAGTTAGATGTTAAATTGAATTGATATTAAGATCATAGTATATTGTGTTTCACTTTAGAAAAGTCTTGGTATGAATTATTATGTGTTTTCCATATGAGCCTATGAAGGCTAAGTGTGTAAGACTTTAAAAGTCAACATGTTATGTGCAAGTGATGAGTGTTCTTCTAAGTACAACTCCAAGTATATTTGAATGTTATATGTTCATGGGGTAGTCATGGGATAGGATAGCATGATGTTAAGAAAATGCTAAGTATTGAATTATAATGTTATGTTAGAGCTTGAGGAATATTAAACGTTCAAAGGCTACAGCAATTAGGAGCTAAAGAACCACAAGGTGAGTAAATATTATGTTCATATTACAAATACAAGTTATCAAGTTATGTGAACCTTTGAGATTCTTGAAACCCAAGTTCCTTTTTACCCTAAATTATAATCATGTGAATTTTTTGTTAAGCTTGGGTTGCCAAAGGACAATTTGTTCAAAACTATAAATGTTTATTCAATGACAAGAAAGAACCTTTGTAATTGTTGCCTTACCTTACTTTCTTTTTGGAACTACACTATTATTATCTTTTGTTCAATAAGCTAAACTGCTACTGCTATTATGTTACATATGATTGTATTCTTCAAAGCTATTGTTATAAGTGATTGCCATTAGCTCTAACTATGGTATCTATAAAACTTTTATGCAGAAATCCTCGTGCTGATGCGGGTAATCATCAAAACATATGCACATAGTCTTAACCCGATAGATAGGGGTAGTGTATCCACCTCAGCTAAAGGGGGCAATTCTAGCAATGGAGCCTAATTAGTTTCACATTTCTTTATAAGTTATAAGTTGGGATTTGGAATTTGGTATGATACCATCTCTCCCTTTAGTGAATAAGCTAATAAGCTGTCAACTCTATGAGTTATAAGTTTATAAGTTGATTTCTATGAACCTTGCTAAATTGCAAAACATGACTCATGAATTATGAAACCTTATAAAGGGATATGTCTTACTATTCAAGATTTATTGTTTACTCATTAAGATAATCTATCTCACCCATTTTCCTTGTGTTTTACCAAGTGAGCATTTTGAGGAGGCAAGGTGATCGCTCAAGCATCCTACTCTGCTTGGGAAATTTCCTTGTCAATGTTTATTATCGTATTATAATTTATTGAGTCTCTAGACACTCTGGGAGCCCTTGTTTTGGGAGTTTTATTTTGGAACATTATACTTGATCATTGATTTGAAGTCTTTAAATATTCTTTTTTTATGGATTGTATTTAAAGTATATTTTCACAGTTCTTCTGTAACTTAAGGTTTTCCTTTATAAAAGGTTTAACTAAGTTAATGCATGAGGTTTGGTATGATCCTAAGTAATGTTATTATATGTATGAGTGGGTTCTATGGGCATGGGTGACCTTATATCTCCCCACATTCTAGGATCGTCATATCTCTAAAATTGGGATGTGACAAGACTGAAATGGGGAAATTTCATTAAAATTTGTTCAAATCACAAATGAATATGCTGAGGACTATGTCCTATAGTTCCACCATTAGGAAGACTAAAGGATCTAAAGACTTTCAGCCTTAGAAGAATAGGAGGAGTGAAGTCTTCCTTCTCTTAATCATAATCTAGAGCTAGTGGAGAGAGGGGTGGAGCACCTGCATACAAGAAGAAAGAAGACCCTTTGGCATGCTATTTCTACTTACAAAAGTGGCCTTTACCAGCCTGAGTCAACATCATATGAGAGAGCTAGCTCTAACATAGAACTAATTTGAAAGAATCCATTCAAGAAGAAAATGGATTCCATTGATGTAAGATGCTAACTAAGCCAATAAGATCTAGTAGATCTAAAAGACTTCGAAGACAGAAGGCAAAATTCCATAACCAATACCCACTTAAAGCCTTACATATAGTAATAACACTTATCAACCCTAACTATATCCCAAGAATAACTCATCCTAAACCCAAAAAAGGGCTATACTCATATTCCCCATGATCATCTAGAAGAACACCAAACATGCAGGCACAACTAGGTAATAAAGGTTGTGTTTCTGAAAAGCCACCAAGTTATAATGAAAGTTAGTTTGTTTTAGAGTTTGAAGAAAAAATAAGAAAAAAACTATGATCTAGTCTAGTTATATATAAGCCCTAACCAATGCCTTATTAGAACTCTAAGCCTATCTTTTTGGTTTCCAAAACTATCCATATTCCTACACCTTTTAATGACCCTAATAACTGCATTGAAGACTAAGGGAAATTTTGTGTAGTTTCTCTAAAAGTTCACTATAAGACTCAAGTACATCATCACATGCCATATAGAGTCACATGGGTTCACCTACATAAGCTCTAATATAGAGGACTTGGTGCTTCGCCATTTAGCTAATTCATGCAGAAGACATCTAAAGACTCTAAGCCTATTGTTGCTCACTCAATCCTTCACAGTAGTAGAGGAAAGGGACCTTCTGATGAGGACTAAAAATGGCTCACCAAATATGAGCTACACCAACCAAATCCAAGATAGACCCAAATGTTTTGGACAACAAGCCTTGACACATCTAGACATCCAAGCTTAAGCAATCACTAAAAATAAGGCTGAAGGCCTCACAAATAGGCCATATCATGCCTCATCTCTACAATCGTCCAAGCATCAAGTACCTTGCTCCAATAGCAGCTTGCCTCGCCAACAAATAATCCTACTTAGCTTACAAGGATAGTCATCCCTGATAACTCTTTATGAACTCATCTAACATGTAACCTTGTCATCTCTGAGAAATGGGATTCAATCACTTTAGCACAAGGTTCACGGCCACCAAAACAAATGCATCATTAGTTTGTATATCTATAGATTGATTTTACCCTAACTCATTAATCACTTGCATTCATGTAACTCACCTTTTAATCCCTCAGTAGGAAAACACTATAAATACCAAACTATCTCCAACTTAAAAATATTTATAAGAGAAGAAAAAAGAGCCTTTTGAGGAGAAGCTATGACTTCTTAAGAGAAAAATGGTGCATACTAGTATGATACAGCTATTCTAGCCACTGATGTGGGTCAAATTTAATACCCTAGTCTCTAAGACTAAGTATAGAGTGAGTAGGGTGTCGAACTCTAGGGAATTTGGAGCAATTTTATATTAACCAGGTAATTACTAAGATGGATAGGCAAACAACAAACAAAAGATATTGATTTATTCTATCTAATCTAAAATACTAAAGTTTTATTATTACTTTAATTAATAACAATAATAATGAATAATAGAATTACAATTCAGAACTAATTTTAAACTATAAAAGTTAACAATATATAAACACATGCAATGATTGGAGAATATGACCATCAGTCCTTAAAAGCAACTCTCGTTGTCAATTAAGGGTATTTTCATTTAGAGTCTACAAGCACTCTCATGACATTGTAGAGATAAACAAAAACCATTAAGTTCCATGCCAATTCTTTAACCCCTCAAAGCGGATTTCTTGTCTCTAGGTACTTTCCTATCCTTTAAGTAATTTCAATTACATTTCCACCAAAATGTCCCAACTCTCATTGTGAACAAAATGATTAACAAGTTATATATGGTGATCAAGCATACATAATACAATGTAGCACTCAATTGAAACTAAATCATTCATGCATATTAAGAATGTAGTTCATAAAATTAATTCATCATTGCAATTCTAACAACTTATTAGAATAAGTACATGGTAAAATATGTCATAAAAATAATGCAAGCATTCATTATTAAGTAGTAAAACAAAAATAGAAGAAAGGAAGAAAGATTGATGAATGAAGACTCCTTTATTCTTTAGGAAATGACTTGCACAATTCTTAAACTTGAAGTGCCTTTTGGAAGGACACTTGATATAAACCAGGTACTTAATTCTAATAAGGTGTTTACAATGATTTTAAGTAAGTTTTTTCCTATCTAATACAATTGTATCTCCCCTCCAAAATGAAGCCAAATCTAAGTATTTATAAGTCCTAAGGTGTCCCATAAAGTGCCTCTTTGAAAAGGGTGTGAAAATGAAAGGGTGCCTTGAAAGGGTGCTATAACTACTCGGCACAGAGGGAGGATGATCGACACCACAGGCTACTATCACTAGTCAGCACACCTTGTCACTAGTCAGCACAGAAGGCTACTATCACAACTCGTGACAGCCTGCGATGAGTCAGCACAGCCTTGTCTTGGCTAATCCTTGCAAAATTTCTTCCTTTTCAAGCATAGAACCCTTGATCCTTTGAGAGTTACCTAAATTACTTAAAGAACACTTAAAAACAAGATTAAAAACACCATTTTAAAGATAAAATTCATGCATTCAAACACAAAATTAACTATTAATTGATTAGTTTAGGTATACATATTTGCATCATATAAGCCACCTCTAGCCTTACCAAAAAAAAAAAAACAAATAGTCTTTTAATCACATCACATCCCATTTTCGGAGACATGATAGTCCTAGAACATGGGGAGACATAAGGTCACCCACACCCGTAGAACCCACTTATACTTATACAAATACTACCTAGGATCGTACCAAAACCTCTTTCACTAACTTAAATAAACCCTTTATTTATTTTTTTTTTTTTGAAAACCTTAAGTTGCAGAAGCATAGTTAAAATATACTTTAAACATAATCCATAGGAAAATAATATTTAGAATCCAATTAAAACCTCAAAAGATAACATTTCAAAATAAACATCCAAAAATAAATATTCCCGGAGCATCTAAGGGTAACTCTTTATAACATATTAAACTGATTATCTTGGACAAGGAATCCCTAAGCAAAGTAGAATGCTTGAGCCATCACCTTGCCTCATCATATTTGCTCACCTGGAACTACACAAGGAAGAAAGGGTGAGATAGATGATCTCAATGAGTAAACAATAGGGCTTATACAATAACATATATCCCTTATAAAGGGCTCATAGCTCATAACTTATAGTTCATGATTTATAGTTTGTAATTTTAGAAAGGTTCGTAGAAATCACACTTATAACACATAACACATAGAGTGAAGGCTACTGTCATAATCACTCGAACACATGAGTAAAAGCTATTGCCATAATCACTCAAACACATAGCCGATGATTACTCACATCGATACAAGGATCACATAACCGATGATTACTTGCATTGGTACGAGGAGCACATAGCCGATGATTACTCACATCGGTATGAGGATTTTTGCATAAAAAGAGTTAAAGGTACCATAGCAAGAGCTAATGATAATCACATATAATAATAACATTTAAGCCAATAATAACATGTATCCCAATAACAATAGTAGTTTAACATTTTAGAATAAAAGATACAAGAATAATGTAGTTGCAGAAAGAATATAAGTTAGGACAGTAATCACAAAGGAATTATCATTGGATAAATAAAAATGGTTTTGGACTAATTGTCCTTTGGCAACCCAAGCGCACAAAGAAATCATTAAAATAGAAAAAGACTTAGGTTTTAAGATATCAAAGGTTCACAAAACATTATAGCTTGCACTTACAACTTGAAACATAATGTTTACTCACACCTGTAACATGAACACAGTGTTTACTCACCTTGTGGTTCCTTCGCTCCTAGTACACGTAGCACTTTTGAACCTCTAAAGCTCCTCAAAATCTAACATAATATTTTATTCAATACTTAGTATTTATTTAATCATGATGCTATCCTATCCCATAACTACCCCATGCACATATAACATTCACATACACTTACAATTGCACATAGAAGTGCACCCATTATTTGCACATAACATGTTAACTTTAAAAGTCTCGTACACTTAGCCTTTATAGGCCCATATGAAAACACATCATAATTCATGTCAATACCTTTCTAAGGTCAACACAATATCATTATCTTAATATCAATTCACTTTAACAATCAACTTAGTACACTTAAACTTCCATATATGTCAATTTATCAATAGCTTCTTAAGTGTCATACTTAACCCTTATGATCCATTCATTCAATTAATCACTTCATCAATTCAAAACCATTAATTCATTATCAAGTCATCATAACATCCATTTCCATATTTCCCAATCACATTCACATTCTAATCACAATATAAGGTTAAGATACCTTAAGTATACCTTAAGTATACCAAAGTGCCTCTAGGCTTGTCTAGTGTCTTCCTTTCAACCAACATGCAATTTAACTATTCATCATACATACATGCATGTCAATAATCATTGAAACATATCACATAAATATTATAGACATTGGGATAAAAATCCCTTGGCAGGCCAGATGCTTTAAAGGGAAAATTGAATTTTTCTCACTTTTCGCACTTTTTGTCTATTATAGTAATATGTAAAAACATGGTTTGAATCAAGATTTCTCATGTAAACACAACAAAAATCATTTTAGAATATTAATCTATATGAATTAGCAGCAATAGGTATGTTTCATACATGAAAATTTAAATTTTGGATTTTAGGATGCAAAACCATGAGTTTTCTTGTTTTCGGTATCTTCCGGTCATTGCAGTAATGTGTAAACAGGTATTTTAAACCATTATTTTTCATTCAGTCACAGCAAATATTAGTTTAAAACATCCTCATGTATGAATTAGAAGCCATTGATCATAATTACGCATGAAAATTCCAAGTTTCAAGGTTTAGGGTGAAAATCATGAGTTTTCACGCTTTCCATTCATTACAATGATATGCAAACACATGATTTAAATTGTTATTTCTCATCCAAACAAAAAAATATCAGTTTAGAATCCATCCATACACAAATCAGCAGCCATATGTACAAAAAAATCATAGAATTTTCCAACTTCTAAGTTCCAACACAAAAACCTTGAATTCCTTTATTTTCTGAAACTTTTGGGTCATTATAGTAATATGCAAAAATATAATTTAATCAAATATTTTTCATCAAAACACATCAAAAATTAGTTTAGAAATCAATGATATAGAAATTTCCCCCCCTTGGTATGGTTTATGCATAAAAATTTTAATTTTGGGTTACAGGATTCACCTTTCGAGAAATCGCGTAGAGAGGTTAGTGTTCAGTAGAAAAATTGATTTTTCTCTTAAGGAATCACCTAGCCTGAATTTTATCAGTAAATATTCAGTTCAAAACAATTTTTCCAAGATTAGTTTCATAAAAATCAAATAGCAAATTGAATGGAAAAGAAAAACTTATGAAACGATCGCAAAATCGCAAGTTTGAAAGGATTTCTATAAATTTCGGTAGAAAGAAATATTTTGAGAGAATTTTTTAACCAAAATAATAAAATAATAGAATAGTGGCTTCTGGAATGAAGGGCTGGCCGAAATTTAGATTAAATATTAGGGTTTTGGGTGAAATTTCCAAGATTACCCTTAATGAACTAGGTTAGGAGTGTTTTAGTGTAGTGGACTTTTGGATATTTGGGCTTTTTAATTAATTTTGGGCTGATTGTAATTAAAAATAAAATATTTTTCTTATTATTTTATGTAAAATTTTTTCCAAAATATTTAATTAAAAATTATTTTAGAATACTCATAAAATTATTTTTATGCTTAAAAATCATCTTTTTACATGAAAATTCATTTTACGAAAAATAACTTATTTCATGCTAACGTATTTTATTCAAATCATTTATTTCGCAA
The DNA here is from genome assembly GCA_947687605.1 of Reutealis trisperma. Lineage (NCBI taxonomy): Eukaryota > Viridiplantae > Streptophyta > Magnoliopsida > Malpighiales > Euphorbiaceae > Reutealis > Reutealis trisperma. The sequence goes on from CANTUT010000466.1 coordinate 234,438, forward strand.
TAATAATTCATATTAGGCATATTAAAATTAATTTAACATGCTCTAAACTCATAAATCACGTCACACATGAATTTCCATAAAACCACATATTTTGTCACAGCAACTCTAAATTCAAGCAATTTGTCACGAAAACTCTTAGGGTATATGTGGATTGTTACAAATCATCTACTAAGAGGCTGACCTTTTCGTCTTTAGCATGTTACTCTCTAGAGTTCAATACCAATATCTTCTTTCCCCACTGGAAAGAGTCTCAATGAAAGCCCTCACAAAATTGTCATGACCCGAACCTAGGGGCACGTGACCAACACTAGGGAATGGAAAGACAAAAAGCTTCTGGAACCCATAGTAAACCTAATCAATTATTAAACATAATTTAGCAATATCAATCACAATTTAAGGACTTAACTATATTTCCTTTAATCAATTTTATATAGATTTTATTCACTAGATGACAATGCAAAGCTCTAAAGTGAAAATTTAAATTTTTTATTTACATAAATACAAAATAGCTACAGAAAAAGAAATACAATGCTAATCTTCATAATGAACGTATTTTCTTTTAACTCTGCTACTAACTAAGCCTAGAAAAATAATGTTGAATGGGGTAAGCGTTCTACTCAATGAGTGGATATAAATTAATAACCAGTGTCATGTTACACATGTGAAATGCCACAACACAGCAAAAATTCACACATAGCATAAAAAAACACTCATGATGGATGACAGTCCATAGAATCCAACCCTCATCTAGAATGCAATGGGGAGCCAACCCCCAGCCTTGGCTCGCTTAATAATCTAATACGGGACCACGATGAGACTAGCTCAAGCTAGGCATCCCTATACTCTCTTATCCATGTTTAGGGGCCACTATGAGACCAACTCAAGCTACACTATCCCTGTCATAACATCATCATCATTATATCATATCATAACATATCATAGTCATCATTTCATTTAAACAATGTCCTAAGTCAGTGTGGGTTGGATCTATAACATTTCTGTCACATCTCACTTTTGGGATGGACAGTCTTAGGGCATGGGACCCATTACCTGCTATCAAAATCCAATATGGTATCACGTAACCAAATTACAAAATCACATCAATCCTATCGAAGATCATAACCTGAATCACATCACCATCTCATAATACAATTCTATGCACATACTTCTTAATAACCATCATTGATATTTATCGATTAATTCATACATAATTCTCGTCCTTACATAAACAAATTGTATTCCAAATAAAACATTTATTTCTATAGAGCAACTAACTATAACATACATATACTTGCATATAAATAACATAACAAATATCTTCAAAGATACTTCTACTCATATGCCATCTCTAATTGAAATTCACACTTCAACTCAGACTGATCACTCTTAACCTCCTATAGAAAATTTTGGGAAAAGGGAAGTGAGTTTATGACTCAGTGAGTAAAAATCATATTACACTTAGATCACATGGCTCAATGTTCAAGGTTTGTTAATAAGGAGAACATTTGACTGACTTATACATACATAAACATATTAGTTGATAGAGAAGATGAATGACAGTGATTATCAATAATATATTTTTGGAAACTTAAATCAGGTATCAATAACATATTTAAATACATATATTGAATAGCATATAACATATATTATTCTTAAAATTAATTATCGAATATAAATTAAAAGTGAAGTCTATATAACTTATACTTTAGTAAACTTGAAAATTATCAGTTAAATATAAATATTTTGCAATACACTTCAAATACAAATTCAAGAAATAATTCATGAAAACTTTACAAAGATTCATAATAAAATTAACTCGTTATATAATCATACAAGGTACATAAAAAGATTCTCATAATCTCATAATTCATAGTAAATATTGTAGAAAACTATATAATTTTACTCATGATAAAACATGTAAAACTGAGAATAGAAATCGACTCATAATAGGTTCATAATATTCCTCGTAATAGTTTGTGATAAACATGAGATTGATCAGGTCCCATGGCTAGGAATTTATACTCCTCCTAATAAGAGGTCGAATGTTATACCCCATCCGTGGGTACAATGTACACAATGTCCGATGATTTACTCTTCATCAGTCAGGGGATTTCTGCTCGTTCAAAGACATAATAATCACATAATAAAATCAATATCAATATAAGCTCGTAATAAATACAATATACATCAAATTAGTCTTATAATAAATACTTGTAATCAATATATTTCAATACTTGTAATTCATTAAATATTCTAGTAATCTCGTTGTCTAATAATATTAACAAATCTTGTAATACATCATCAAAACTCAAAACCTATAAATCATTTTAGAAAATTGATAGTCTAGTAATAAAATCTCATATACAAAAAAACAATCAAATATTACATCTTCTATAAGAGAATTTAACAAATTTAAGTGCTCAATAGGAGACTGCAAATACTCATATAAAATACTTCAACACTCATCAATAACAAACTCATTTAACACTTATAAGCTCATTAACAACTATTTTAGTAAATACTTTATACTTTTAAAATCATAATCAACATATATATGTAGTTCAATCATATTATCGAAAGGAAATCGAATAATCATATATGTATTGTAATAAGCACATGGAAGTAACTTTTATGGACTTGTTATTTGGGATTCTCATAACGATTAGGAATTCAAATGGATAGAAGTTTCATGCAAGGTGGTTTTACGATGATAAAGTTTTCAATATCAGATTCGCAGTAGAAAATAGGATTGCAATTACTCACCTTTCTCACTATATCCTCCAGTTAGGTTCAATCCATCTCCACTTGTATGCAACTCATCTTTTCCTTGCCCTAATTCCTCCTACATGTAAAATCCCAATTCCTATATCAATTACAATTCAATCCTTTATTTGTTATTCTTATAATCTATTCATCAAATGTTTATCAATTAAATCCTCTATGACTTATTTTCATATATTTCCTATAATTCTAATGAAAATTCGGCATCATTTTCCCTAAAATTGGACTAATCCCCCTGAAAGTCAACAATCTCAATTCAACAAGTATCATAATTCAATTGTCTGACCTAGACCTCCAATACATCAAATAATCTCATCTGCCATCTCGCTCAACTTAATTTCATTTTAAATAACTTTTATACAATTTAATAATGATTTCTATTTATCAACTTAACACTAAAAAAAACTAAACATAAACAATCTAATAATTTTTCTAGCATTTAAACATTGGAATTAATCTAACAGAAATGCATTCTAGGCCCACTGAAATCAAATTCTCAAAATCTAGCTTCGGAATCATATCATACGCATGAAGAATGACCCGCTGGAGGTCTCTGTCACTGGCTGCGCATGGGCCACACGCCGGCAACCTCCGGAGATGCGCTGCCACTGGAGGTGGCCGACAAAAACATGGTTGATGTCTTCTTGCTTGCCTAGATGCTAGGAGCATGGATATGCACTTCACTCGCTACTACGCTCCTCCTTTCTGCCGAAAAAGACCTTAAAAAGTTCAGTGGCTCAATTTTTTATCTCCTTCTCTGGTCATCCCCAGCCGACAATTCAGCTACCAACTTGAAGCTTGTGATGAGGCCATTCCATAGCCACCAGAATCGCCCTCATCCGCTGCCAAAATTGCCAAAAATGAGCTTTGAATTTTCAACGCTGGCGAAGCTTGATCTTGTGCATACGCCACCATCTGTCCCTCCTTCTCACTGCTGCTAGTTTCATTGTAATCACCAGACACCAGGCTTCCATTTGGTGTAGGCCGTACAGCCCACCGCCAACTGGTGGCTGTTCAACAGCGTCTCTCTCTTTCTCTGCCGCTTCGTCTCCCTCTGCTCTCTCCCGACTCTGCCTTCTGTTTCTTTTTTTTCTTTTCTTCTTTTTTTTATACACATATACATATATAATTTCTTTTTCCTCATTTTATATACATAAATACTTAAAAAATTATACAAATATTCTATAATTATCATTACAATCTTTATCATTATTATTATTATTATTATTATTATTATTATTATTATTATTATTATTATTATTATTATTATTATTATTATTATTATTATTATTATTATTATTACCCATAAAAATTACATTTTTATTTCACAATATTTTCAAAATTAAAACAATTAAATTTAAATGAAAATATTTTCTTAAATTATATTTTATTTTATTTCTTAAAATATTTTCATTCCTTAAATTATCGAAACTTATTAAAATATAAATTCATAAATTACGAAAAATTGAGTTGTTACAATTCCATTCTCCACCATAACCACAACACACATTAAATCAAATATACAACATATAACATGGCATGAACACACATTATGCTTCTAAATTAACTCTAATAATGATAAATATACTATATAATATACATTCAAGTAATGCATGAATGAAATGATCAAATGCAAGTCTATTGAATTATATCAACTCATAGATTTGATGGAACCATCTAGCTTTCCTCGAAACAAGGTATCCGATAGCTAGGAGATACTTGAAATACTAGCACTAAACAATATAGAATGTACATTAGAATAGGAACAACCAACTTTACTTTTCTAAACTAAACTCAGTTATCCTAAAGATTCTGTCAAAATTTCCCCAGAACCTCCCCTATATCTAGGACATTACTTCCTAAAAGAAAAACAGTATCACAACAATAATAACTCAACTCACACAATCACAATCATCCCCTTCTCTATCAATCAATATAATATCATCATTATATTTAAGGTTATTGACTTAATTAAATTATATAATTATTTTATATTTCTTTTGACTTGGAAATTTAATTTATATTCTAAATTATAGAATTAGTATTATGGAAATACAAATAATATTAATATTGATAAAAATCGATATATATAAGATCTTACTTATATACATATGCTCATTATTATGTTATTTAAATTTGCATCTAAATTCATAACCAATTATTAAAATTAAGGTAATTCCATAAAATAGATTTGTAATAAAATTTATCAAAATAATTTTAATAATAATTTCTTTATCTATTTTGCAATTTAAATTCATAGAAATTTATATTGATTATAATTTGTTCATTATCTTTAAAAATACTAACTAAATTTATATTTTAAACTTTTAAAAATTAAATTTCTAGTTTAGTTAAATTTCTTAATTAAATTACTTAAAATAATTTCATATTTATATAGATATAATTTAATTATTCATTAAAAATGTGAATTCTCATAAAAATCATTAATCTCAAATTTTTCGTTAACATCTTTCACATTTAAAATTAATATAAATTCCACCATTGCACAAGAAAAATGAAAATAAATTAAAGAAATAAAAAAATTCAACCTGCTAGAATTCTAATTACTAGACAGTCACTATATTCCGACCAAAAAACTAAAATATTATCCAAAATTAGCAAATAGCATATCAAATTAAAGTACATGAAGAGTAGGATCCAATTATACCAATATTGTTAGAAATTGAAATTGAAAACTGGTCACAAAGTGGTATGCAAAATCTCCTTGCTGCCAGCTGCTTTAGATCGCATGTGGGACCACTCCTGCAACCATTTGCTTCACACCTCCACCCACGAGCTCGCTGATAGCTCATCTTCCCGATGGTGTCGCATGCTTGCTGGAGATCATCAGATGGCTAGCAGCCATGTTCTCTCTCTCTCTCTCTCTCTCTCTCTCTCTCTCTCTATATATATATATATATATATATATATAGAGAGAGAGAGAGAGAGAGAGAGAGAGAGAACATGGCTGCTAGCCATCTGATCATATATATATATATATATATATATATATATATATATATATATATATATATATATATATATATATATATATATATATATATATATATATATATATATATATATATATATATATATATATATATATATTCTTATGACAATAATAATCTGATAAGGTTGGTCCCGTTTAACTCCTGATGATGAGAGCTTCTTATTGATACTTGCCATGCTTCCTAAGAGCCACCAGAAAGCCTGATTGAAAGTTTGGAAGCAGAAACTTCCAAGGCGGATTCCAGCTAAAAGATGACGTGTGGCAATGAAGGGTGGCCATTTCCAAGCTCCTAGCATCGAGGCGAGCCTGGTGGTCTGAGGATCACCCTTGTCAGCCACCAACAGTGGCCGTGCATGGCGGCAGCACATGGGGCAAATCCAGTAGCTCTGTTTCGTCATTCCGATGCGATTCTCAACGTACGTTCAATCGAAATTTGTGAAGGTAAATCCTAAACTCTTGAATTTCTATATATTTTAATAACATCAAAAGTTATATATATATAAATTCACTCTTCTCTGCATCTCACTCAAACACCAATAGAAGCAACCATATAATATATAAATTCACTCTTTTCTGCATATGTAGTAATGCTAACTTAAGTGTTGGAAGGCCCGCACCAAGCCATAGGCTTGGCGAACCCCCAAATGCTTACTTTCTTTGTATCTTTTCCATGCAAACTAAGATCTGCCATCAATTCAAAAGCCGAACTTAAACCCCTCTGGCTTCAAAGGTCCACCTCTTCTAGTACCAAGGTCTTCTAGTAACAAAGGTCTAAAACTTTCAGCTCAACTCTTCTACATCCATAAGGACTCATTACCTTTTATACTTATAACAAGATCACATATGTTCTTTACTCAACACTCTCTCTATCTAAGTCTAGTACTTGTTGAGCCTAGACTTAGAGCCTAACACTCTTTGTCCTGGCAATTGGGTAGCCTTAAGGATCAAGACCTCGATTGGGGAAAAGACCATCAAATCCATTTTCCAAGACAAAACTAATCTTTTACAATTGAATTTTAGAATTTTAAGAAATAAAGTGTGATATGATTTAAAAGGTAATTTAAAGTGTAATACAAATTTATTTTATTGTGATTGTTTATTTACTTATTTATTTATTTCCGTTTAGAATGAACACTTGCATATCAAAGTTTTTCAATAATGGAAATTCTTAAAGAACATTAAGAGATTTCTAGAACTTAAATACAATCCTAATTAGGAAGTTAATACAAACTAAACTCGGCTCATATACATCCCAAATATTATTAACACTATCCGAATATTGATTTTTTTTTAGAAGGGTATTGGTTAAAGTATTTATTTTTAAAAAACATATATTATACATATAAGTAAATTAATATAAAATAAATTAAATAAAAAAATGGAAGTTTTGATAGAGTTTTCATTATAATTACTATGTATCATATTAAATTATAAGTCAAAATCTCTGCTTTTCAATCATTGAATTTATTTTTAGATTTATATATTTAATCCTATTTGAATTTTTATTCTAAGGGCACTCATTAGATTATCCATTTAAATATTATTTGAATCTAGGGGCATAGCTAAGTGGTATTGAATGGAGTCAAGTGACCTACTAAAATTTTAAAAAATCCTATTAATACATATGCATTTTAAGCAGTAACCCCATTAAAATTTTTGAAGTGATCCTATTAAAACTATTAAAATATCACATGAACCCACTCATATTTGTAAACTCTTAAAATTTTAACCCATTCAAACAATTAATACACCATTCAAGTTTTGTTGATTTTTAATTTTTAAATCTAAAATTTCTAACAATTAAGAATCTATAAAAATTATGTGTATTTTAATTTTTTTTAACTCGAATTTGTTTTATGACCCATTTAAATTATAAATATATTTATTAGTTTTACATGTTTTCATTTTTCACGTAAAGATATATTGTTTCAAGTGGCACAAAATTATTTGAAAATTCATTTCTAGAAAAATGAAAAAATATATATATTTTTAAAATTTTTCTTTTCTTTTTTAATCAATTACTTTGAATCAAATGACAAAAATACTAAATGTCTTTTAAATTAAAAAAATTATATTATATATGAATTAAATCAATATGAAAGTCATTTGATATGTAAATAAATGAATTTTTCATGTTTAATTTTTATAAATTAAATATGAATTTATTTTAAATTTATAATATTATTACTTAATTTATTTATAAATTCTATCATATAAAAAAGTTAGAGTTATAGTGATCCACTTAATAAGAATTTTAGCTTGAATCCATCTAAATTATTTTTTAACCTTTTATAATTTAATTATTAATAACTATTAAAAAATACTTTTTTAACTTTTAAAAGTTTTATTCAATTTTAATTTTTTAAATTTTATCAATATAAAATATTTAAGTTTCACTTTTTCTAATTTCTTCAAAAAAAAAAAAAAAAAAGCTTCGCGTTTTTTAATAAGAATTTTGTTAGTGAGTGTCCTTAGACACTCAATATGTTTTTAACAGAGTAATTAATTTAGATAAAATTGAATAAATACATTTAGAAATTAGATGGATGTGAAAAAAAGTAGTGAGTTTTAAGTAGGGTTGTACACGGTTCAGGTAAAGTCGAGGATTGCAAAATCCTCGCACCGAATTGAAATTTTGGAAATTGAAAAAATTAAGGAACCAGTCTCGACTTGTACTGACATTTAGGTACAAGTCATTTCAGTTATTCGGAGTAATGGTTTAGGCCAATACAGTTCAAATATCAAGTATTTCGGGTAATTAGGTCAAATTAGACAGTAATAAGATAGAGTTCAACTTTAAAAGGTTAAAATCTGAACTTAATAAGGTGTAATTTGACCTTACTGCAGTCGAATTCGACCTTGATTCAAGGTTGATAATTAATTTAATTTAATTTAATTTAATTTTTAAAATAAATAATAATTTGTAATTTATTTAATAATGAGTTATGTGATATATATTTAAATAAATTATATATATCATTTAGTAAAGTAGTAATTTAAACTATTCCAAAATAGACTAATAATTTATTTTTTAAATTATATGTTATTATTATTGAATATTATTAATATGAAATTGAATTTTAATAATAAGATTGAATTGAACTTTATTAAGGTTGAACTCAATTTTAATGACTATTCTCTTTTAATAAAAATATTTATGCATATGACATATCACTGCAAACCTCTTATACCATACTGTAAATTAAATTTATCACTTTATAGTTGTTAATATAAAAATTATAAATTTACATTGTCTAAAGTTGATTGATAATTAACTATTAAAGTCGAATTCGACCTTAGTAAGATTGAATTCTACCTTATTAAGGTCGAATTCTACCTTATTAAAGTCGAATTCTAGTTTATTAATTAATTTTGATATTTAATTTAATTTAATTTTTTAAAATAATCAATAGTTTGCTTAATTTATTTTTAGAGTATATATTATTATTATTATTCAATGTTATTAATGTGAAACTAAATTTTAATAATAAGATTGAATTCAAACTGATTAAGGTTGAACTCAATTTTAATGGCTAATCTTTTAGTAAAAAGGTCAATGCATATGAGCTATCATTGTAAAGCTCTCATAGTATACTATACCATTTTATAGTAATAATTATAAAAATTATAAATTCATAGTGTTTAAAGTTGATTGATAACTAATTATTAAGATTGAATTCAACATTAATAATTAATTTTGATATTTAATTTAATTTATTTTATTTTATTTTTAAAATAATTAATAATTTGTAATTTATTTAATAATAAGTTATGTGATATATATTTAAACAAATTATATATATTATTTAGTAAAGTAATAATTTGTATTATTTCAAAATAGATTAATAATTTTTTTAAAATATAAATTATTATTATTCAATGCTATTAATGTGAAACTAAATTTTAATAATAAGGATAATTTTTTTAAAATATAAATTATTATTATTCAATTTATTAATGTGAAATTGAATTTTAATAATAAGGTTGAATTCAACCTTATTAAAGTTGAACCCAATTTTATTAAGGTTGAACTCAACTTTAATAGCTAATATATTTTAGTAAAAAGATCTATACATATAACCTATCATTGTAAAGCTCTCATACCAAAGGTGGTCAAACAAGCTCCAAAATCCACCAAAATTATCTCATTACAACTAGAATCATTTTCTGAACTCAGACCTATTAAAGTTTCGGGTTCACTCTCATCAAAATTGTGAAACTGATAGATAGCTTTGATTCAGACTTACTATTTAATTATTCTAAAATTAATTTTGAGTCTATAAAAAATGATCAGTGAATTTTTTGAACTTTGAAACTCCAAGAAATTGACCCAAAAATCTCAAAACCTAATCCAAGCACAAAGCAAAATTTCAGCTGGCATAGCCATAGAAGCATACGGCAGCGTTGGCACCTTGCCGACGGCGCCACCTAGAAGGCCGATGGCTCCAGTGGTGTGGGCCCCACTTTCCTACTTGCAATCCCCAAAATATCTTCAATCTGATTTTCAACATTTTTCTAGCCCTACACCTAATTATCTTTTCACATTTTTACTTTCTAAATTACCCTCAACCCTATTTGCCAATAAATAGGCCTCCCATTTCTCATTATTCCTCACTCCAAAATTGATATTAATTGCTATCTATCAATTTTTCTTTTTCTCCCTCCATCCACTCTTTAATTAATTAATTAATTATTTTCTCACCCAAACCAAGTTAATTAATCCTTTTAATTAACCAAATTTTTTTTAATCACTCAAAGTTAATTAATTAATTAATCTTTTTAATTAATTAATTACTTCCTTTTTTAAATCAAATTAAATCAAAATCTTTTTATCACTCATCCATTATTTTAATTAATTAATTAATCATTTTAATTAATTCATTCATTCACCAATCATTTTTAATCTTTAATCAATCCAGTCGCCCATTTCAATAAAACAGAATTTCGATCCAGCAAAACACTTTTTCCATTCCATCCACTGAAATCCAAGGTATTTTTTATCAACTCACTCCCCAAACCAAAAATCATTTTAATCAATCCATAAACCCCTCTACTTAATCATGGAATGAACTATGTGGGTTTTAATTCTCATTCAATTGGTACATAGGCACATTTGAATTTAAATCTAAACTTCAAATCCAATTTATCACTTCTCAAATAGATTTTCCTTCACTTCAAAAGTGTAATTTCTAAGCATTATATGTATACAATATAATGGAAAACATTTAATCAAAGAAAATTACTTTTCATCAATAAAAACCAGGTATAGATAATCTTCCTAACAATCAAAAATAAATGATAGTATTGATGAAAGGATATTATCAAATGAAGCCAAAATCATAAAAATTAAATTGCAAAATGTTTAGAATCAATACAAAATAGAAATTAATAATTTAATATGGTTTCATCACCCACCTTAGTAAAAATAAAATTTAGAAAGAAATAATTAGAATAATAAAATAAATACAAGAACCCATTTTAATATTGTGGATCCTTAATCTTGAAATTTCCACTTCTTCCTTATTTTCTCAATTCCTCCCCTCACAAGATCTTCTTCTCTTGCTAAGCTATTTCTCTTCTATTTATAAGCATGAATGGATAGATAGAAAGTTGATGATGAAGCCAATTTTGAAATGATTTCTCTTCCTTAATATGAAATGTGTGACTTTAAACTTTGAATTCTTTGTTTTCCTTAGTTGGATTGCATATGGATGGTTAGTGAGTTCTTTTAGTCTTCATTGCACACTTGAAGATGATATCTTTTGACAAAAGAGAAAATGGATTAGTTGATTTTGTTGACAAATTATTTCTTTCACAAAATTTATATTTATTATTATTATAATTATTATTATCACAATGCAAGTAAAAGACTCTAATTTTACTCAATTTTCAAGATTTCACTATTTTATTTAATTTTTCACAACAATAACATTAAATAAAAATATTTATTTAATAAATGAATAAAAAATAAAATTTAAGGGCTATAAATATGTATTAAATTATGCTCATTAAGTTGCATTAAGAGGCGTTAGCTTTAAAGCATCAAATTGAGGCCTCCCGGGCCCTCTACTCTTCGACCAATCTTATTGTTCCCCTTTCTTCGCTTCCTCTTCTTTCTTCTTTGATTTCTTTTCTTATAAAGCCTGAGTTTCATTCCTTTTTCTCTTTAAAAATTGACGGGATTTGTAGGTGTCATCCTGTCTGATGTATTCTTAGGCAATGACCATGGCTTCTTCTAGGGTTTGAGGTGCATGCCTGCTCAAGACCTTGAAATAATCCACATGAGTGGTACCATTCTAAAGCACTTCCACTGCCCTTTCCTAATCCAATCTTGTTACTTTCAATGCTTCTCTATTGAAGCGAGCCACATAACCCCTAAGAGCTTTTCCTTTCGTCTGAGTTACTTGCTCGAGAGATTGTGTTCTTCTTTCAATAGGAATGCTAGCTGCAAAATGATGCATAAAGCTCTCAACTAACTCTCAAAATGAACATATTGTTCCTTCACCTAATCCATCAAACCATCTAATGGCTGCTCCTTCTAGCAAACTTTTAAGGGCTCTACACAATACTTCATCACTGGTAGTTTGTAATTCTACTACATGCTTTTAGTCTATAACATAGACTTTTAAGTCAGACTCCCCATTATATCTCTAAATAGTAGGCTATTTGAACTTTTCAGGCATCTTAAAGTCACGTATTTTCTCTACGAAGTGTGACTTAAGAGCTAAAGTCAAGTTTTTATTCAAGGTCTTTTTCCTTTTCTGATCCCCGATTTCTTCAAGGATCTTCTTCACTACCTCTCTCACATCCTCCTATCTATTTTTGCTGGTTACCTTCTAGCATCTTTGATGATCCTGATGAGAAGAAACACATTGTGAAGCTTCTCCTCTTTGAGATTATCTATGTAACCTTTTGTCTTCTCCATTCCTTCCTTCTTCTCTTCTCCTATCAGCCTCTTAATCCCTTACTTGCCTTCTATCTCCCCTCCTGCTTACTCTTTCTTCATCATTTTCTTATTGTCGCTTAGAGCATCTTCCTTCTCTGGAACGCTCCCCAGCTTTGCCATGTGCACCCCTACTTCGTGCATTTGACTGTTCACCACGTGGTGGCAACTTATCCTAGACTACTTAGCTTATAGTTGACCGAAGGTGCACCCCCTTGACATTTATGACTCATGCTCGCCTGCAATCATTAGAGATGCTGTAAAGGCCAATGGTCTATCCACTGGAGGCTAATGCTCAAGCCTAGGAATAAGTGGTATAGAAGGAAATGTCGGGGCTAAAGGTGTTTGCATGGCTACCAAAGTGACCTCCAGAAATTGCATGGCAAGTGCAAGTTGTGGAGGAATGAGGTTAAAGGTGGAATTACTTGGACCTCCTGGATAAGCAAGCTGGTCAAGTATTGTAAGGACAATGCCAAATTTATAGGCTGAGGTTTTGGGATGGTGGGTGGGATGTATGAGTCCCTATATTATGGGTGAGGGTTAGATCTATTGGAGGTGAAGGTGCATCTTTTTCATTTTGGTGAGTTATGTTGCATGTATGGAGTGAAATTTCTTTTGCATGCGTAAAATAAAGTTCTGAAACTTTTATGAATATGTGAGTCACAATTCAAGGGGAAGAAAAGCAAGCCAATGTGGCAAGCTTCTAAGGAAGAAAAGAGATTCCTAGCTTTTACCCATGAATATCTAACAAGTCTTCCCCACAGACGACGCCAACTTGATTAGTAGATGATATTTAAGGACAAGCTTGAGCTAGATAATCTGGGGTTTGAGACATTTGAAATTTGGATAGTGGTAATGATGATGGGCCTACAAAAGAAAGAGTCACATCAAAGGGGCCAAGCCTCTGCTTGGCAAGGCCACTCTAATACTTAAGTTAGTATCTAAGCTTGATGAAGTGTATGATCTGAAGGAAGGAGACGACTTCCTAGAGATTGAGAGAAGTTTGACATATAAGAAGGGGATGAGAGAGTGGAGACTTAGCTGACCTGGTTAAGATGTGAGTCTCCTCCTTTTATATCTAGAGAGTTTCCTTTTAGGAGTAGGTGGAGATGATGTGTCAGTTGAGCATGGACCTGCTATGGTAGGGAAGCATATCAAGGTCATCATTAGTCAATACCTCATGTGTGGGTGTGCAGGAGACGCCTTTGTACCAATAGTCAATTGTAAGTGGCCAGATGTCAGGTTAGGTAGTAGGTCTTCTACCTCTTCGGCAAGAGAAGAGACCTAGGAAGATTCACTAAAGAGGTTGTTCGAAGGGCTAAACTGTCTCATTTGATCGAAGAGGGCGGGTCCATGAAGTTTAGTTAAAGGATTTTCTGTCGAGTTTCCCTTCAAGGAAAGTACAGTTGTTCCCCCAAGTGTGACACTATTCCTCCTGCTAAACATACGTGTGGTGAAGGCAAGGTGACATGTGTCGTTCAAAAAGCTTAGGCTTAGTTTGGTGGCATGGGTCTTAGATTTTATGGGCTTTGATTTATATCCTTATTAAAAAGTAAAGGAAGTGGAGAAAGTGGAGAATATAAATGAATAAAATTTGATCAAATTGAGACAAAATTCTAAATCAAATCAACAAATTCAATTTATCTAATGAATTTATCGTAATTTTTGTTCATACCTCCTATAAATTTTGGTTGATCTTAATTCTCAATTCAAAAGTGCCTATAACTTTTTAATCCTGTAATAATTACAATTTCACTATCAATAAAAAGCACGGAAACAACTATATTTTTTAGTTCCTTCAAAAGATTTTTATATATATTAAGATTATACATTATAGATATATTATGTATAAATAATAGTTGAAACCTTATTTTTATCATTTCTAAACCTAAATGAAATATAAGGTAAAGATAATTTATTCTTAACTTTGTTATTGATACGACACCGTGGTACTGTGGACGTTGTTATTGTTGCTGGAATCAATCAGGTTCAACAGCTGAATATGTTCATAGTTTATTATTGTTCTTTAGTATGTTCTGTGACCGTACCATATTTACTTGAATACTGAGCAGGTTGACAGCTTCACAACTTAATGTTGTCCTGTAACCAAATTTACTTGAATACGCAGTTCTTGCCTTAATATTTACTTACTGAAAATAAGATTTTTATTAAAATATATTGTTGGCCTTACCAGTTGCCATAACATTTGTGCAGTTTTTATTAATAATTGTCATATTTTGGAGTATAAAGCTCATCCGTTGAACTTTTATGCTATACATTGGAGTTAAACAAAGGATGATGCAAGTGCCATAAATTTTAAAACAGAGCTAATTGATCTGTTATCATAAGCTAATGTTAAAATCCACTCATTTTTATGGATTTTTTTATATTATATATACATTGAATTTTAAATTCCTCCCACACTCGTTTCAATCCGCCCAGTATTGATCAGAAACGGTAGAACATAACAAGCATTGAAATGAGTCACCAACATAAACATATGAACTTGACAATAAGTAAAAGACTAGCAAACAAAATTAATGCAAATAAAAAAAATTCAAGACATGCATCTATTATAGCACTAGAAGCATGCCAACAATAAGAACTAAATGGCAGACTATCAAATCCAGGTTACATAAAAGATTACACCAGAAACTTAAAAAAGGCAAAAAAATAAAAAAAGAGGAACAGAAGAGTTCCTGGTCTTGACAAGATACTACATTTTCCATACATAATCATTCAGCAAACATAAGTGAAATCCCACCCCATATACCAGGATACCAGTAACTAAAAGGTCTAAATCCTATGGCAGAAGGCAATGAATGTTTTGAGAATCTTACTCTCCAATACTATGATTCTCGAATACTATCTGTCAAACCCACATCAATCCATCTCGGCTCCAATTCAGATTCTCTCCTCCCTAATCACCATTCTTTTTTTCCTCCTATTTGTTAATTTATTGCTGAGAGCATTGCACCCTCTGAGCACCACCAGGCATATCTTCATCTTCATCATATGCCTCAGCAGCATGCTGCTGTTTCCTCCTCATCTCCTCTTCAAAGTTGACATCATGCAAAGTGGTTTCCTCACATTCATCTAGCTCCATGTCAGACAGCTGCACAGACGATCTTGAAGGAAGCACAGCCTCTAGGGCTTTGCACTGCTCTGAGGGTAGGGAGTCTGGGAAATCAACAGTGAAATGAATGTACAACTTCCCCCTCATGAACGGCCTTTGATACATTGGCATCCCTTCATCATTTATGGCCTTGAACTGATCTGTGTACCAAAGACATAAGCAACATCAACAACCAGCCATTAATAGTAGGAGAACTAGATATTGACATCAACATCTACAAGCAAACTTGCAAAAGAAACTCCAATATTTGATGGGCTAACAAATTAATTGATCAGCAGCACCTGTAAAAGTTAACTTGAGCAACAAATCTATCATTTAACATAGAAACCTATCAGTGGTCAAACAAACATATGTTAGTTCACCAAGATCACATATCAAGAATTTGAGCATACATCTAAATTTTAACAGCAAAAATTTCCACCATATGCTGCTATCCTTGAACTCCACTACAACGTTGTTTTCTCAAATTCCATACCATTGATAATGATGCCAAAATAAATCCACTGAACTGATAAAAGAACAAATTTGAAAAGTAGATGAAGATAATATTGAATAACATAAAAATGAAGCTGCTTCCCACTCAAAATCAAGTTTGTTCATGTTTCATTCAGGAACCAAAAGGACAGCCGCAAGTGTCCAACCATTACTACAAAGACATTATAAATAATTACATAACTGGTTATCACCATAGGAAATAAAACCCCTTTAGAATGCAAGGCATCAAGAAAACCACGACGACGCAGTACAACTTACCAGGCTTCACGACTTCCCCAGGTTGTGATTTTATGAGGAGCTGTCGTCCATCCAAGTGTGTCAATATAAATTGGAAGCCACAAAGTGCCTCTGTAAGAGAGAGGGTGTGGTCAACAATTAGGTCATCGCCCTTCCGCTTGAACTTGGGATGATCCTTTTGCTGTAAGACAAAGACTATGTCCCCTGTAATAGTATCAGGCTGCACAAATAGCATATAAACCAATAAGCATTTACATAACCAAAATAAATTTAAACTAAATAAAATAGTAAGATCCTCAGAGCAAAAAGCATCCATCTTGAGTGTTGCGACTCACAGCTTCATCAGCTTCTCCGGGGAATGTAATCTTCTGTCCATTTTGCATACCCTTTTCAACAATAACTTCCAGCACTTTCTTCTGTTGAACCACCTTTTCACCCTTGCATTGAGGGCACCGGTCCTTATCATTAATGGTCTCACCAGTACCCTTACAGTCATTGCAAGGATGCTGCATTTGCTGGATCATAGAGGGTCCAAGGTGTCTTATGGAAACCTTCATTCCAGAACCTTGGCAACCTGAACATTTCATTGATGCTCCAGACTTGGAACCTTTACTGCAATTTAACAAAACAGAAAACTCCTGCTTTAGTCACATAAAATAAAGAAACTTACCAAACCAAAACCACAATGTCATCTTTCAAAGACTAACCCTTTACACTTTGAGCAGATCACGTTACGGGAGAGAGACAACTTCTTGGAGGTTCCATTGTAGAGATCTTCCAAAGAAACCTTCAGGGGATGGATCACATCCTCACCCCTCCTCTGCCTTCGGCCTCTACTGCTACCAGCAGCTAGACAAAAGATTATTTATCAAGTCAAAATGAATTATATTTTGTCAAAAAATTGAATATTTAACGATCAGGAATGCTCACCACCAAATGGGCTTCCACCAAAGAAGGATTGGAAAATGTCAAATGGATCATGGCCACCACCGCCACCACCCATTCCTTCCTTGAGGGCATCCTCACCATACTGATCATATATCTCACGTTTTTCTGGGTCACTCAACACCTCATAAGCTTGGGCCAACTCTTTGAACTGAATGCGAGATAGAAATAAACAGGCATAACCATAACAGTAACAATTATAACAACAATTAACAGAAAACGATAACAACAATTAAACCTAAACCCCCAAAGCAATCTGGAAAATCAAATTATTCAAATCAACTGAAAATTTTCAGAAAAAATCAGTTTTTTTAACAAATTATCAAAACATCAAATTTTAGTTGCCAGCAATAAAATCTCAATACATACATAAACATAATGAGAAAAATCCCAATAAAATGACCATAATACACACTAAAATATCAGATCTGTCCCAAGATTGATCCGAATGAACAGAACACAAAAAACCCAGATCGATTCGAGATCCATATACTAAGTCAAAGTCGATAGATACCCAATTGAACAAAGATAATCAATCAATAGAAAGAAAAACCAAATAATACAAACAGGTTATAGGAACATAAATTACAGACCTTTTCGGGATCACCACCCTTATCAGGATGGTTCTTTATAGCAGCCTTTCTATAAGC
This sequence comes from Reutealis trisperma, assembly GCA_947687605.1. Classification (NCBI taxonomy): domain Eukaryota; kingdom Viridiplantae; phylum Streptophyta; class Magnoliopsida; order Malpighiales; family Euphorbiaceae; genus Reutealis; species Reutealis trisperma. Next base: position 252,638 of record CANTUT010000466.1, read on the forward strand.
CTTCTTTAGATCATCTTGAGAAGCGTTCTTTGAGACTCCAAGAATCTCATAGTACTTGGTGTTATCGCTTTTCTTGGGTCCTCTTCCAAACATCTTCTCGCTTTCCTTCCTTTTATATCAATCAAAGATCCTGATCAACAAAAAACCAATTCCAAAATTAACATCAAGAAACCAAAACAAACCAAGAAATCAAAATTACTGTAAAGAGAAACCAAGAGTCGTACGGCTGTTAGATTTGGTTACAGAGAACCACAGAAACACACGAGAGACGGCGAGGTAGAAAGAGAGAGAGGGCACTTGATGGGTCTGATCTCAGTATTTAAGGACGAAAGTGGACGGTGAGGATTTGAGAGTTAGGAGGGTTAGAAGTGAAATAGGTTCATTTTATACACTACTTATTATTATATTTAAAAAAAAAAATTGTTTGTTAATATGTTTTATAATTGTAAGGATCTAAAGCCAATGGAAGGATCGAGAACTCTTTCCGGTAAAGTATATAACTTCAAAGTTTTTGTACTTTTCAGTCATATTTCACAACAAATGAATTTTATAAAATTGGAGAAAAAAAATATTTTGTAATTTGATGCTTTTATTTTTTTTATCATGTGAATTTTTTTTATAAAATGTATTCTGTTAATAATTTAAAGTCCAAAATGTTAATTACTTAGCATTCACTGACATGGACTCATATAAAAATAGTAACATTTATATCACTTAAGTATCATATCAATTTTCATTGACATCATTAATACTTTGGACTTCAAATTGTTATCGGTATAAACTATAAAACCTATTTTATCAAAAAATATTCATAGACATTAATGTGAAAATAATTAAATTACATAATATTTATACTTTTTCCCATAAAATTCATTACTAAATTTATATTTTTAAAAATTTTATATCTAAAATATTAAAAATATTTATTTCAATTTCTATAAATTAAAATATAAAATTAAACATAATTAAATCAAATTTTATTAGAATATATAGATATAGACATTCAAATAAATACCATCACACAAACAAAATAAAATACTCAGGTTGTGTTTATAAAACTGAAAATTAAATATTAAATTATAGGTGTTAAATGATATAAGTGATATATTTTTTAAATTATAAAATTATTTAAAAATTTAATTACTTATTATATTCTATATAAATTTTAAGTGAATAATTTTGAATCATTTTTAAGTATTTTTTATTTAATTGAAACTTTTAAAATATATGTTATTAAATAATTTAAAATAATTAAGTGTTAATAATTTTAATTTTAAATATTAAACGATGTTATTAAATACCATCTTACACGGAGTTAATATTTTTTCTTATTTCTTTGCCATGCACTCCTCATTTTCTCCTCTCTCTCTCCTTCTTTTCTCTCGTCTTCTATTATCATTTTCTTATTTCTTTTCTTCGTTTTATTTTTTTATTTGGTTTTTTAAATATAATTATGAGGCATAACTCTTGTACTACCTTGCTAATGAAATTTATTATAAAAAGAAAAGATATTTTAAAAAGAAACGTAACAATAATTTAATTATAAAATTTTTAAAAACAATTTAATTATAAAATTTTTCTCAAATATAAAAATATAAAATTTAATTAAATTTCAAATTTTAAATTGTATCATTCAAATATAAAAGTTGGATTATAAATGAATCATTCTTGGATATTTATAAATAAATTATCCATTTTTAGTTTATTTGATCCAAATGGATTATTTATCTTTCATCTTTGTGATTTTTAACTCATTAATATTTATTTTTTTATTATATCTAAATTAGATATTATTTATTATTTATTTTTATCATGTATGTGCATTGCACGTAACTATATATTTTTAAAATTTTCATATATAGCTTTTTTTAATAAAAGAAAATAACAATTACAATATTGCAGTAAATCATTCCTAATTGAAAAAAAGAATAACCTATATTTATATCTGTATAATATATACTATATATAAATGTAAATATATTATATACTTATATGCCCCTTATTATGCTTTTACTAATTGTATATTTAATTTGAGTGTAATATTGTCACGATCCAAATCCAAAAGTATGCGACCGGCATTAGAATACAGGTGATGCATGTGGCTACTAGTACTTATAGTAAGCTTGACATCATACAATACAAAAATACTAATACAGAAAAGGGTTATGGGCCCAGTTGTTAAGCAGATCCAATTAAATATTAATTCAAATCAAGCCACACTGGCTAATATCTAACTCATCTCAATATATCAAGTATCATATAATTGATTTCTGCTTAACAAAATAATTTCTCAACTCAGAATATATATATATATAATAACTGACAATAAAATAAAATACGGATTTCAAATGTAACATTGCGGAGTTCTAAAGTATTAATACAAATATACAAATATTATTATAAAATTAAATACTTATTAATACAAATTATTGCCGAAAGATAAAAGGTAGCATAACCCAATTTACAATTTCTTCATGAGCATATTCCATTACCTGAAAAATAATTTGAATATGAATGAGCGTTCAACTCAATAAGTTATATAGATTCTAATATAATATAACACTCAATTATCATAATACTAATACACTATGCCAAACAAACAAACAAATCACGAAATCACACAACCATGGAAAACAGTCCATAGTACCACACTAATTCTCAATATGGGAGTCGATCCCCTTATCTTGGCTTTTTGAGTCCAATACATTTTCTTAATCTGTTACAAGAGTCACAGCCATCCCAGCAGCGCTGACCCGACTAGTAGTAGAGCATAGGCAATGAGCAAGCGAGCAACCGTCGTACACCAGTTATAGTTCATCTATCATCATATATAGATCCACTTTTCTAAGTGACACTGTATCATCCCACTTCCATCCAACATTCACAACCAATATGCAATATCAACATAAATAAACATTCACATACATATGTCAAGATATTAAATACTATTCATGATGCATAATTATATATATATATATATATATATATATATATATATATATATATATATATATATATATATATATATATATATATATTATACACCTAATCAATGCATGTATGCAAGTGTAATTTTAATTAAATAAAAGAATGGAATATTATACTAAGCTATATAACTCATAGAATTGATGAAACCCAATTAACTCTCCTCGTGGAGTGCGACATTTGATGACTCAAAAGACACTCGTTACATCAACTCTAAATAACAAACAAGATCATTAGAAAAGGCTAACTCGCCTCTAAAGATGTAACTTAATGACATTTAGTATTCTGCCGAAACTTCGGCAGAGCCGCCACTAAAATCAGAACTTTACCCAACTGTGACAGAGAAACAACACTTCCAATTTTCTCTAAGAATTCTCATATGCTCGACCACAACTACATTAATACTCATGGTTCCCATTTCACGATATCACTACTATATTTGATAATTATATCAACCAACCCAAGCTTCTCGATTGTATATGTAAATAACTAATAACCTTTTAATTCCATTTTAATTTAACTAATTATAATTAATTATCAATTCTCATAAATGATCATCAATGTCAATATAATCAATTTCATCATCAAGATAGATATCAAAAATTAATTTAAATCTATCGATAAGCTCCTCGAAAAGGTTGCCAGAAAAACATCGACAGGGACAGATAATGATAAAATTGGTACCAATAGACTCACCATTGCACGTAGAATCCAGAAATGTATTTACTTCCTCTCACTCGCCGGAGAATTGTTGAAAACAACATAAACAGCTAAGGTGTCGCTGGATTCCAGCGAAACAAAACGTCAACCAAAATTTACAAATGATATATCAAATTGAAGCTCATGAGAAAGGGATTCCATCAGTATCTAAATTGCTATAAATGGAGGTCGAAGGTGACTAAAATCTGCTCCCGTGCAGCGTCGATCGGCTATCAACTCATGGCTAAAGGCTTTCTGACAGCTGCTCTTCCTCCTAGGCTGGTGGGTGTTGGCGGTAGACGACTGGATGGCGGTGTTCTAGTCGGCAGAAACTCTTCCTCTCTCTCTTTTCTCTCTTTCTTTGCCTGAATTTCTCTTCTGGGGGGGGGGGAAGGGATGGCGTAGCTGATTGGTTCCTCCAATCAGTTGTGCCATACATATATATATATATGTGTGTGTGTTTGTGTGTGTGTGTGTGTACACACACACACACACACACACACACACACACATATATATATATATATATATATATATATATATATATATATATATATATATACATATATATATATATATATATATGTATATATATATATATATATATATATATATATATATATATATATATATATATATATATATATATATATATATATATATATATATATATATATATATGTGTGTGTGTGTGTGTGTGTGTGTGTGTACACACACACACACAAACACACACACACACATATATATATATAAAATAACAAAATAAATCTTATTTTTAGTTTCATTTAAACTTGAGTTTCAATTTGATATTTAGAATTTAATTAACTATTATATCTCCAAAAATATTTATTTATAACTTAGAAAATTTTCAATAATTATTACCATAATAATTATAATAATATTTTTGAATCAATTGAATAAAATATTTAATAAATATCTTTCTCGATATAATTATTTTGTTACCTTTATAATCAAAAACATATTAATATCCCTTTCAATTATTTTCACATAATTAACCTTTAAATAAAATTTCAATAAATAATATATTTTCAAATTATATAAATCTAAAATTTCATAAAAATGAAATTTCTAATTACACTTTAGTAAGAAAATAATTAAATAATATATTTTCATACAAAATAATTATTTATAAAATAAATAAAAATTCAAGTTATTATAAATATAGTCTTTGACTATTATGTATTAAAATTATTTTATTTTTAAGATAAATAAATTGAATATATTATAGAACTTTATGTAATAAATTATAAATCTAATTTTATTTTATTTGGATAAATAAATTATACTATTATAAATTTTATTTTATTTTTTGAAGGAATCTAATTTTATTTTTTAAGATTAATTGTTTATTTATATTGTTCGAATACTCAAATTTTAATTTTCTTTTATATATCATTAGGTCAAATTTTAATTTTCTTTTATATTTCATTAGGTCACTGATTAGTTTTAGACATTAAAATTATTAATCCTAATAAAATTAGGTTTGGACATTAAATTATTAATCCTAATAGAACTCTATTTTCTCATGTGAATTATATTTCTTTCTCCTACTAATATTATATCAAATTTACTTTGTATAAATATACACAGTTATTTTTTTCATCAATTTAACTCATAAAATTTTATTTTTATTAGTTTTATTCTCATTAACTTTTTACCGTTAATGATATTTTATTTTTAAAAAAAAATTGGTAATATATTTTGATTATTAAGTTATTACCTTTAAAAATATTTTATTTTTTTAAAAAATAATTTTTCATTGAAAATTGAAAATATTTATTATATTATAAATGATTTTCAATTGATTTTTAATTTTTGATATATTTTAAATCTCTTTCATAATAAAAATTTTAAGTATATTTAAGTGTTTATAGAATCGCAAATAAATTTTTTTTAGAAGAATATACTATTATAAATAGAAATTTTGACATTTGATAATAAAATAGTAGGATTCTCTCATTATTATTAAATGAACTCTCAATTAGTATATATAACTAATTATATTTAATATATAACTATATTTAATTTAAATAAGGAAATAATGAATTAATTAGAATAAGAATTATTATTTAAGATATAATTAATTATATTACAAATTTATAATTATATAATTATTATAATTTAATTATCCAATTTAATTTAAATAAACAATAAATTCAATTAGAATAAGAAAAAAATAAAATAATTATTATTTAATATATAGTTATTTATATTTAATTTAAATAAAAAATAATTCAATTACAATAATTTATGTTTTTTTATTTTTTTGAATATCAAAAAACTAGAAAATTCTTTTGACTTTGATTATTTGAATATTAATAAGTTAGAGAAATTATAATTTGACTTTCATTGTATAAATTATTATTTTGCCCCATTATAAATTTAAAAATTAGTTGTTTTAACCATTAGTAATAATTTATATATTTTCAAAAAAGAAATAATAATTATTTGTGTAAATGAATTCAATTAAAATAATTTATGTTTTTTATATTATTTTAAATATTAAGAAATTAAAGAAATTTTAATGTAACTTTGATTGTTCGAATATTAAAAAATTAGAGAAATTTTATCATAAATTTAAAAATTAGTTATTTTAACCATTAGTAATAATTTGTATATTTTCAAAAAAAAGTAATAATAATAGTTTGTATAAATAAATTCAATTAGAATAATTTATATTTTTTTATGATTTTTCAAATATTAAGAAGTTAGAGAAATTTCAATGTAACTTTGATTATTCGAATATTAACAAATTAGAAAAATTCTAATGTGACTTTGAGAAAATTATATTATATATTAGAAAAATTCATTTTTGTTTTATAAGAAGATGCAACAAAAAGAGAAGATGCATTAATTAAGAATTTATTTAACAATATGAGTAAAATTTTATTATTTTATTGTCAAATATCAAAATTTCTATTTATAATGGTATGTTATTCTAAAAAAAAAAAATCAATTTGTTTGTAATTTTATAAACACTTAAATTTACTTAAAATTTTCTATGTGGAAGAGATTCAATATGTATCAAAGTTAAAAGTCAATTGAAAATCATTTATAATATGATAAATATTTTCAATTTTCAGTTTAGTTAATCATATATATTAAGTCTTTAAGTTTTAATTAAAAAGTCATATATCAATTTATTTACTTTTTTTCTCTAACATATTCTTGAATATATGAATATTATTTAAAATTATAAGAAATAATTTATTTAATATGCTTGACTCATTTTATTTTAATATTGTGTATATATTATTTTTTAAAGTACATTCATATATCTTTATAAAATTTATAATTATTTTGTGTCGTCATTCTAATTGTATTAAATATGCACGATTATACAGTTTAAATAATATCTATTTTATATAATTATATTTTCATTGAATTTTTATATTTCATATGAAAATTTAACTTAACTTGAATTCAATAATTAAAATGAATTTAATAATCAAGTTGTATAAATATTTCTTCATGGTAATTTTCAAAGTCGATCAATACAATTTTGACCTCATCATGTTTATTTAAGAAGTTTTATATCATTTTAATTGAAAACTTAACTTAATATAAAAGTATATAATTTTATACTTAAGTAACAAAAAAATTGAGCATTAAATTTTTAATAAGAAAAAAGTAAAAATTTAGAATAAATATTTACATCTTTAACGAGTTCTAACGAGTTGTAATAGACTAATTTTAAAATTTTTAATTGACTAATAAAATACATTTATTATTCTTAAAAATTAACAAGAGGAGAATTTTTTTTTCTTTTCTTTTTCTTTTTCTTCTTTTTTATTTTTTATTTTTTAATAAAGCAAAATTGATAAAATTATGAATAAGTAATACTAAGTTTTATTATAATCTTAGTATTTTGAAATAAAAATTTATGGAAAATTCTAAATGCAATTATTAGTCTAAAAGGTAATAATTTGGTATATGAGTTTGTCTATGTAAGAGTTTAGAAGTATTTAACTGAATAGATAATATAGCTCATAGCTTGGAATAAGAAGATAAAATTTATTTTTTTGAACTAATTATTTTCCTCAAAATTTGTATGAAAGAAAACTAAAAAGTAAAACTAATTTTGAAATAATATGTTATGCAAAAATATTTTATGTATGCATGCAAATTTTTTAAAATATTTTATATATGAGATTATGCAATGCATGATATTTGACTAAAACAAAATAAATTAGAAAATTATAATAAAATGTATCAATCAATTCCTTTCCTTTATCTTTTTTAACATATTTTTTAATATAAAAATATCATTTAAAATTATAAAAAATGTTCATTTTTTTTCAATATTGTATATGTATTGCCTTTTAAAATATATTCATATATTTATATAGAATCTAAAATTATTTTGTGTCATCAGTCTAATTATATTATATATGCATAAATATACAACTTACATAATATTTATTATGTATAATTACATTTTCATTAAATTTTTAGGTTTTCATGTGAAAATTTAACTTAATTTAGAATCCACGATTAAAGTGAATTTAATAATCAAGTTATATAACTATTACTCTATAATAATCTTAAAAGTTAACTAATAAGATTTTAACCTCATGCTGTTTATCTGAGAAGTTTTATATCATTTTAATTGAAAACTTCATTTAATATAAAAGTATACAATTTTATATTTAAAAGTTTTATATCATTTTAATTGAAAACTTCATTTAATATAAAAGTATATAATTTTATATTTAAGTAACAAAAAACTGGTCATTAAATTTTTAACAAGAAAAAAATAAAAGTCTAAAATAATTATTTATATCTCAAACGAGATGAAGTGAGTCAAAATGGGAATTAATATGCGAAGTACATTAATAAAAATTTAGTATATTTAAAATATAAATATGTCAAGAAGATTTTCTCTATAAATATTTATTTTTAATTTTTTTACTACGAAATTTTCATCCCTACAATCTCAACTTTAAAATTTATAAAAGCTGAAAAAAAAAAAGAGTCCATTCAAACATGCAAAAAGTTAATTTAGAATTGCATATAAACCATGAAATACTTGCCCCAGGAAAACACATAATAGAGGGACAAAATGAAATTTATTCAATAATCATTATTGTAATTATCATATGGCTAGAAATATTCACATTTAAGGAGAACTGGAAAAAATATTGAAAACTTATGTTTTCAAACTTGGTTCGGTCTTAAAACCAATGAAAGTAGAGGGGGTCAAAAGTTCAATTGAGATCATATCATAATCGAATCGATATTTTAAAGAATAAGATATATTTATTATTTTATATGTCAAAAATAAATATAATATGCATATAATTGTAAACTCTCATTTTAGTACCTCCAAAATTTATTCTAAACTTTTCAGAATTAACTAAAGTATTCTTGGCAAAATTTGATGCCTTTCCTACCCTGACTGAAATTTTTGTATCAGACAATATTTTTCCAAAACTGATTAAATTTTTCTCTGATTAACTGTTTAACCGTTCTAAAATTAATTTTGAGTCTATTAACGCTTACGGATAAAATTTTTGAGTTTTGTAACTCCCAAAAACTGACCTAGAAGTCTCAAAACTTGACCAAGCACAAAGCAGAAAATCAACTAGTCGCCCATCGAGGCTCTAGGCTGAGCCGGCGCCCCTCCGAAAGGCACTGTTGGCAAGGCATGCCCCACATCTCCACCTGTAGTTCCCAAAATACCTTCTAATTCGATTTTCCAACCCTTTCTAGCCCTACCATTTATTATTTTTTCACATTTTTACTTTCTAAATTACTCTCACTCTCATCTTCCTATAAGTGCCCCCTCCATCTTTCATTCTAAGGCACCCTAAAGTTGATATTGATTGCTATCTATCAACTTTTCTTCTTCTTCTTTCTCCTTCCACTCTCTAATTAATTAATTAATTTCCTTACCCAAATCAAGTTAATTAATCATTTTAATTAATTAACATCTTTTTTTATCACTCACAAGTTAATTAATTACCTCTTTTTTAAATTAAATAAAAAATCATTTTTTACTCATCCACTATTTTAATTAACTAATTAATTATTTTAATTAATTAATCCACTCGCCAATCATTTTTTTTTATCAATCTAATCACCCGGTCTGATAAAATAGAACTTTGGTCCAGTAAAACATTTTTTCCATCTCGTCCACCAAAATCTAAAGTATTTTCATCAATTCATTCTTCAAACCAAAAATCATTTTAATCAATCTATAAACCCCTCTACTTAATTGTGGAATGAACCATATGGATTTTGGTCCCTATTCAATAGAGTACGTAGCCACGTTTGAAATTTAAATCCAAAATTCAAATCCAATCTTTCAAATTTAATTTATTTTCTATTCTGCCAAATATAATTATTTCTTTCATAATTGTAAGGGAATATGTGGTCTTCTTAGAATCTCATAAGGGTTAGAGAAAGTATCCCAATTTTTATCAATGTAATTATGTTAATTTGAATTAAGGAGTGATTATATGGTTCCCCTAAATCTTTAAGGATTAGAGGGAACACTTTTCTTAATTTATGAATATTTGTTTTAATTGTTTCATCAACCCTCATATACCATACATTCATGTTATGCCATATCCATGGATTTTATTTACAATTATCGTATTATAAATATCATTCATGAAATTTAATTTTTAAAGTCAAATTAAATTTAAGAGCCAAATTTAGATTATTTAAAATAAAAAACCTAGTTTCTGAACTCAATCTAGTTTGAAAACTAGTGATTTTATCTATGGATAAATTAATTGAAAATTAATCAATTGGAGTAAAATTGAGTTTTTTCTTAATTTTCTCATTAAAAAATAAATTAAGGTGGTGAATCCCAAAAATTATTTTCAAAATTAACTAAATCCAAACTTGAAGGTTTTATCGTGAGTCTAAACTTTAATGAGTATCCTGATTCTCTCTAGCAGATTGAACCAGTGTTCGTGCGAGGCCTCATAATAATTAAATTTGATAAAATTTTTTAATTGAAAATATTTTTTAATGTTATAATTGATATCTCAATAATTTTTAGTATGAAATTAATTTTTTAAAATAGAGGTATAATTTTGAGAATTTTTTTCTTTTTAAAATTAATCATAAAACAAAAACAAAAATTTAATTAAAGGCCTAATATAAAAATCCAATAAAATATAAGCCGAAGTTTTAAAAGTCTATTTCCAAACTAAAAAAGCCCAATAAAAGCCCAATAAGAATATTTAAAATGTATATCAACTCTTCTGCATTTTCTCTTTAGAAACCCTAAGTGGAGAGGCTGCTCTATGCCATTTATTCTTTTTTTGTTTCTTTTCTTTTTTGGTTTTTTATTCTTTTGTTTCTTCTTTATATATATATATATATAAAATTCTACAAATATGGTGATTCTAGAAATAAGTCTCTCAAAAGTTATAAATGCCAAAACTATTGGCTTTTGTAGTGAAACCATAGTTCTTGCACATGGGTATGGAGGAGAACAGAATGTTTGGGATAAAATTATCCCAAACTTAGCAAAGCATTACTAGATTTTTGTTTTTGATTAGATCTTTTTAGGAGCTATTGAAGCATTAATGTGAGATCTCACTCGAACGCCCCTTCCTCGTTTGAGATATCTTAAAAAAAGACAAGCGATTTTTAAGAAAATTATGGAACAAATTTCAGCGCTCACGATTGGAATGGCTATCATTTGAAAATTTGATTTTTAATTTTGAAAAGTGATTTCGGGAGTCGCCAACCTAATTTATTTTAAAATGGAAAAATTAAGGAAAAAACTCATTTGTAACTCTAATTCATTAATTTACCCAAAGCTAAAATCATTGACCTCAAATATGGTTGAGTTTGGAGACTAGATTTTTAGTTTTAAATAATTAAGAATTGACTTTTAAGTTTAATTTGACTTTAAAAATTAATTTCATAGATGACATTTATAAGATGACAATTATAAGATGACATTTAAATGCATAAGCATGGCATAATATAAGAGCATGAGTAGTTAAATGGGCAATTAAGTAAAATCATCCACAAATTAAGGAGAGTGTTCCCTCCTTATGGATTCTAGGGAAACCACATAATCGCTCCTTAATTTCAAAGCAATTAAATAAACCATGTCTTCTTTAACTTTTATGGGTATTAGGAAGACTATAACTTTCCTTACAAATATGGTAAAAATATAAATAATTACATTGAAAAATCAAAAAGGGAAAAGAGATTTAATTTAATTTTAGACTTAAATTTTAAACATGCCTACATACTTCATTGAATGGGGATCAAAACCCCATGTAGTCCATTCCACGATTAAGTGGAAGAGTTTAGGGATTGATCAGATTGATTTTAGTTTAGGAGTTGGATTGATGAGAAAAAGCATTATACCACCGTGCGAGTTAAGCAGACAGTTTTGCTGGACCGAAGTTTTATTTTATCGATATTGGAGGATTGGATTAGATGGATTAATTAATTAATTAAAATGATTACTTAACTAATTAAAATGATTAGACAAGTAGATTAATTAATTAATTAAAAGGATTAATTAAATAAGATGATGAGTGGATTAATTAAAAAGATTAATTAATTGGATGAATTGATTTTTAAAAAGCGATTAATTAATTAATTAATTAATAAATTGGGTGATTAACTTTAAAAAAAGATTAGTTAATTAAAAGGATTAGTTAACTTAGTTGGGGTAGGTTAATTAATTAATTAAAAAGATTAATTAATTCATTAGAGAGAGTGATTGGAGGGAGAAGAAGAAAAAGAACTAGTGGATAACTATCTACATTAGCCTTTAGGTTAAGGAAGATGGTGTGGGAAGTGAGGCATTTATAGACAAAGGGAGTGGGGTGAAAAAATAAAAAAGGGCTGAAAAGTGGACTAGAAAGAGGGCATTTTCAAAATTTTTAGACTGAAAAGGGGGACCATGTGCAGATCTACGCAACAGCAACTATGGATCCACGCGAATGTATGCGTGGATCCATGCCAGGTGCGTATGGCAACTGCACAACCATGACTTGGGTCCACACATGGGATGTGCGGTTATCCTTTTTTTTTTAAAAGATTAATATTGGTCCATGTTGAAAAATAAAGTATCCGAATAGTAATGCACTTGAAGGATAAAATTTTCTTTCAGGGTCTATGCTCACTAACCGGTTAGCGAGATTGCCATATAAGCTCTGCGTGGGTGTTAGACTGCAGCTGCATGATAAGAGTGCAAATACGAGGGTTCATAATTTCAAACCCAGTTAACTTGAAAAACTCAGGTTAGGCTGGGTCGCATCATTGCTCACTGGCCGATTTGCCAGATTTCCCCCGATTCTTCCCCTCTTTGGGTTTATGATCTAAACTGAGCCAGCCTGAGAATTGATTTTCAATTTTTCCAGTTGAATTGGTTAGGCTAGTTCAATTTTAACAACTATCTTGAAAACCTTAGGAATGGTAAGTGTGACTTTATAGTCCTTAAAACTACAAATTGAGAATGCTTGACAAAAGAAAATAAGTTAATTAGGTGGAATACATATTTATCACGGTTTTTTTTTCAAGTTTTATGAGACTTTATGTTTTTAAAACGTTTTGTTTACCATTTCAACTTTTATTTTATACTTATTGAATACTTTAATTTTTACACATCTTATTAATATCAATAATGTATGTAAAAAAATATGTATGTAAAAAACTATCTTTAACTAGTGGAAGCATAATTTAAAGAAAATCCTTTTAGATACAATCCATATGAAAAAAATATTTAAGACTCCAAGTAAATTATCAAATAAATAATATTCCAAAAATGAAACTCTTGAAGCATCTAAAAATTCTCTTCATATGATGGCAAGCTAATAAACTTTGGACAAGGAAATCCCCCAAGCGGAGTAGATTACTTGAGCCATCATCTTGTCTCCTAATAATGCTCACCTGGAACCACACAAAAAAAAAGGGGTGAGATAGATGATCTCAATGAGTAAACAATATAACCTATACAACAGCATATATCCCTTAGAAAGGGTACATAGCTTATAACTCATAGATTATGATTTGTAATTCATGACTCATAGTTTGCAATTTAATAAGGTTCACAGAAATCACACTTATTACTTGTGAGTGAAGACCCTGCTCAATTCACTCGCATACACTGAGGAGAGGTGGCTTCAAGCCAAATTCCAACTCCTATCACATAGAAAAGCATGAAACTGATTAGGCTCCACTGCTAGAACCGCCCCTTCTAGCTGAGGTGGATACTATGCCCCTATCCATTGGGGTTAAGACCATATGCACAGGTTTCGATGATTACTTGTATCGGCATGAGAATTTCTACATAAAAGATTTATGGGTACCATAGTTAGAGCTAATGGTAATCACTTATAACAATAGCACTTAAGAAAGCAATAACATATAGCACAATAGCAATAGCAGTTTAACTTATTCAATAAAAGATAAATAATAGTGTGGTTTCAGAAAGAATATTAGGTAAGATAACAATCACAAAGGTTCTTTCTTATCATAGAATAATCAAAATGGTTTCTAACCAATTATCCTTTGGCAACCCAAGCTTAACAAAAAAATCATATAGTTATAATAGAGAATATAAAAGAGTCTCAAAGGTTCATATAACATGATAGCTTGTACTTGTAATACGAACATAATGTTTACTCACCTTATGGTTCTTTTACTCCTAGTACTTATAGCCATTTGAACTTTCACTACTCCTCAAGTGCTAACATAATATTTAATTCAATACTTAGCATTTGCTTAATCATTATGCTATCCTATCCCATAACTACTCTATGCATATATAATGTTCACATAAACTTGGAGTTGCACTTAGAAGTGCACTCATCACTTGCACATAATATGTTGACTTTTAAAGTGCACACTTAGCCTTCATAGGCTCACATGAATTCACATTATAACTCGTACTATGAATTTTCTAAAGCCAAACACAATATATTATGATCTTAATATTAATTCTATTTAACATTCAACTTAGTACACTTAACACTTTACATATATACCAACTTAACAAGTAATCTTGAAGGGTCATGCTTATTTCTTTTGAACAAATCATACCATCCATCTCACAGTCAATTTAAGATCACTAATTCATTATTAACACATCATAAGACCTATTTCACTTGTCACTAAATTATATGCACATATTAATCATAACATAGTAATAGGGTTAGTAAACCCTAGGTAGGCCGAATTGTCTAGAGGCTTGTCTAGAGTTAATTCTTCAACCAATATGCAATTAAATCATTTATCATTCATGTATACATGTCAATAATCATTAAAATATAAAAATTATAGACATTGGAATTAAAATTCCTCCATAGGCCAAATTATACAATACAGGTAAATATGGATTTTCCTTACTTTTTGCACTTTTTGTTCATTACAATAATATGCAAAAACATAATTTAAACCAATATTTTTTTATGTAAACATGTCAAAAATCATTTTAGAATGCTTTACTATACCAATTAGCACCCATCTTGAAATATATGCATGAAAATTTTCCAACTTTAGGTTTTCGGGTAAAAACCATGAATTTTCTTGCTTTTTATATTTTTCGATCATTACAGTAATATACATAAATATGATTCAAATCAATATTTTTCATTTAAACACAACAAAAATCAGTTTAGAACACATTCAAACACAAATTGGCAGCCCCCCTTGAATAATTGCATGAAAATTTCAATTTTGAGTTTTAGAGTTCACATTTGGATGATTCGCAAAGAAAGTGTTGTGTTTTTTTTTTTTATGGAAAATCGATTTCTCCTTCAAAATATCACCTAGGCCAAATTTAATCACAATAAAAATAGTAAATTAGTAGCCCAAAATAGTTTTCTCATGATTAGTTTCATAGAAATCAAATAGTAAATTGAAAGGATGGAAAAACTTACAAAAATGGTCACAAAATCGCAAGGTTTGAAAGAACCTTATGAATTTTGGTTGAAAGAATATCTTTGAGAGAGTTTTTCTATAAAAATTATGAAGAATAATAGAATGGCGGCTGTCACCAAGGGGCTGGTTGAAATTTAGCTTAAAATATGTAGGGTGTTGGCAAAATTACAAGTTTGCCATTAATGAGTTATGTTAGGAGTGTTTTGGTATAGTGAGTTTTTGGTGAGTTAGGCCTTTTTATTTTATTTATAGGCTGATTATAGGTAATTAAAAATAGAATATTTTTCTTATTATTTTTATTGAAATTCCCCCCAAAATATTTATTTAAAAATATTTTAAAAGTGCTTATAAAAACTATTTTATGCTTAAAAATCACTTTGTGCATGAAATTCACTTTATATGCAATAAATCATTTCATACTTATGCACTTCATATAAATTACTTATTTCACAATAATAATTTATATTGTACATATTAGAACTAATCTAACATGTCATATACTCATCAATCACATAACACATGAATTTTCATAAAAGCACACACTTAGTCCTAATAATTTTAAATTCAAGTAAATTGTTACGAAACTCCTAGGGTGGGTGTGGGTTATTGCAGCTATGAAGAGTTACTTGAAGATGCTCTGGGAGTTTCTTTTTGAGACATTATACAATTGATGATTTATTGGAGTCTTAAATACTCTTTTTCTTATGGATTGTATTCAAAGTTTATTAAACTATTCTTCCACTAGTTAATGTTTTCCCTATTATTGGATATTTAAGTTATTACATGACATTTTGGTACAATCCTAGGTAGTGTTTATATATGCATGAGTGGGTTTTACGGGTGTGGGTGACCTTATGTCTTCTCATGTTCTAGAATTGTCATATCTCAAAAATTGAGATGTGACACCACTAAAGTAAAAAGCTACAAAAAACACTATTTTTTTTTAGATTATAATTGTGAATCTTCTATTTATTTTGGCATGATAAGCCAATGTTTAAAGCCTGAGGGTAAGAACTCTTGAATCCATGATGCCCATTGCCTCTAATGAATGCTTAATTCTAGGTTCTCTATAGGACGTTCTTCTTTCATTTTGTTGCATATGCCATATCATCATGTGAATTATTATTTTCTTTATATTTAAATTGATGCTTTGACCTTTGCAAATTATCTTTGAATCTAGTTAAGCATATTTGTTATTCTTGATTAAAAAATTGTGACATTTTATTTTTTATTTCATCTCTTATTTTCTGTCATTTTATTTTTTAACAATCATACCTTATTAAATATGGTATGATCAATTTTCTATCATTTTAACCATTAACAATCATACCTTATCAGACATAGTACAATCAATAGCTACACTGATTTTGTCATGCCCTGAATTCAGATGGCACGACAGTCTTAGGGCAAATAGCTTTAAGACTATCAAATATCCATAAAATCCAAATATAATACTATAAACCTGGATCAAACATATAACAATCCACAAAATTATAAATTCAATACTGATCAAA
The DNA here is from genome assembly GCA_947687605.1 of Reutealis trisperma. Classification (NCBI taxonomy): domain Eukaryota; kingdom Viridiplantae; phylum Streptophyta; class Magnoliopsida; order Malpighiales; family Euphorbiaceae; genus Reutealis; species Reutealis trisperma. The sequence goes on from CANTUT010000466.1 coordinate 269,725, forward strand.
AATCAAAATCTTACAATTCACTTATATATAATGTTTTATACACTAATCTTTTGTAAGCAACTAAAATAAAAATATTGACTGTTATTTATAAAAATAGAAGTTTCAAAACTATACATTAGGGAACTTCTTTCTAATCACCTTGGATATATATATTAAATATTACATATGCACCAAAAGAAAAGACCAAGTGTCCAAAATGCCATGATAGAACAACAAAACAAGAATCATATCAAATTACTGAATCGATATAAAAATGAGGGCAATAACTTCTCCCTTTAATAAATTACATGTATTTGGTCAAGTACAAATCTAGGGTATATGGCCCATACTAGGAAGGACATTTACAAATTAGACTATCAGTCATATCATCGGTGTATAAGGTACAATAGCTTTTTCTTATTATTAAGGCATTCTGTCACACATGGTCATTGACTTGGTTATGCCTCAGTAAGGATCAATATCATAAAAAATAGTTAGCCCAATGGTCTTGTCAAATAATAATCAAGTGAAGGTCAACATCAATAATTTCTATAAGAAGAACAATGCTTACTAGCAATTGAATTGAAGAGGTTTTTTTTAATATATAAACAAAAAGTGATTTTTCAATAATTAAGCAATGAGCAATTTGGTTTTCATATCTCAATGAACATAGAACCAATATTATTTTTCATGTCTTAATAGATAGAAAAAATATCAATAACATATCAATATTATTAAAATAACATTTGGTCATTTAGTATATAAATTGAAGGATTTCAAATAGAAGCAAATCATGGTAGGTCTGTGTAACAACTCACACCCACCCTAGGAATTTTCATGACAATTACTTGAATTTAGAGCTATTAAGATAAAATATGTGCTTTTATGAAAATTCATGTATTATGTGATTGATGAGTATGTGGCATGTTAGATGAGTTTTAATATGCATAATATGAATTATTATTGTGGAATAAGTGATTTATATGAAATGCATATGCATATGCATAAAATAATTTATTTCACATAAAGTGAATTTTCATGCATAAAGCGATTTTTGAGCATAAAATAATTTTTATGAGTATTTTTAAAATATTTTTAAATAAATATTTTAGGGAGAATTTTAATGAAAATAATAAGAAAAATATTTTATTTTTGATTACCTATAATTAGCCCATAAATTAAATAATAGGCCCAATTTCTCAAAAGCCCACTATACTAAAACACTCAAAACCTAGCACATTAATGGTAAACTTGGAAATTACACTCAAACCCTAATATTTAAACCTAAATTTCAGCCAGCCCTAGGGCAGAAGCCACCATTATGTTATTATTTATAATTTTGGTAGAAAAATTCTCTCAAAAATAATCTCTCAACCGAAATTTACAAGATACTTTCAAACCTTGCGATTTCGCGATTGTTTCGTAAGTTTTTCTTTTTTTTCAATTTACTATCTAATTTTTTTAAACTAATCATGAGAAAATTATTTTGAATTGAGTATTTACTTATTTATATTGATTAAATTTGGCCTAGATAGGTTTTTGAAAGAAAAATTGATTTTTCTATCGAAAACACAACCCTCTCTAAGCGAATCCTCCAAAGGTGAATCCTAAAACTCAAAGTTTGGAATTTTCATGCATAACAAGGGGAGAGGCTGCTGATTTGAATTCCATTTATTCTAAATTGATTTTTGTTGTATTTAGATGAAAAATATTGATTTAAATCATATTTCTAAATATTACTATAATGATCGAAAAATATGAAAAACAAGGAAATTCATGGTTTTCGTCCTGAACCTTAAAAGTTGGATTTTTCATATTTAAAAACCCTAAGGGGCTGCTAATTTATATATATATTTGGATTCTAAACTAATTTTTATTATGTTTGGATGAAGAATGATGATTTAAATCATGTGTTTACATATTACTGTAATTATTGGAAAGTACTGGAAACAAAAAAGATTCATGGTTTTCATCCTAAAACCAAACATTGGAAAATATTCATGCATATATAAATATATAGGTGCCAATTTGCACATTGAAGTATTCTAAATTGATTTTGGTTATGATTAAAAATCTTGGTTTAAATGATATTTTTGCATGTTACTGTAATGAACAGAAAGTGCTAAAAGTAAGAAAGTTCATGATCTTCCTTGATTGTATAATTCAGCCTACATTGGGAATTCAATCCCAATGTCTATAATTTTATTATGATATATTTTAATGATTATTGACATGTTTACGTGAATGATAAATGATTTGATTGCATGTTGATTAGAGGAATAACTCTAGACAAGTCTAGAGACAATAGGGTATACCTAGGGTTTCCTAACCCTATTTCTATGATGTGATTAATATGTGTATATATTTAAGTGATATGAGAAATAGGTTTTATAATGAGTTAATAATAAATTGATGATCTTAAATTGACTATGACATAGATAGTATGATTTGTTCAAAAGAGATAAGCATGACCCTTCAAGGTTACTTATTAAGTTGATATATATGTAAAGTGTTAAATGTACTAAATTGAATGTTAGTTGGAATTGATATTAAGATTATGATATGTTGTGTTTGGACTTTAGAAGAGTCTTGGTATGAGTTATTACGTGATTTCCTATGGGTCTATAAAGGCTAAGTGTGCAAGACTTTGAAAGTCAATATATTATGTGCAAGTGATGAGTGCACTTCTATGTGCAACTCCAAGTGTACGTGAATGTTATATGTCCATAGGGTAGTTATGGGATAGGATAGCATGATGATTAAGCAAATGCTAAGTATTGAATTAAATATTATGTTAGGGCTTGAGGAGTAGTAGAAGTTCAAGGGGCTATAAGTACTAGGAGCTAAGGAACCACAATATGAGTAAACATTATGTTCAAGTTACAAGTACAAGTTATCATGTTATATAAACCTTTGATATCTCAAAACCCAAGTTCTTTTCTATTTTCAAATACAATTATATGAATTCTTTGTTAAGCTTGGGTTGCCAAAGGACAATTGGTCCAAAACTATTTTTGATTTATCAAATGATGATAAATACCCTTTTTGATTACTTGCCCTAACTTATATTCTTTTTGGAAATACACTGTTAATTATCTGTTGTTTGATAAGCTAAACACCTATTGTCATTGCGCTATATATGATTACATTTCTTCATTGTTATTGTTATAAGTAATTACCATTATCTCTAGCTATGGTACCTATGAATCTTTTATGTAGACATCCTCGTGCCAATGTAAGTAATCATCAGAACCTATGCACATGGTCTTAACTCGATGGATAGGGGTAGTGTATCCACCTCAGCTAAAAGGGGCAGTTCTAGCCGTGGAGCCTGATTAGTTTCACGCTTCTCTATATGTTCGAGTGATTATGGCAATAGCCTTCACTCTATGTGTTCGAGTGATTATGGCAATGGGCTTCACTCTATGTGTTATGTGTTATAAGTGTGATTTCTGTGAACCTTATTGCATTGCAAACTATGAACCATGAGCCATGAGTCATGAATTACAAATCATGATTTATAAGTTATAAGCTATAAGCTCGTTTTAAGGGATATGTGTTATTGTATAAGCTATTTGGTTTACTTATTGAGATCATCTATCTCACCCTTTTTCCTTGTGTGGTTCTAGCTGAGCATTATGAGGAGGCAAGGTGATCGCTCAAGCAGCTACTCTGCTTAGGAAATTTCCTTGTCACAGTTTATTACCGTGCTATAAGATGATGAGTCTCAAGATGCTCTAGGAGTCCTTAATTTGGGAGTTTATATTTGGAATATATTATTTATTTAATTTATTTAGAGTCTTAAATGTTATTTTCATATGGATTATATTTGAAGTATTTTAATACTATGCTTCCGCTAGTCAAAGTTTTCTTTATTATTGGATAACCAAGTTAATGCATGAGGTTTTGGTAAAATCCTAGGCAATGTTTATATGTTCATGAGTGGCTTCTATAGGCATGGGTGACGTTATGTCTCCCCATGTTCTAGGACTATCATATCTCTGAAGTTGAGATGTGACAAAGATGGTATCAGAGATATAGTTTAAGTCTAGTTTAAACTTGTCTGGTTAATGGGTTTATTAAGTATAATCCTAGAGCATACGAATTTTCTTATCATGTCACTTGCAATTTATCGCTAGTATAGTTCTGCGAAATCCTAATAAGCTATAGTACTCTTTGTTATTTTTTATTTGTGTGCCTTATGATTCCTTTACTAGATGACCAAGAAGATTACCCTTGCTTGAGGACTGTGACCTAAAGCACCGTGTGTGGCATGTAAGAGGACATGGCGAGAGATGTTCGAGAAAGTCATACCTGTGATTCACCGTAAGGAAGAGAAGGTGCTTGAAGAAGAGGACCCCTGTCACATCCCAACTTTAGTGATATGAAAGTCCTAGAACATGGGGAGACATAAGGTCACCCACACTCGTAGAACCCACATACACATATACAAATCATGCCTAGGATCGTACATAACCTCATACAAATAACTCATTTAAATCATTAAATGAATACTTCAATTGTGGAAGACTGTAATTAGACATTTCACATAAAATCCATAAGGAAAATAATATTCATATCCCATTTGGAAACTTAAGCAAATAATACAGCTCAAAATAAGCATCAATCAATATTCCCGGAGCATCTAATGACGACACTTCATAACATGGTATTATTAATGACTTTGATAAGGAATCCCTAAGCAGAGTAGAATGCTTGAGCTATCACATTGCCTCTTCATATTTGCTCACCTGGAACCACATAAGGAAAAGGACTGAGATAGAGGATCTCAATGAGTAAACAATATAACATGTACATTAACACATCTTCCTTGAAAAGGAAATACATAGCTTATACACATAGCTCATGATTTATAATTCATGAATTAAGTTGCAATTTAGCAAGGTTGCTGAAATCACATATATAACACATAGTGAGTGAAGGCTATTGCTCTATCACTCGAACACATTGAGGAGAGGTACCAAATTCCAACTCCTATCACTTATAAGGCGTGAAGCTGATCAGGCCCCACAACTAGAATCGCCCTTTTCTAGCTGAGGTGGATATACTACCCCTATCCATCGAGTTAAGACTGTTATATAGGTTTCGATGATTACCTGCATCAGCATGAGGATTCTGCATAAAGGATTAATGGTACCATAGCTAGAGCTAATGATAATCACATATGTCGATAACATTTAAGGCAACAATCATATATTGCACAATGGCAATATCGGTTTAACTTATTGAACAAAAGATACAAGAATAGTATAATTCCAGAAAGAATTATAAGTTAGGGTAATAATTACAAGAATTTATCATTGGATAAACAAAAGTGGTTTTTGGACCAATTGTCCTTTGGCAACCCAAGCTTTACAAAGAAAACACTTAATCAAATTTTAGGATAGAAGGAACTTGGGTTTCAAAGAACACAAAGGCTCACATAACAAGATATCATATATTTATAATATAACATAATGTTACTCACACTTATAGAATGAATACAATGTTTACTCACACTTATAGCATGAACACAACGTTTACTCACCTTGTGGTTCTTTTGCTCCTAGTATACGTAGCCCTTTTGAACTTCTAAAGCTTCTCAAACTCTAACATAATATTTAATTTAATACTTAGTATTTATTTAATCATGATGCTCCTATCCCATAACTACCACATGCAAATATAGCATTCACATACACTTATAGTTGCATATATAAGCATACTCATCACTTGCATATAACATGTTGACTTTAAAAGTCTTGCACACTTAGCCCTAATAGGCTCACATGAAAACATATTTCAATTATGTCAATACCTTTCTAAGGTCATCATAATATCATTTTCTTAATATTAATTCACTTTAACAATCAACTTATTGCACTTAACACTCCCATACATGTCAACTAATCACTTAACCTTTCAAGTGTCATGCTTAACTTTTATGATCCATTCATTCAATCAATCACCTCATCAACTCAAGACCATTTATTCATATTCAAGTCATCATAATATCTAGTTCCATATTTCCCAATCACATTCACATTCTAATCACAATATAAGATTAAGATACCTTAAGTATACCTTAAGTATACCAAAGTGCCTTTAAGCTTGTCTAGGGTCATTCCTTCAACTAACATGCAATTTTATCATTTATTATATATACATACATGTCAATAATCATCAAAATACATTGCATAAAAATTATAGACATTGGGATAAAAATCCCATAGTAGGCCAAATGCATCATCAAAGGAAAAACTGAATTTTTCTTACTTTTCGCACTTTCCGTCTATTATAGTAATATGTAAAAGCATAGTTTGAACTAAGATTTTTCATGTAAAACAAAAAAAAATAATTTTAGAATATTGATTCACATGAATAAGCCATATATGGTATTTCTCATACATGAAAATTCAATTTTGGGTTATAGGGTACAAAACCATGAGTTTTCTTGTTTTTGGTATTTTCCGGTCATTATAGTAATATGTAAACAGGTTGTTTAAACCATTATTTTTTATTCAATCATAGAAAATATTAGATTAAAACATGTTCATGCATGATTCGGCAACCATAGGTAAGATTTATACAAAAAAATTCCAAGTTTTAAGACTTAGGTGAAAATCATGAGTTTTCGCGGTTTCCGTTCATTACAGCAATATGCAAACACATGATTTAAATCATTATTTTTCATCTAAACAAAACAAATATAATATCAGAATTCATTCTCACACAAATCAGTAGCCACATGTTAAATTAATAATAGAATTCTCCAACTTCTAAGTTCTAGCATAAAAACCTAAAATTCATTTGTTTTTCGAAACTTTTCGGTCATTATAAAAATATGCGGACATATAATTTAATCCAATATTTTTCATCAAAATAAATCAAAAATTAGTTTACAAACCAATAATGCATAAATCACCCCCTTTAGTGATGTTTATGCATAAAAATTGTGATTTTAAGTTGTAGGATTCACCTTTGGAGAAATCTCGTGGAAAGATTTGTGTTTTTAGTAGAAAATAAGTTTTTTCTCCCAAAAAATCACCCAAACAAAATTAAATCTATAAAAATCAGTAAACAACCAGTTCAAAATAATTTTTCCATAATTTATTTCATAGAAATCAGTTTAAGAATTGAAAGAGAAGAAAAACTTATGATTACAGTTAAGAAATCGCGAAATTAAAAGGTGTTTTCTTAATTTCGGTAGCGAGAAATATTTTGAGAGAAATTTTCTGCTAAGATACAGAAATTGGAGTGATGGCTACTGGAACATTAGGGCTGGCAGAATTTTACATTATATACATAGGATTTTGGCAAATTTCCTCTAATACCCTTAATGAGCTAGGTTAGGAGGGTATTAGTGTAGTAGGCTTTTGGATATTTGGGCTTTTTATTTAAATTTTGGGATAATTATAATTAATAAAAAGTAAAATATTTTTCTTATTATTTCCATTAAAATTTCCCCCAAAACATTTATTTAAAAATTCATTTTAAAATATTCAAAATTGTTTTATGCTTAAAAATTGTCTTTATGCATGAAAATTCATTTTCTTTAAAATAAATTATTTTATGCAAATGAACTTCATGTAAATCATTTATTTCATAATAATAACTCATATTATGCATACTAAAATTAATTTAATATGTCACATGCTCATCAACACATAGAATACTAATTCTCATAAAAGCACATACTTAACCTTAATAGTTCTAAATCAAGCAAGTTATTACGAAAATTTCTAGGGTGGATGTGGGTTGTTACATTCTCCCCCCTTGAAAGAAATTTGTCCTCGAATTTAAATCCTTACCTAACTACTCTTGAAAAGCTGAGGATGCTTCTACTGTATCTCCTCCTCTGCTTCCTAAGTGCACTCATCTATCCCTTGATTTTGCCACTGGACCTTAATCATGGTATCTCCTTGTTTCTTAACCTCTTCACTTATTGATCCACTATGGCTATTGGTAATTCCTCATAGGATAGTTGTTCGTCTAATGTAATGTCTGGAGGTGATAGGACATGAGACAAATCTGACACATACTTTCTTAATATGGAGATGTGAAACACTGGATGCACATGCGCCATGGTTGGGGGCAAGGGAAGTCTATAAGATACTTCCCCAACTTTATCCAGTATTTCAAAAGGACCAATGAAATGAGGTGATAATTTCCTCTTCTTTCCAAATCTCATAACTCCTTTCATTGGAGAAACTTTCAGGAACATGTGATCTCCTATGGTAAAATGAATGTCTTTTCGCTGAGGGTCCGCATAACTCTTTTGCTGACTGAAGGCCATTTTCAATCATTCTTTAGTCAAAGGTACTTTCTCAGTAGTCTCCTTAAGTAATTCGGGCATCTTTACATACTTGTCTCCAGGTTTAATCTAACAAATTGGAGAATGACATCTTCTCCCATACAATACTTTATATGGTGCCATGCCAATGGACGAATGATAACTATTGTTGTAGGTGAATTCAATCAAGGGTAAGTACTTATCCTAGCTACCACCAAATTCTAGTACCCATATCCGTAACATATCCTCTAGTGTCTGAATTGTCCTTTCAGACTATCCATCCATTTGAGGATGAAACACCGTACTGAAATCCAGTTGGGTTCCTAACGCTTTTTGCAACTTTTGCCAGAATCTTGAGGTTAATTAAGTCCTTTGATCTGAGATAATGGAAATTGGCACTCGTGTAGTTTCACAATCTTCTCCACATACAATTGCGGATACTGAGCTATAGAATATGTAGTCTTAACTCCTAGAAAATGAGTGAATTTTCAGTTGGTCTACTATAACCTATATAGAGTTATATCCTTTGGAGGTTATAGGCAAGCCAACTACAAAGTCCATAGTGATGCGCTCCCACTTCCATTCAAGTAGTCAAATTTCTTATAGCATTCCAAAGGGTTGTTGATGTTCATACTTGACTTGTTGGCGCGTTAAACAAGATGCTACAAACATTGCTACATCCTTCTTTAGTCCAGGCCAGCAATAGTTAGCTTTCACGTCATGGTACATCTTGATAGTTCCAAGATGAGCACAGTAAGGTGTTTGATAAGCCTCCTTCAGTGTCCTTTCTCTTAATCCATCTACATCAGGCACGTATACTCTATCTCTGTACTTTAAAATTCCATTGACCACTTTGAACTCAGAGTTCTTCCTTTCTTTCATCTCATCCTTTAACTTCATCATGTGTGGGTCCTTACCTTGTGAATCCCTTATTTCTTCCATTAGTTTAGACTTCACTTAGAAATGAGCCAATAAAACCCTCAATCCTATAATCTCTAACTTTAAGCCTTGGTTAAACAATTTCTTTAATTCCTTCGCGATTGGTCTCTTTTGCACAATTATATGGGTTAGGCTTCCCATCAACTTCCGACTCAAGGCATTTGCCACCATGTTTGCCTTTCTAGGATGATAAAGAATTTGACAATCATAGTCTTTCAAAAATTCAATCCATCTCCTTTGCCTCAGGTTGAGGTCTCTTTAGCTTAAGATGTACTAAAGACTCTTATGATCCGTGTAGATCTCACACTTCGTTCCATACATGTAATGTCTCCAGATCTTTAAAGTGAAGACTATGGTAGCCAACTCTAAATCGTGAGTAGGATAATTAACTTCATGCTTCTTAAGCTATCGTGACACATAGGCGATAACTTTCCCATTATGCATCAAGACGCATCTAAGTCCCACTCGTGAGGCATCACAATAGACAGTGAACCCTTCTTCTCCTTCTGGTAATGTTAAAACTGGAGTCGATATCAAACACTTCTTGAGCTTTTGAAAACTCCCCTTGTAGGACTCTCCCCAATTAAACTTAACTTGCTTTTTAGTCAACTTGGTCAATAGGGTTGCTATCTTAGAGAAGTCCTGTACGAATCTACGATAATAACTAGCCATACCCAGGAAACCCCGTACTTCTAAAAATGTTATGGGCCTTGGCCAATTTGCTACTGCTTCAACTTTCTTAGGATCTACTTGAATCCCTTCCTTACTACATGTCTAAGAAAGTTGATAGACTCCATCCAAAACTCACACTTGGATAACTTAGCATAGAGTTGGTGATCACGTAGTTTTTATAGCACGATCCTCAAATGTTCTTTATGTTCTTTTTTATTCATTAAGTAAATCAGAATGTTGTCAATGAACATGATCACGAACTTGTCAAGGAATGGCTTGAACACTCAATTCATCAAGTCCATAAAAGCAGCAGGAGCATTCGTCAGACCGAATGGCAAAACCGTGAACTCATATTGTCCATATTTGGTACGGAAGGCAATCTTGTAGATATCTTCTCTATTGATCTTTAGTTGATAATAGCCAGACCTTAAGTCGATCTTGGAGAAATGACCAACTCTTGCAATTGATCAAAAAGATCATTGATCCTTAGTAACAAGTATCTATTCTTCACAGTGACTTTATTAAGTTAGTGATAGTTGATGCACATTTGGAACGAGCCATCCTTCTTCTTTATGAACAACATTAGAGCGCCCTATGGCAAACTGCTTAGTCAGATAAAACCCTTATTAAGTAGATCATATAATTGTGTCTTTAACTCTTTCAGCTCTATTGGTGCCATATGATATGGCGGTATCAAGATGGGTTGCGTACCAAGTAGCAGTTCAATGTTGAACTCGTTCTCACGATCAGGTGGCAATTTGGATAAATCTTCTAGAAAAACATCCATGAACTCATCCACCACTGGAATGCTCTCGTCTCGAATGGTGGCCTCCTTTTCAGTATTGATTACATGGGCTAGGTATGCTTGGCACCATTTCCTTAACATCTATCTCGCTCCTAAGGCCGATATCAAGTTCAGAGGATTCTCATTCCTATCTCCTTGATACATAAACTCCTTCCCATCCTTGGTTCAAAACTTGACAAGTTTCTTTCTATAGTCTATACGAGCTCCATGTTTATATAACTAGTCCATCCCTAATATCACATCAAATTCTAGTACATCCAATTCTAGCAATACTACCAAAAGTTTTTGTCCATTAATATCTACATCACAACCTTTATACCCATACCTTACTTCCATCACTTCCCCTAAAGGAGTTGATATTACTAAAGGTTCACTCATCAATTCCTTATCTTTACCTAGACCCTTAGCAAAATAAAGTGATATAAAAGAATAGGTAGCATTAGAATCAATCAAAAATTTTACACTAGAAATTTGGATGGGGATGATAACTATGATGGCTGTCTGCGAATCGCGAGCCTCTTATTGATTTAAAGTGAAGATTCGACCCTTGCCCTTATTCTCTATCGTCGGTGCATTCTAGCAGTTGTCCCCTTATCCTTGACTCTTTGCCCTTGAGATTGAAATGGTCTAGATTATAAAGGTGATGTGTTCGCATTCCCCTGATTCCTCCTTTGAGGACAGTCCTTAATGAAGTGTCCCATTTGCCCACACTTAAGGCACACACTAGAATCTCTTCGACAAATTCCGGGATACTTCTTTCTAAAATATTGTTCATTGTATAATGTTATTTGTCATTAAATCACTTAGTCAGTTCACTTTGCTTCTCCTAAATCAATCTCATATTCATTATCATCATTAAAGTTCTTCGATTCTCTTATACCAAGCTCATTTTTATCCTCAACATCTAATCCATTTAACAACTTGCATACTTATATATCAAGGCTTCATCCTCGTCAGCAAAGTTAGTCCTTACTATTGAAAGTTCATCCTCATTATTGAACCTCATTCTCATTAACGAAACTTTGCTTGTTATCAAAGCTCATTTTTGGTAGGCAAAATTTTCAAATAAACTTCGACTTAATACTTCTTAATAGTTACTTGAAATATTAATATTGTTTATATATTGATTTAGATTAATCTTAAGAATATTACAAGTATGAAGGATTTCGGGTATTACATTCTCCTCTCCTTAAATAAAAATTCATCCTTGAATTTTAGAAATTACATCATGAATGGAACAAGTGAGGATACTTGGCTTGCATATTTTACTCAATTTCCTAATTATATTCTTCCATTGTTTGATTTTGCGAAGGTACACTCACCATAGGAATCTTTTTATTCCTCAGCTTTCAAATCTATTTATCAATAAGAGTAACTAAAACTTCCTCATAGGTCAAGTCTTGATTTAAGTCTAATGGTTAGCTTCGTAACATATGAGAAGGGTCTAGAACATACTTATGAAGCATGAAGACATGGAACACTGGACGTGTATTATCTATACTAAAAGGTAAAGCTACTTGATATGGGACTTTTGCAAATTGATCTAATATTTTGAATGGACCAATATATCTTAGAGATAACTTGCCTCTCTTACCAAACCTCATAATACCTTTCATTGGCAAGAAATTTAAGAAAATATGATCACCAATTGCAAATTGAAGATCTCTTTTCTTTGGATCAGCATAAGTCTTTTAGAGACTAAAGGAAATTTTCAAAATTTTCTTGATAAAAGGTACTTTCTCTATTGTATACTGACTAATTTAGGTCCTTTAACAAACTTCGCTTACTTCTTCTCTGCAGATACAAGATCTACATCTCCTTCAATAAAAAGCCCTGTAAGGTGCCATCTTAGTAGTAGAATAATAACTATTATTATAGGAGAACTTAGTTAAGGATAAGGGCTTATCCCAATTCCCTTTAACGTTTAGGGTATACATCCTCAATATATGCTTTAGAGTTTAGACAATCCTCTTTGACTAACCATTCATTTGAGGGTGAAAATCCATATTGAAATCCAATTGAGTGCTTAGAGACTCTTACAATATCTGCTAGAACCTCGATGCACATTGAGTTCCTTGAAATGAAATTATCAAGGTTAGAAGACCATATACTTTTACTATCTCATCAAGCTACACTTATGCATATTATGAAGCTAAGTAAGTAGTTTTGCCTGATAAGAAATGGGCTGAATTGGTCGATTTATCCATTATTACCCATATCAAGTTTGCCCACTCGATGTCCTCAGTAAACCAACTACAGAGTCCATTGTGACTCGCTCCTATTTCCACTTGGGTAAAGGTCATTGATAAAGTATTCCATAAGGTCTTTGGTGTTCAAACTTAACTTTTATATAATTTAAGCACCTTGCTACAAATTTAGCTATGTCCTTCTTCATCCTATTATATGAGGTCTCACTGGAGCACAAATCCGATATGCTAAAGAGGGGGATCGAAAATGCTCATTTGGGCTCGGACTAATGATTAGAGCCCTTGAGCTCGGATAGGTTGATTTTAAAAATATTTTTAGAGTCATCATCCTAATTTATTTTAAATAGAAAAATTAAGGAAAAACCCAATTATGACTTCAATTCATTAATTTTGTAATTAATTTACCTAATGATAAAATCACTAGTCTTTGAAATTATATATTATTTGGGTACAAGGTTTTTTATTTTAATAATCTCGATTTAGTTCCTAAGTTTAATTTGGCTCAAAAAATTAATTTCTTGGATGACGAGTATAAATTGTAATTGAAAATGCAAGAGCATGGCATAATTATAAATGCATAGAAAGAAAATAAAGAACAAATAAAGTAAACATTCATAAGCTAAGCAGAGTGTTCCCTCTAGTCCTTATAGATTCTCAAGGACGCACATAATCGCTCCTTAACTCAATCATTAAATGAGTAATTACATAAGTTAAATGATTGATGCCTTCTTTAGTCCTTGTGGGTTCTAGAAAGGCCACAAATTCCCCTATAAAGAGAAATGTGAATATAAATAATTACATTTGAAAGTAAAGGGAGAAAAGGAATTAATTTCAAATTTGGATTTAAGGTTTGGATTTAAATTTCAAACGTGCCCACGTACCCATTGAATGGGATATAGTTCATTTCATGATTAAATAGAGGGTTTAGGAGTTGATTAGATTGATTTAGTTTGATTTGAGAATTTGGATGGGTGAGAGGAGATGTTATACCTTTGTGTGTGTTAGGTAGAGAGTTTTGCCGGACTGAAATTTCATTTTATCGATACTAGGAAGAGAAATCCTACTCAAGGATAGTGGATGAGAATAAATGGTTGAATTGAATGATTAATTAATTAAAAGAATTAATTAAATAATTGGATGCATTTGAGTGGACATATTAATTAATTAAAATAATTAATTAATTGATTGGACTGATTAATAAAAAAAAAGAGTGATTAATTAATTAATTAAAATATTAATAAATTAATTAGATGATTTGATTTTGAAAAAGATTAATTAATTAAAAAGATTAATTCATTAACTTGGTTAGGGTGGATTAATTAATTAATATTGATATATGATTAATCTGAGGAAGAGAGAGAAAGAAACTAGTGGATAGCAATCAACACATGCTTAAGGGATGAAAATGAAGAAATGGAAGCCTAAATTTATAGGCAAAGAGGTGAAGGTAGTTTAGGAAGAGGAAAAATGAAAAGACAAAAATGGCAGGGTCGAAAAAGGGTTGAAAATGGGCTAAAAAAGGGGTAAAATTGGAAAATCCAAAAGCAGGGGACCAGTACTAGCAGTAGCACCAGGGCACTAAGTGGTAGTATCGACCTTTTTGGTGGCAGCTGTCGGATTAATTGACACTTCATGAGAGATAAAAGTCTTTTAGCTACTTCAGTTAGGAAGGTAACTTTGTAGATGACTCAATGATTTTGAAGGTGATGCCTCTAATGAGCAAAAAAGGCAATAATGAATTGGACGGTATGCCTTTTATGAGATATTTTATTTTGACTTTTGGAAATGGTCTTGAGTAAAAATGAAGATGATGCCCCCTTGATGGGACTTACCTTTTCCTTTGGAAATGATCTTTAGTAAGAATGATTTTTGCTTTCTCCTACATATTATTTGGGATTATGCTCAATGAATTCATAGGCTAGTCCATCAGATGGAGTGTGACCATCTCTAGTTTTTTTTTTCTCAGCTTGACATTGCTTAGTGGATGACATTTAGCAAATACAAAAGAGGAGAGGCCATTAGCTTAGCTTACTATGGATGCATGTATATGCATAAATGTTGGTGCACAGATGATGCATGTTTATGTATACATGCTTTAGGATTCATGGACATTTTGTTTAACCTCTATGCTATGGATGATTTATGCATTATGGATTATTTATGATGATGCATGTCATGGATTAATGTATGGATGTAAGAGGGTGGATTTGCAGGTTTGCTTTGTATGTTATTGTAATACCTAAGGATTTTATAGCCTATTTTAATTACTAATAATACTAGAGAATTAAATTTTGGAATGTTCATATAGTATAGAAATGAAAGGAAACTGGTTAGGAATCTTGTGACATAATATGAAATGTTTCCCTAGTTCATGATTTTATCATGACTAATTATGCTCTAATGAATTAAATAGGGTTCAAATGATAACTAGTGATGTATGTAAAGATTTTAGAGGACACAAATTTGAAAGAAAGTTAAAAAGGAAAGTTTCTAAGTTTATCATGGGATTTGTTGATGGGCTATGGGCTTGTTGATGTGTTATAGGCTTGTTATTGGGCCTTGGGTCATCAAAGGCCTAAACCCAACAATAGTGGGCTAGCCTATGGGCCCATAATTGATGTAACCTCAAGTTCATATGTTAAACTAGTTAGCCCAATTATAGTAGTTAGCCAACACCAAACAAAATATGCTGTAGAGAAAGAATTACAAAATTTGACCAACTAGCCACAAAAATTGACCAAAGTCAAAATCCTAATCCAAGTTAAACTCTCACCTTCTCTACATATGAGTCTAGGTTTACTTTGAGCACTTTAACACCACATGATGATCATCACCATTGTAGAGAGAATCCTAGCCATCTAACTTGATCAAATCTTAGCCATTCATTAGGATTAAATCTTAACCATTTGACTTGATCAAATCCTCACCATCCAACCCAATATATATATAAGCAAAATTATGTTGAGAAATAACATTTAGCCTATCTCTACAGCAAAGTCTCACACAAAGGAAAGAAATTCTCTCTACTCCAATTGCAACAAGAACTTTAGCAAATCAAAGCTAACCAAGGTGAGAAACTATGTTCACCTTCTCTTTTCTATATTCTAAGGTTAATTTTAGTATTATAAAATCTCTTCTACACCATAAGAAAATTTGGCCAACCTAGGGTAATCATACATAAGATGTGGTTTTGAATGATCTTAGATGAAGAAAAATGATTTATAAGTTTTAAATTGAATTTTGGGAGCTTGATTCAAAACTTGGAAACCTTAGTGACATAAATATAGTTAAAAGAGAAACTTGGTGTTCTAACACTAGATTGTGATAATTAAGTGATCATATATTTTATATCTTATGTTAATTTTATATTTCTACAACTAATTTGGAGATTTGATAAGGAATTATGAGTTTTCCCCAAATTTGACATAAGTTCGACAAGTTAGGGTTTACATGAATAAGAGTAAATTTACTCAAATTAATTAGTGAAAATTGATTGCCTAAGTGTTAATTGGATGAATCTATAATTAATTTGAGATTTGAAAGTGAAATTGATAGTTTTCCCCAAATTTTATGGTTTATGGAACAATTTGGAAATTTTAAGATTTAGACTTGGAATTATGAAATTGAATGAGGAATTTAGCTTGGAATTGCTTAGAAATAATAATAAGGATAAGTATGTATGTGACACAATTGGTACATCTCTATTATAAGTAGAAGTAGTAAAACAAGTAAAATATATAATTAGTAACACCATTAGTTACTAATTAATATGTAATTGAAATGTTATGGGTGTAGAATTTCAAGGCAAGGGCAAGGTGTGAACCCTCAAAAATGCACCTCCAGTGGACCTTCTTTTAGTTACGAATCCACAGAATCAAACAGAGCTCGAATCAGAGTTGAAACGGGCCCAAAACGGATAGAAGTGGATTGAGCCGCGCAAGTGGCGCTGGGAGGCACGTTTTCCGTGCCGCCCAGGAGGGGGCAAGCATCTCGTGCCGCCGGAATATTGTCATGCCTCTATATGCGGCATCAATGTGATGCCAGCGGTCCGGCGGCACGCTTGGCATACTGCCCAGACGGCCGGCGCGTCGGCCGTGCTGCCCCTGCCTCCGGCGCCGCGTCGACACCACCGTCCGTACCACCGGCTTCTCCTCTGGCAGCTCTATAAATAGGAGCTTCCTCTAGCCTCATTTGGCATGATTTCCAATGAATTCTAAAGCATTCTAGAGCATTTCGAAGCAATTGAGGCATATTTCAAAGCATATTTTTGTTCTTATACTCACACATTTGCTGCTTCTAGATCCAGATTCCAAGCTTCCTTTGAATTCAAGGTGGAGTTGAGATCCAGAGCAAAACTAGTTCCATTCATTCGAAAGCCATGAAAAACAAAGGTATAATCCCTTTCCTATTTTAAAATTCTAAATTCAAATCTAGAATTCTCTTTAGGTCTAAAACTGAAAAGATCTAAAAAACTTATTAATTTAAGAATCAAAATTAAGTTAATAAGCAAATCAGCACATTTCTAAAACCCCTCCTTCGCAAGAAGGGAGAACTGCATAGGGTTTGATTCCTATTCGATAGGATACGCAGGCTGCCATTCTGAAGGGCATCAACTCCAAAATCTTTTTATCAATATTGTTTTTCTTTTTCCTTTGATTTATTTGCATTAATCCTTTATTTGTAAGTTTATTTGGGAGAATGTGTACTTTTCCTAATACCCATAAGGGCTAGAGGAAAGATCCCCTTTATTTCATTTGTTTTGATATTGTAATAATTAAGTAGGATTTATTTGGCCTATTTATTTATTATTGTCATTCCATCACATCATATATATATATATCTGTTCATTCATCATTATATTTTTGTTCATGCATACACAAAAATTCAATTTTAAGAGTTATTTTGCATTTCGAGCCAAACTAAAGAAAATAACATTTTCTTAATTGTACAATTATCAAAACCTGATCCCCGAGCCCTCCTTGGTCACTCGCGGATTGGTGCACTTTTCCATTGGGATAAATCAAATTTGGAGTCAATCATGTTGGGTTTTCTTTAATTTTCCCAATTAAAATAAATAAATTAAAGTGGCGACTCACTTTACAATTGTCACATTACAAAAATCAATTTTCCAAACTCACAGCGAGTTCCAATCGTGGAGTTTCTCCTGAAGAGCATTTCGATCCCTCGGCGGATCGGACCGGTGCTCGGGCGAGGTCTCACAGTTGGCTACTCCACTGGGGACATAAAATCTTTTTCAAATAAAAGATAAAGTGGATTACTTTTGGTATAATACCAAGCTTGGCTTTAAAAGCAAAATAACTCTTTCATGCATCACTACATCGGACTCCTTGTCCAAAAAAAATCCTAGTTTCCTAGGAAAACAAAGGATAGAAAGTAACATCAAGTGGGCAACCTTCCTTAGGTCTGCTTGCCGATAGTGAAATCATCCAGCCCACGATGTATCCTCTAATCCTTTTAGAGGTGTAACGAGTATGCACGTACCACTGGACCCACGCGAGGCTCTTTGTCTCTCATGTGGTTAGGTATATTGCATCTCTAGTGTGATGGGTTCCCTTCAAACCACCCTAACCCTTTCATGTAATGACTCATAGAACCTTTCTTTAGGATTGTATGTACCATAGTGTTGAAACTTGATATGACATTATCATGAAACTTTTTTCATTCATGCATACATGCATGCATGTATAAAACCTTACAAAGTTGGAGAGTCTTAATTCCACTCAAACACTGCTAGTCCCAAAAACCCATGTCAACCCATGGTCCTGAATACTGATATATTCCATGATCTTTACTCATACCTAAGCTAAAAACTGACCCAGCTTTATTTCTCTATCCTAAAGTTTGAAAAGATGTCTATTGCCCGAGAAGAGACCACTACTACCAGGGCTGATGAGATTTTTGATGAGCTATTTTCCAAACTCTCTGAACATCAAGAGACCATCATGAAAAGGCAGGAAGCCCTTTTCCAAGACATGCTGAGGGCCCAAAGGAGTGCTATCATGGAGGATGTCTGTACCATGCTGGAACAGACCTCTCTGGCCTAAAACCCCACTGAGCCGAAATCATTCAAACTTGACCCGAAACCCACCTATTATCCTGTCTATGGATCCACTTCCAGAGTTGAATCCAAAGACAAAGAAACTGCAAACACTGATACCATCCCACCACTACCAATCCCATCACCAGAGTTCCTCAAGAATAACTCACCAACAACAAACATCACTTCTGCCTCTACCTCCCAACCCGCAGATCCTTTCCAAAGGAAGGAGGTTAATCCTGAGATTAAAGCCTGTATGGAAAAGATGGAGCGTATGGAGAAGATGCTGTTAGGGATGAAGAAGAAAGAGGATTTGATTGATCCAGAATCCTTAAGCTTGTTCCCTGATGCAAGGGTTCCTCCCAGATTCAAGATGCTTGAGTTTGACAAATTTGATGGGACTAATTGCCCTAAGACCCACCTCAAAGTCTATGTGGGAGCTATGCAGCCATTGGGTGTGGATAATCAACTTCTAGCCCAATTATTCCAACAATCACTGATCGGAACAACTGTGAAGTGGTTTGTGGATTTGAATGTCACCAAGAAACGGACCTGGCAGGACATCTGCAATATTTTTGTTCAGCAGAATCACTACAATATCGAGGTCGATGTAACCAGAAGAGACCTCGAGACCACCAAACAAAATGCTAAGGAATCCTTCTCCTCGTTCCTTATAAGGTGGAGGAAGAAGGCTTCTCAAATGGTAAACCGACCTCCTGAAAATGAGCAAATTGACATAATTGTCAACAACCTCTTGCCAGTTTACCAAGAAAGGCTACAGACTCAGTACTTGCCTTCCTTCAAAGCCCTAATTGCCACTGCTTCAAAAATTGAAGATTTGATCCAGAGTGGTCAGATTAAAGAAGAAACTACATCGGGGTCAAGGTATAAGAGACCCACTCATCAGGGTAATATGACTTCCTCAACAAATCAGAAAGGGGGGGGGGAAGTTAATACTATGACAATGAAGAAGCCTATCCGAATTGAAAGGAGGTAGTTTTCTGACCTTGGGGGTGTGCCCATGAGTATCATTCTAAAGAAGCTGCTTGAGGGAAATATGGTAAAACTTTTGGAACTAAAACCAGTCCCCAGTCCCCAATCCACTTCCCAAAAATTACAACCCACATGAGAGGTGCGATTATCATCAAGGACTTGGGCATAAAACAGATGCGTGCAAGGCCCTTAGACACAGAATCCAGGACCTCATTCACTCCAATGACCTGATTCCCCCAAAAGCCTGACCCAATATCAACACCAACCATTTGCCTAACCACACAGTCAATGCCATAAACAATCATGAGGGAGTTGACCCCGTCTCCTTGATAGAGTCAAATCCCAGTTATTGTTGTGTCCTAGAGCTTTCTAACCTAGTTGAGGAGATCGATGCCATCACTAGAAGTGGCATAGTTATCCAGAACCAACCAACCCTAAACACTCAACCTACCCAACCCATTTCTGCACCAACCGATAAATTGAAAGGGATTCTTGAACCAGACGAAGATCCCATTCTTAAACAATTTAAGAAGACACAAGCCAACATTTCAATTTGGAGTTTGATCCAATCTTCATATCCTCACCGCCAAGCTCTTTGCAAGGTGCTGAATCAATGCCAAGCTCCAATTGACATCACACCGAAAAACCTTGTGGCTTCTATTACCTCTGCCGCTAAAGGGGTATCTATTACTTTTGGAGAAACTGACATTCCAGAAGGAGATCCCAACCATAATAATGCCCTCTACATCACAGTGGTTACACGGGGAAAGACTGTCCCAATGGTTCTCATTGATAATGGTTCAGCTCTGAATGTGTGCCCTCTGAAAGTGGCAAGCTGCTTAGGATTGGAGGTTACTGATTTTACCCCTTTAGATCAGATTGTAAGGGCGTATGATAACACCAAGAGGGAGGTCCTTGGAGTAGCTATCATTGATGTAACTATTGGGCCAACGTCTTTCACCATACCATTCCAAGTGATTGATGTACCATCTTGTTTTAACCTATTACTGGGGAGGCCCTAGATCCACCAAGCAAAGGCTATCCCTTCTTCCCTACACTAGAAGGTCAAGTTCCCTTTCAAAAATGGGATCGTGACTGTAAAAGGAGACATGCATAGAAGACCAGACATTCCAAGCTTTGTTCCTATTCTCGAGATTCAGCCTGAGCTATCCTCCTGTCCACTTTCGGGTTTCTCCTTCATTCAATACATTGAGGGTGAAGAGGGTAAAGAATTCATTCCCTTTGATTTTGACCCCTTTGGAAATATTGCTATTGCTAACATGCTCCACAAAATGAATTACTTTCCTAGTCTAGGTTTGGGAAGAAGACAACAGGGCTTGAAGTCTTTCCTGGATTATCCAGTGGCAACACCACCATTTGGGTTAGGGTATAAGCCCACTGATGAGGATATGGAAGAAATGGAAAATCAGGCCAAAGACCAAATAGCAGCCCTTAAAAGAGGTGAGGTTTATGACTGGCCAATACGTCCTTACTTCAAAACTCTAAATGGCTACTTTGTAAAGGAAGGTGACGCAGTTCCTTACTGTAACTTTCCTGAGCCTTGGGTCTGCCCTATTACCTGAAAACTGATTCCTGGATTTGATATTTTTTCTGATGTTAGGCTTGAGATAGAAGATTATGAACCAATCTACATGCTCAGTTAAGATTGGGAAGAGAACATGGAGGCTAGTCTCTTTGATGAAGTATCCATGCTCATTGTGGAGGAGGAGAAAATTGACCCTTCGACCTTAATCCAGCCCACCGAGACCGAGCTGCAAAATTGGTCCTTTGAGGAGAGTCCCTTCTATCCATCCATACCAGAGTCTGAACTAGAATCCATATCTGAGTCAGAGTCCCAGTCTGAGATAGATTCATCTTCTGAATCTGAGTCTATCTCTTCCATTTCTTCTGTTGATGATGTAATTGACCTTAAGGGTCTCACCTTTTGTTTTGATGTAAATTGGGACATATCCCCACTTGAAATCAATAAAAGTCAAACTCTTTTCTCTTATGACTCTGTGTCTCCATTTTTCTTTGATGTTCTAACTTTTAAATCTGACTTAAATGAGACATCAAATAAAAATGAAATAAATGAAATAAAAGATGACATAATTAAAGAGCCCATCAATGCCGGCACTCATGACACATGAAAAATTACATACATTGCATCTGCATGTATAGACAGGGATCACATTGAAAGGATGATTAGAGAATTTCAAGATTGTTTTGCATGGCAACCGAAAGACATGACAGGGTTGGATCTAAGCATCGCAGTTCACAAAATCCCAGTTTATCCAGGTGCTAAGCCTGTCAAGCAGAAGCTGAGAAGACCCAAGACAAAATGGTCTATTCCAATCAAAGAAGAAATTGCCAAGCTATTAGATCACAACTTCATTGAACCCATCAACTATCCATCCTGGCTGGCCAACATTGTGCCGATTCCTAAGAAAGATGGCAAAGTCAGAATGTGTGTGGATTACAGGGATCTGAATAAAGCCTATCCCAAAGATGATTTTCCCTTGCCTCATATTGATTTGTTGGTAGACCGCATGGCAGGTTCTGAATTGGTTTCCTTAACCGACCTGGCTGCAGGATATAATCAGATCATGGTTCATCCTCTGGACAAAGAAAAGACAGCTTTTATTATCGAATAGGGCACCTATTGCTACCGGGTCATGCCATTTGGGCTTAAAAATGCTAGAGCAACCTACCAGAGGATGGCAACTACCATTTTCCATGACATGATGTATAAAGAAATTGAAGTTTATATGGATGACATGGTAATCAAAGGCACCACTGTTGAAAACCATTCAGAGGCATTAAGGCGATTCTTCCTTAGACTTTGCCAATACAATCTCAAACTCAATCCTGCCAAATGTGTCTTTAGAGCCTCATCTGGAGTGTTCCTAGGTCAAATGGTCAGCAAGAAGGGTATAGAAGTAGACCCTGCTAAGTCAAAGGTAATTCTGAAAATGCCACCTCCAAAAACAAAAAAGGAGATCAGAGGTTTCCTTGGACGGCTGTAATACATTAGTCGATTCATCAATCAATTGGCTGATGTATGTGGTCCCATCTTCAAACTACTCAGAAAAGGAGCCTCCAAGCAATGGAATGATGATTGTCAAAGAGCCTTTGACCAGATCAAACAGTATTTACTAAACCCACCAGTGCTACAGCCGCCAAGGTTTGGAAAGCCCTTGTTGCTTTATCTATCAGTAACCGATAAAGTAATGGGGGCAATGCTTGTCCAAAATGCTCCAGACTCTAGCAAGGAGAATGCAATCTATTACCTGAGTAAGAGGATGCTATCTCATGAGCTCAAGTACAGTTTTACAGAAAAGCTGTGCCTTGCTTTGGTATGGGTCTATCATAAGCTGCAACACTACCTTTGTTCCTTTACAACTCATGTTCTTACTGATAAGAGCCCTTTGAAGTTCCTTATGGAGAAGCCAGTTCTTGACAGTAAGATGGCAAGGTGGATGGCTGTATTAGCTGCATATGATCTGAAATATATGCAGCGAAAAGCAGTAAAGGGTAGTATAGTGGTTGATCAATTAGCTACAGCTCCAGTAGATGATTATTGGGTTGAGCCTGAATTTCCTGATGAAGACATCCTGGCAATTAAAGCTGAAGTATGGAAGCTCTACTTTGATGGGGCATCTAACAACAAAGGGTATGGTGCCGGTATTATGTTCATTACACAAAATGGAGAAAACTTACCCATTGCCATCAAGTTGAACTTCGAGGTGACAAATAATGAAGCAAAGTATGAGGCATGCATCTGTGGTCTTGAGGCAGCAATAAAGCTCAAAATCAAATGCCTTGATATTTATGGGGATTTGAATTTGATAGTCTCCTAAGCCTTGGGAAAGTGGAAGATTAGAGAAGAGCGTTTGGTTCCTTACCATAAGCACTTAAATGAACTAGCAGCTAGCTTTCATGAGCTGTCTTTCCATTATCTTCCAAGGACAAAGAACAGATTTGCTGATGCTTTGGCAACACTCGCCTCTATGCTTGATATAAGTGTTGGCTTCATAATTAGACCAGTTACAATTGAAGTTAAACATGAGTCAGGCTGTGTAGCTCATTGTCTGAATGTCCAAGCAGCTGATAGCAAACCATGGTTTTGGGATATCTTCAACTACATCAAGAATGGACTTTATCTTGAAGGAGCCTCTAAAATAGAAAAGAGGACTTTAATACAGTTGTCCAAGAGTTTCATTCCAAACAGAGAAGTACTCTACAAGCAGACTTGGGATAACATCCATCTGAGATGTGTCACTGAAGCAGAAGCCCAACAGATCATGGAATAGACGCATGGTGGCAAAGAAGGTCCACACATGAACGAAATTGCTTTAGCCCGTAAGATCATGAATTAGGGTTACTTCTAGCTTACCATGAATCAAGATTGCGCAAGATATGTTTAGAGGTGCCATAAGTGCCAGATCTACACAAAACTTCAGAAGAAACCTCCTGTACCTCTATCTCCTATCACCATGCCTTGGCCATTTGCAACTTGGGGCCTAGACGTCATCGGCAAGATAAACCCGAAGTCTTCCGGCAAACACGAGTTCATTATAGTGGCTATTGACTATTTCTCTAAATGGGTTAAAGCCGCACCTTACCAAGTATTGGACTCTAAATGAGTAGCCCAGTTTATTCGTACCAACATCCTTTGTAGGTACGGGGTCCCTTTTGAGATCATTACTGATAATGGATCTCACTTCAAAAAAGAGGTTGTTCTGTTATTAAAGAAGGAGAAAATTCAACACCATAAGTCTTCTCCATATAGACCTCAGACAAACGGCGCAATTGAAGCTGCAAACAAGACTTTGAAAAGTATACTGTAAAAGATGGCTGACAACCATAAGGATTGGCACCTGCATTTGCCATATGCCTTATAGGGATACAGAACAACAGTATGTACTCCAACCGGTACTACACCTTACTCTTTGGTGTATGGAATGGAAGCCGTCCTACTAATCGAGGTAGAAATCAAGTCAGCTCGCATTCTGAGGGAGAGCCAGTTGGATGAAGTGGAATGGGCAAAAGGTTACCATAACCAACTTCTAGCCATCGATGAAAAGAGAATGGATGCCTTATATCAGACGCAACTTTATCAACAGAAACTAGCTCAGCATTTTGATAAGAGAGTCAGGGACAGAGGATTATAAGAGGGTCACCTTGTTTTGAAAGAAATAAGGGCACCTGTTCATGATCCAAGGGGAAAATTCAGACCAAACTGGAGTGGTCCATTTCTGATCAAGAAGATCTTATCCGGAGGAGTTGCAATCTTAACAGACTTGGATGGCATAGAATTTGCTAGCCCATGCAACCTGGATCAACTCAAGAGATACTTTGTGTAAAGCATCCTTGTAACTCATGCATAGCATTTGCAAACATTGTAAAATCATGATCAGCATTCACATTCTTTACCTGAAGTCAGAACTACGTGGACCTGATTCTCCATAAAGAGGAAAAAAGGAATAAAAATCATAAATCATTGTAAGGAGATATGTAGGCAGCCCATGCGGGTTCGGTCCAACTCATTAATAATATTTTCATTTTCACAATCATTTGGCTCTTAATTGTGTCACTGAAAAATGAAATGAAAAATAAAAGCTCGCTAAGTCGAAAACCCAAAAGGGCGGCTTAGGCAAAAATTAGAGCAACAAAAGAGATAAAAAATGAATGATGTCTTATTTTATCTCATTTAAACTTTAGAACATTTAAAAGAAAATACAGACATGGTAAAAAATTTATCCCAAACTAAAACAATAATCATGTCTCTTCTTCTATCTCTTTAAGAATAGCAGTTCTTTTAGCCTTCTCTGATTTCCAGGAGTTGGCTATCCACCAATCAATATACTGCGTGGATTTACCGCCTTGGTCAGTAGGGCAAACAGCATGAAAACCCCTTACCCATCCATTTCTCACAGCTCGGGCTACAGTCTCGGTAATCAAAATAGACTCAAACAGAGTGCCATCTAGGGGCATGCCTTGACTGTGTCCCATTTAATGCATAACCCTAGTAGCCTGGTAAAAGGTCACCATCCTCAACCCCAGCAAATAGACCACTTTGTAGCCAAAACTTATGGTCATGAATCTTTTGATTTTGTACCATTCACACCTCCACAGCAGGTCGTCAGAGTCTAGCTCCATCAACCATTTTGTCCATTCTTTCTCGGAATCCCATTTTATCACAATGGTCTGAGTTCTATACCAAGAAGCAGAATAATCCACCTTGGTAAGAGGTCCAATTATCCGCAGATGATCTCTTAGCCAAATCTGAAAAAAAAGTACAAACCAGATAAGCATAAACACAGAGAGTAGTTAAACTGAAATATAAGAGTCAGAATTCAACTAACCTGAAGAATAATAGGGCTAATTGACCACGGCCCACTGGAAGTACAAGATCTATCCAAACTCATAATGGTCTCAGCCAACACTATAGCTGCAATAGATCTTCCTTCTTCCATTTGCAAAATCAGCTCAGTAACTCTAGCATCGCCCCAGCCAATAGGGCTCACAAAGATGTATCTGACAGTTAGACAGAAGGATAAAGCCCGCATCATCAAATGGAACCACCCATCATCCTCAAAATCTTTAGGATTATGGAATTATGCTATCACAGCATTCAGATCTACCCAGTCATCCACCACCATGGGACTAGCAGCCTCAGTGCTCAAATCAAAAAGTCCTTTAAAGGAGTTGAAATATCCTACCTTCTCAATAGGAGTAGCTAGCATAGCCTCTGGATCAGATCCAAACAGTACAGAAAATTCCTCAAATGTAGGACACATCTCTTCCATAGATGCCCCAAACCTAAAAACATGGGCAGTTGGATCCCAAAAGCGCAAGCAGGTGCGCAAAAATTCCCAATCCACCTTTATTCCTCTTAGGGTGGGCATAGCGCTTACCCCGTATTTTCCCAGATTAATTATTTCCACTTTTGTGAGGTTCTTGCACCATAAGAACATCGCATGGCTAAAATAGGGCTCCATTGTAAGAAATAATAAATAAATAAAATTGATAGAAAGCAAAAAGTGATTGAAAATGACTTTTTGAGGCACAAGGATCGATGGTACGGACTGAAAATGGACAAAAAGCCATTTAAATAGACAGATTTCTTACCTGCCTTAATTATTGCCAGCGGCACAGTAAGCGTGCCGCCCTGTACGGCGGCACTCCAGCCGTGCCACCACAGTGGCGGCACGATAGACGTGTCGCCTGAGGCGGCGGCACATCAAACATGCCCCCTATACCGGCAGCATGCCTATTGTGCAGCCCAAAAATCCCCTGCCTCCTTATGCCTCCTTCCTTCAAAACAAGTTTTTACATGATTTCAGGTTTAAAATTGTTCATTTTTCTCAAAATCAAGTAGAAAATGAAAGAAAAGCGTAAGGTATAGTGCAATGGAATTCTTATTTCAGCCAAATATCCGCATTCATACCATGCACCCATGTCATTCAAAACATACATAAAGTCATAACATGTCATACATTTCCAAAATGTCACATAAGCATAAAAGTGCATACATTCAAAATATCATGCATACATCCATCATCCTAAGTACATGTATACATGAAAAAGGCAAAAACTGACAAAACAGGTCTCTAACAACCATGCTTGGGTCTACGGCGTCCTCACCTGGGCACATCCTGTTCGTGACTATCCTCCGACAAATCCCTCTCATGCAGAAAGGTGGTCAAAGCAAATGCATATCGGCCCAAGAGGTCGTAGGGATAGCGAACAAAATCCATGGGAACCTGAGGAAGAAAGACATATCAGAATCAATACAAGGCAAAACTATCAAAAGGTTAAGAGTTCCAGTTGAGCAAAATCATTACCTCTGTCACAGTCTCAGGGATAGTAGGAAAGAAGGCTGGACGCTCATTAGGAAGATGGTAATGACGTAATCGGTCATCACCAGAGAAATAATCCAGATAGGCTGGCAAGCGGATAAGACCAGTAGGCAAGGGAACTGAATCAGTCGGACCTCCCACTAAAACATCTAGAGCTGGAGCTGGGGCAGAGTCGCTAGCCCCTAAAGGGCCAACCCTAGAAGGATCAGCTACAAAACCTAAATGGCTAGCCATAAACCTAAAGGTCCAACCCTAGGACCCATGCTGCCAACTGGAACAGTATCGCTAGCCCGTAAGAAGCTCCCAACTCTGGTAGGAGGACCTTGGGAAGATGCTAAACTAGATCTCCTATATGACGGTCCTCGTAATTTATCCAAGGGAGGTGTCCCCCGCATCAGGGATGTCTCGCAAAACTCATCATAATCCGTGTCCGGCAATAGAAAATCCAGACAGGAAACTCCAGTAACCTATTCATCCTCTCCTAGGATAGCTAGCCCAAACCTCATGTCTATCGGAGGGGGCAGTGGCACAACTCTCTCTCCTGTAACCTGTGCCCTTACCCTCTCTCCTAAATAGAACATCCTCAATGACTCATAGCGGAGTAAGAGTCGACAAGAGGCCAAGTCCATGCTAGGTCTGATACGATCAGGGATCCACTCCATGAACCTGATAAATGGCGACCATCTCACCTGCAAACAGATTGCAATATGCAGTAGTAGAAGATGAGACAGTAAGATTCAGGTTAAGATCAACGAAGAAATACCTGGTCTGCAGTCACAGTAGCAAAGAATTGTTTGCACTGATCAAATTGTCTCGTCATGAAGTCAGGTCTGTTGGACACCCTCCAAATGCGTTCGTAAGGGGGATCAATAGCATTAGGATCTCTCAGTGATGGAGCCAGCATCAAAAAATGCTCATAAACCTAGTACTGCAAGAAACGAAATTTTGTCAAATCACTGGGCAAAGATCAGACAATAAAATACCAGAGTGTAATACTCACCTTAAGCACAATGGAGGTACCACCATGACCGCAAAGCATGCCACGAGATATGCTGCACAACTCATGATACATAGCACAAAGGCCAGCACCTCCCCAGTCAAACTCCCTAATCTCATCCAGATTCTCCAAATATCACAGGATATTCACATTTATGCAGTCCTTGTTGTCATGCAGAAAAGTACAGCTCAAGATAATCAAGGTGCAAAGTCTAGCACCCTAATCGACACCATACTAACTAGGAGCCTGACCCATAGTCATTAAAGCCCGATGAAGGCAAGAACGTGGGACATTCAGGCTCCCACGAGGGGGATCAGCCCCAATCAGAGCGGTCATCTCTACAGAAGAGTGCTCAATCCATAAAGAATAAAACTCGAGAGGACGAGATCTGAAATGCATACTAGTAAGCATGCTCCACTCGAAGGGAGTGACTGTCATCTCACCACAGCCAAGGTGGAATGTGTTTGTAGTATCCCACCAACGCTCTACTAATGCTCGGAGTATAATGGTATTAACTAGCTGCTTGACATCTAGCTCCAGCCACCCGAGCAGTCCAAATGGCTCAAAACGGAGATGGACAGCCTCCTGATTAGTCAAATAAATACGGACCAGCTCCATGACGCTACGGCCACCCCGAGGCCTTAAATTTATCCTCTGTAATTTTTATAAAAAAAAATTAAATATATATTATTATCAGAATTCTTACTGACTGTGCAGGAAAAGGAAAGCATACCTGAAGAGTTCCAGTGAAGTTGATGTGCTGCTCTGGCTCCTTTAGCAATATCTCTAAATTTTCAGCACCCGCTGCTGGCTGATTGAAGATATCCATAAGGAAAAAGTAAAAGAGAGAAAGTAAAATTTGAGAGAAGAAAAGTTAAAGCTAGAGACAGAGAGAGAGAAAAGAAGAGAGAGAGAGAGAAAATGAAGTTATGAAAAAGAGTGAAGGAAGTTGAGCTTTATATAGAAGTGGAGGTGGGCCCCCCATCATAACATCTTTTTCACTTTTTTGATTCGCAGGTCCAATTTAAGTGGTTTTGCCGTAACAAGCTCATTTTAAATCAAAATTCAGTGCCATATGAAGCAATGAATCCGTGGGATTTTTATCCATCTCCCAAAATAGACGGGGTCTCGATCGGAGTTCAGAATCTCCTGAAATTGCAGAAAAATTGAAAATTCAAAAATAGCTTGAAAATTGGAAAACAGTCCAAACCAAATCAGAATAGCCAAAAATCAGACATGAAGCTCTTACATAAATCCCAATACTGAAAGGGACGTTCAGAATTCTCAGAATGGCATCCTAAGCCCTCTGGTTCACACTTATCAGATTCAGCCTCTGTCTGGCCAAGTCAGATAAGGGGGGCAGCTGTGACCCTCAAAAATTCACCTCCAGTGGACCGTCTTTCAGTTACGTATCCACAGAATCAAACAGAGCTCGAATCAGAGTTGAAACGGGCCTGAAACGGACAGA